>JAMWYP010000304.1:496679-879179 GCA_025563575.1 Acacia pycnantha | reverse complement strand
TTCTGCATATTTGATAAATTAATTTCGGTTACGGGGACTTTAAGTCTCACCCGTTATTATTAAATTTTCGAGGCGACACTTCTAATTTCTCTAGGGATCAAGGGAAGCGACGGAGGCATAACAATTGTGATATTGTAGGCCTCTTTTGGTATTGGTCTTGTAATGATTTCTATATTGCCATTCTAGGGCCCTCATGTTTTGATTACTATATTAAGCATTCGGAAAGCGTGTTGTTGGAAAACTTATGAATTACGCATATTTACTGTTTGCTAAGTGTGTTAAGATTATGTATATTGTGCAAGGGGTTTGTGGGCGGGATTTGTGCCTGGACTCCGAGTTTGTGGGCGATGGTTGTACCCTGAACCTTAATGTGTGTGGGTTTGTGGGCGGTTCTTCCTTGTCATTGGTTCATATTGGTTCGTTTATTCAGAAGTTTTATGCGTCTGAAAAAGCCAAGAGCTACATGAGTTTTTTTGTAGAAAAAATTGTCCAACTGTTGTCTTTAAATGATACCACTATGCCTTTTCCACTCAAAAATTGGAAGCATTATTTGAAAGCTATTGATGAAACTTGTTGTTGGCTATTGCTCTGTGGAAAACCAGAATATTGTAATTAAAAAAGCATACGACATACTTTCGTCACACACTAGTTTTCAGTTTAAGGGATTGGAAGGATCACCTCTAGTTCCTGGACAACATGACTAGAAGGATTACCTCTATCTATATTTGCATCAGCAGTTATTGCAGTTTTCCCCAAAACATGCATTCCAAATGAAAGAATAGTTTTGCATCTATTTATAATAACCCTCCTCAGGAGTATTTTTCTAGTTTCTCGGGCTTTGGGTTCTATGATTAGCAAAATGATTTCGAAATCTGAAGTTACTGAGACTTCCAGTGATTTTAACTTAGAAGAAGCTGTTGACATTGTATTCAACACAAAAATATTTGCTCAAATGAATCAAGGAAACAATGCGGTTTTGACTGATTTATGTCTTGGAGTTGGAATTGATAGATCAGTCCCAATCAATGCCACTTGTGGGCTATCGTGGCTTGGAAAAAGTTCGTTTCCACGTGGTCATGAAAATATTAAAGATGTCGCTATGATTCTTTTGAAGTATTTATCATTGGGCATAAAGAGTGCCTTGCCTCTGATCCAAGATCCACACGAAGAAACTTGCATGAAGAATTTGGATCCTTTAGTAATGAAATGTGCTGCTGAGGCCTTTCATATTCTTATGAGTGATTTCAAAGATTGTTTAAACCAAAAGTTCCATGCCAGAATACGACCACTCTATAAGCAGTAGTTTCTCTCTTCCATGATGCCATTAGAGTTTCTGAGAAAATGGAAGAGCCTTGTCCGAACATTTCGAACTCATTGTTAAGTTAATCAATGAAATGAATTGCAAGCATGGAAGAGAGATGTTGTGACGTGGAGGAATAATTTCATCGGCCGAGGAGGCGGTGGGTTTGCAGAAGAAAAATTCTGCACTTAATCGTTTCCCTTCAAAGCTATCACAAGTTACTCATACTTCAAAGACGTCTGACATTGATAAATCTGAAGAAGGAATTAACAAAGCTACAATGAATCTTCCCACGAAAATCTTCTAGAGCCTCTTTCTCTAGGAAGCCATTACAGGAGAGAGAGGTAATACGGAAGTACCATCACATGAAAATGTTTTGCACATCAAAGATTTGGAGAGCATCAATTACCAACAAGTCGGTTGCCAGTCTCCAGCAGAGTTAAAAAGCAGTGAATGGAAATTACCTGCTTCCTCATTAAAGTCTGAATCTACAAGAACCTGAGTGAGCAACCACATGGTCGATTAGTAGACAGGGCTCCTTCTAAGTTTTGAATGAGAAGCCAAAATTCTTACAGTGTATTAGCAACCAGTGAAAATGAGGTAAAGTTCAAAATTGCGCCACGCCAATATTCTTTGTGGCAAAGGAAAAGAAGGCGAACCCCGGTTAATTGAATCTAGTTAAAATCTGGTTCCGTGGAAATAACGGTTAAAACGTGCTCCCTTTGGGACACAGTAAAGCCGAAATAATGGTTAAAACGTGCTCCCTTTGGGACACGGTAAAGCCGAAATAACAGTTAAAACCATTTCCCATTGAAACTCGGTAAAACTGAAAACAGTTAAAACGTGTATCCATTGGAACTCGGTAAAGCTGAAGTAACAGTTAAAACGTGTTTCCATTGGAACTCGGTAAAGCTGAAATAACGGTTAAAACGTGCACTCCTTGGGGCACGGTAAAGCCGAAAAGCCTTTGTGGCCATGATGCATCAACACTTGGGGTAATGATGCAAACCGTCATGACGACCTTGATCAAGTCAAAATGTTTAGAGTTCGGTTGCAACACTTGACCTAAACATGTGGCGGGTTGCTCTTACTTCGGATTAAATTATGGTAAACCAGACCAGGGCGTATATCTTATGGTTGGTCCCGGACATATATTCTACGCAAAGAAATTTTTGACTCTGGCCTAGTCATCAAATGGAACCTGATTACACTGATTAAAGTTAAAATCTGAGTTACGTATGGAGCCCGTCCCTACGAAAGGGAACGAAGATGGAACCCGGTTAAATTGATTATAGTTAAAATCTGAGTTCCGTGTAAAGTTTTGAAGGAAACAAAAACAGAAGGTGGACCCCGGTTAAACTGAATCTGATTAAAATCAGGGCTTTGTGTAAAGTTTTGAAGGCGAACCCCGGTTACACTGAATCTAGTTAAAATCCGGGCTCCGTGTAAAGTTTTGAAGGCGGATCCGGTTACACTGAATCTAGTTAAAATTCGGGCTACGTGTAAAATTTTGAAAGTGGACCCCGTTTAAACCGAATCTAGTTAAAATCCGAGTTCCGTGTGCAGTTTCCCGGAGTCTCAGGGTTAGAGTATATAAACCTGGAATCTTGGGGTTAGAGTATATAAACCCAGAATCTCGAGTTAGCACGCAAGGAATCCCAACAATCACGAACACCTAGTCCGGGTTAGGAAATCAACACATCCCGGCAGCCCAGAGACCTGGACTACCAGGCTAGGGGGCAACAGAGTGGACAACGAGTTGTTAGTAGAAAAGCATATTATCAATAACCGAGATTAATGCAAACCAAAACAAAAATCAAGAAATCAAACTCGGACAAGTATTCGAAATGAGCAAGTTGAACGATTTGCGCGAACAATAAGTATTTTCCATTGATTGTGATTTACTTACATATTATTAAATGCAAGAATATAAACCGAGTAATTATCCCAGGAGAAATTGCTACGAAAGCAAGCAATGGACCCTATTTCTTCTTAAACAACCAAGATAAGCTGGATATATCTCGGTCAAATCCGCATTCCACATCAAACAATCAATGCATCCCGACAGCCCAGAAACCTGAACTACCGGGCTGGGGGCAGCTGTTATGGGCTCAAATATGAGGTCCATCCAAGGTGTGGCTCAACAAGAGTCAACCAATATGGCACAGATGTGATGGCGCAACATTTGGGCTTGGAGGAACAAGAGGCCCAACAGTCCAAACCCTAACCCTAAGGTACACTCTATAAATAGAGGGTAAACCCAAAGGTACACATATTCTATTCTCTCTCATTTTACTATTCAGTCGACACTATGCACACACCCCACTCCCATAGGCGAAAGCCTTCATGTTTGTGCACAGTGATCCTCTATTCTGATAGGTATCTCATCCATGTATACTTAGGAGAGAGCCATTTGATCCTATATCAACATACTAGTCCATCTAGGGCTAAACATTTGTGTTCTTATAACAGAACAAAGGACAATACACACTAACGAGGATCGACACAAGTGGTAAGCGAATTGTGTCGCTTAAACAAGATCTCGAGTTCAAACCTTGTGAATGCAAACAAGCCCCGTTCGGAGACTCTCCCACCATAGTTAGATGTGTGATGTAGGTAGGATCTGAATTAGTCAGGGTAAAACTTTGGATACCAGATAGGAAAAAAAAACAAGGACAATACACCAAAAACAAGACTTTCCCCCCAAAATATATATATTTAAAAAAATTGCATTCATGATTTTGCTTTGTAAAGCTTTGCCTAGTTATTTTCCAAAACTCAACCCAACTGTCTTCCGTTATTTTCCAAAACTCAACCCAATTGTCTTCCTTGTTCATCCCTCAAATATAAAATATTTCCTTCTCTTTAATTTCCGGCATTCAATGGATACTAATGGCGCAAAAAACAAAAATGCCAATGAAATCTATGATTTTCACCATCATAGTCCGTATCGATATTATAGCTAATATTGATATTAATATTTATATCAATTTAAAATCTAAAAAAAAGGAAAACTATAGAAAAATAACTTTAAAATTCTAAAATTCTAAATAATTTTTTTTTTAATTTTTTTTTGAATTAGTTATCAAGTTTCGTTATTCCATTAGTCAGTATCGATATTATCACTAATATTGATATTAATATTTATATCAATTTAAAATATATAAAAAAGGAAAAAGACATAAAAATAACTTTGAAATTGAAAAATTCTAAATAAAGTATTTTTTTTTTTGAAAAAAATAAGTTTTGAATTAGTTATCAAATTTCCTCATTCCCTTAGTTAGTAGATATTATCGCTGATATTGATATTAACATTTATATCAATTTAAAATCTATAAAAAAAGGAAAAAGATAGAAAAATAACTTTAAAATTGTAAAATTCTAAATAAAGTATTTTGTTTTTAAAAAAATAAGTTTTAAATTAGTTATCAATTTTCTGATTTAAAATTTTGCAATTTTAAGGTTTTTTTTTCTATTATTTTTTTCAAAAAACTATACTTCACTATTCACAATTTATGAAAGATCCATCTTATTATATATGCAAATAAGTTTGGATGTGAATAATAATTTTAACAATTTATTTACAATAAAAAAGAAATATATTTTTGTATAACTATTTCATGATATTGTGGTCTTTATCTTTTATACAACCCAAAAATATATTTAATTAAAGTCAATCAACTATCTTCGAGACAACCTAACCACATTTATTTAAGACAAATAGTTGGCGAAGAAGTGGGAATATAGTAATTGTCAAAATCACTGTCGCTTCATAATTAAACATTCTTCTTAAAGTAATGAATGACAAGAGAAGTTGCCAGAATAACAACGTGAAATCTTAAGAGACCCTTTTTTAATTTATTTCACTATTTCATGCAACTGAACTGAGAAGTTTAAACCCATCAATATAAATACAGACACACAAACGAATAGATATCCTAATTTTACAGATCTACCTTCATCGTCCTCCTCTTTCCAGTTTTCTTGTGCAATTACCAGATCTACATTCTTACTCTTCTTCTGGTTTTCAATTTTGCAATGGCAGTTTCTGCTCCATTTTCTCTTCTTCAACTCTTTCTGCTTTCTTCGTTACTTCACACCAGTTTCTCCGCCGATCCTCCAAAGATCTCCCCCAGCCCTTCCCCCTCTTCGCTGGACCTCTCACCGGCCTCGACCTCGTCTCCCAGCTCTGCTCCCGCATCTTCTCCCGACAATCAAAGTCCTACTCCATCTCCCTCTCCCTCTCTTTCCCCGTCTCCATCTCCATCTCCATCTCCGTCTCCAGCGCCGGAGCCGGTTAGCCACACTGGTGTGAGCGATGGAAACGGTACGGCGGACAGTTCATCAGGAGGAGGAATGAATGCTGGAAAGAAGGCCGGGGTAGCACTTGGAGTTATCGCGGCATCCGGTGTGGGTGTGTTTGCGGTTTTTGTTTTCAGGAAGCGTCAGCAGAATATTCAGCGATCTCAGTACGGCCACGCGGCCAGGAGAGAGATAGAGATTACGTAGGAACCCATCTCCATATTAATAATTATAATATTTAGTTGACTTATTTTAAAGAGGTTAAAGAAACTAATTAACTACTTTAGAATATTTTTATTTTTATATTTTTCTTCAAACTAATTAGTTTGATTAATAAAATAATATATAATCTAAGAATACACAACAAATGAAATAATTAAATAATTTCTTTAATTTTTTTAATCTCTTAAAAAAAATCAACTAACTCTTATAATTAGAACTAGAGGTAGTACCGGAGATTTCTTACACCCTTTTCCATGTTATATTCATCCTATCATCTCTACCTGATGATAGGAAGATAGGAATTCATATTCATCCGGGATTCTCTGTGTCGTGATTTTGTGAGGGTCGAAACATTTGTTTCCAATCCATTTTGTGATTTTTTTCGTTGGTGCTGATTGTAATGGATAAATCTTTTTTTTTTTTTTGGGGTCAAATAATGGATGGATCTGGTTAATCATTATGTATCAAAATTTGTAATATTCTAATTTTATTCTTATTTAACATACTTTTTTTTTTGGTATATTATTTAACATACTTTTTATTCCTAGGAATAAGGTAACATTATAAGAAAATTGGGTAATTATATGAAAAATTCATTTTTCTGGATTTATAACTCGACGATCCAAGTCAATTCATATTCTTGCGAATCTTTATTAATTAAGGGAAGCGATTTTAGCTTATCACTTCAAATTTATATTTATCATTGCAATAAATTATAAGAAAGAAAGTAATAAAGAATCCAGGGGCATGACCAATAAGTGAAAGGCTCACGACGAACCATCTATAGTAGGGGCGGAGCCAGGAATTTTAAGGACGGGGGGCGAAAATAAAAAATTATATCATAAATAAAAGTATTTGAAATACAATACAGACCTAATATATAAAAAATTAAAAGAAATTTATCACATAATAGCTCCACTTGCATTGGACTTAGGCGCCCTAATCTACCAAGAATGCACTATGGTTCCAACAAATTACTCCCTCCGATCCATAATATAAGAAATATTTAGGGAGTTGATTTTTGTCTTAAATATAAGACATAGTTTTCATATTCGTTAACAATAATCAAGGAAGATGGTGAATGAAAAAATTAAGGAAGATGGTGAATAAAAAAATTAAGGAAGATAATGACTAGGGAAAATACATGTCAAATTAACTTACTTAACCAACTTCCTTAATCTATCTAAATTAGATAAATATATCTTATATTTAAAACCGAAGGAGTATTAACTAGATTTTTAAAATACAAAAAAAGATAATAGAATCAAACAGGCTTAGCTTATTAAGCTTGTATATACATGTAGATATCTCCTTATATTTTATAAAGGTATGACAATTTCAAACTCGAAAGTTAAGGACCAAACACAAGCAAGATTATGTGAAACTACTATCTATTGAGATAAAAAAAATAAGCAAGTTATACATAATAAGTTTCTCTTGCATGTAGTCAAAATATTAAAACAAACCGCAGACAAAGAAAAATATCTTCTTATTTACATACATGCATACATATACTGATATACATACATAATTTTTTGTTAAAAAAAAATATTAGGGGGGGGGGGCCACCCCTAGCCCCCCTCTAAATCCGCCATTGTCTATGGGGCATGTCGGTCATGACCAATAAGTGAAAGGCTCATGACAAACCATCGTTCTGGACTGTATTAGTACTGCCAGTAGTAAAATTTGGTTATATTTATAAGTTGTTTTTGAACAAAATAATTTAGTCATATTTATAAGTCTGTTTTTAGGATAGTAAATGAGATTGTAATTTTGCCTATACTAATTATACCAATAAAAATAGAAAGAGGAGAAAGATTGAAAAAATAGGGCAATGTTGAAAAGTTATCCAAGAAAGAGTTGAAAAATGAATGAGGGTAAAGTTAAAAATTTACCTCATAATCATTATTGTAACTACCTTTTTTTGGTAGGTGTGATTTAATTTTAAGAAAGTGGTTAAAATTCATTAAAAACAAGGGTAAATGTGCAATTTTACACACGAGCTTTACCCCCGGGAGCGCCCAGCACCATGTGGTTACGTTTTGGAAGCGCCCAGCACCACGGCCGTTAGTTGACCGTTAAGTTGGATGGAAATGAATAGTAACGCGGGTGAAATTACACTTTTTCCCTTAGTTTTAAATAAAAATTACCCTTTGGCTCTAAGTTTTTTTTTTTAAAAAAAAAAAACTAAAAATACCCCCCCCGTAGGCCACCCCACCGCCGGCATTGTGCGTGATGGGCCCACCGGGGAGGGTAATTTTATTTAAAACTAAGGGCAAAATGATAATTTTTATTTAAAACTAAGGGCAAAATGACAATTTTCTTTTTTTACTTACCATCAGCGTCCACGTCAGCGTCCAAATCAGCTTGTCAGTCCAAATCAGCGCCACATCAGCGTTCCATCCAAGTTGACGGTCAACTAATGACCGTGGTGCTGGGCACTCCCAAAACGTAACCACGTGTGTACTTTTGCTCCAGAAAAAAGCTCGTGGTGCTGGGCGCTCCCAAGGGTAAAACACATGTGTAAATTTGCACCTTTACCTTAAAAACAATAAGTATGTTTGAAATAAACATTATTTTTAGAATTACAGCATACACATAAAAATGAATAAGGAAGCTGTGATGATACTCTCTCTGGTCCTTATTATAAGACACCAACTAATAAGTGTATTTGGTCCTTTTTATAAGGCACTTGCTTGTTTCCAAGGAGCATTATTTTTTTTTCCATGTATGCCCAAAATTAATAAAGGTAGCAGGTGAGAGTAATAATTAATGTGATATTAGAGTTTAATGCAATTAGTAGGGGTAATATTAGAAATTATTTAAATTCTAGGAAAACTTTATTGACTTTAATTGTTTTTATTAGTTTGTGAGAATACTTAGTTGATGCCTTATAATAAGGACCAGAGAAAGTATAATCAGGGTGAGACATAGTGACCACATATTCGAGGAAGTTATCAATATATGAAGATATTATAATAATATTAGTAATAATATATTAAATATTTCAATTTATCTAGTACAAGATATTGTAATGTGACAGACGGATAGACCAAAAACAGATCACGCAGCGAACCTACCATTATCCCTCTTATTATATAGTAAGTACTCCCTCCGGTCCTAATTATAAGAGCACTTTTTTAGTGCAATTTGCACTACAAAAGTGCTCCTACAATTAGGACTGGAGGTAGCAATAGATTTAACATTGGGTAAAGGTGCAAAAATACACATGTGTTTTATCCTGAAGAGCCCCCAATACCAAATACTTTTTTTGGGGTGCAAAAATACACATGAGCTTTCAAAACTGGAGCAAATTTATCATCTCCGTTAGTCTGAGTTAGTTGACTGTTACTTTAACCAAAAATATTGACATGGAAAGCTGATTTGGCCCTAAGCAAGCCCTCGTGTCATAATCATCACCATCTCTATCGTTGTATATCTTTCTCAGGCTCGTGTCGTGATCTCATCCTTCCAATGGCATGTTCCAAGAAGCAGCCAAAACACTTTCTCCAGCGGCGAGTTCTTATTAATTTTGGAGACGACGTGTTGGGGGAATGTAAATAGAATAGTGGCTCCGTCTCTAGAAATGTCGGCGAAGCAACTCTCTTTGGAATCCGAAGAGGCGAAGACATCATCGCATAGCTTTCTCTCTTCGTTGAAGAGCGTCCTCACTGCAACCTTCATCACCTCCAACCACATGTTGATTTTCAAATCAAGAACCTTCCATGATACGATTTTAAAATGGAAAAAGAAATATGTGAGAGAAAATAATATTCTCATTAATGAAATGATATGTACAGTAAGGGGCTCTTTATATAGAGAGAGCAAAGCAATAAAATCTGACTAAGTACTTACATACAACAAACTAACTAATGAATAATATAATTTGACTAGTTTGTTACAACTGAATAAATATTCTAACAAACTAAGTAATATGCTCTGTTACCCCCCACAAGCTGGGGCATATATATTGATTAATCCAAGGCGAAATAAAAAACCATGAAAGGGTTGTGGATCAAGAGGCTTAGTGAAAATATCAGCAAGCTGATTAGCACTGCGAACTGGAAGCAATCGAATGAGTCCAGCTTGAACCTTGTCTCGAACGAAATGGCAATCAATCTCAAGATGTTTGGTGCATTCATGGAAAGTAGGGTTAGAAGCAATATGAATAGCAGACTGATTGTCACAGTAAAGCACTGTAGGAGAATAATGAGGAATCTGCAAATCAGTAAGCAAATAGATCAACCATTGGATCTCACAAGCAACACATCCCATGGTCCTTTATTCTGCCTCAGACGAAGAAATAGAAACAGTGGTCTGTTTCTTAGAATGCCACGAAACCAGAGAATCACCAAGGAAAATACAATAACTAGATAAAGAACGACGTGTGTCAGGGCATCCAGCCCAATCGGAGTCACTGAAAGCACGTAGCTGTAAAGAGGAAGAAGTGGGAAAGAAAATTCCTTTACCAGACAACTTCTTGATGTATCGTAAGACTCTAAGAGCTGCCTGATAATGTACATCGGTAGGTGCATGAGTGAATTGAGAAAGATGTTGAACCACATAGGTTATGTCAGGTCGTGTGGTAGTAAGGTACAAGAGACGCCCAACTAAACGTCTGTAAGGAGCAATATCAGTAAGTAAAGTACCAATGTCTTTAGACAATCTAGTATGACGAGCCATAGGAGTAGAATGGGGTTTACAACCCAAATAACCTGCATCATCAAGGATATCAAGAGCAAATTTGCGTTGATTTAAAGATATACCAGTGGTAGAACGAGCAACCTCAAGACCAAGAAAGAAGTTGAGCTTGCCAAGGTCCTTAATCTTGAAGGTGGTATCAAGAAAGGATTTAATGCGAGTGATCTCAAGCATTTCAGTACCAGCTAGTATAATATCATCAACATAAACCAAGAGGGCAGTAAAAGAAGCATCATGCTTTCTAGTAAATAAAGAGTAATCAGATTTAGATTGAGTGTAACCACAAGAGAGCAGAGCAGATGATAGTTTAGCAAACCATTGGCGAGAAGCCTGTTTTAAACCATCGATTGATTTCTGTAACTTGCAAACTAGATGGGGATGAGAAGGAGAAAAACCAGGGGGAAGAGACATGTAAACATCCTCATGAAGATCACCATGTAAAAAAGCGTTATTAACATCAAGTTGTTCAAGATGCCAATTAGAAGAAGCAGCAACAGCAAGTAACAATCTAACTGTAGTCATTTTAGCAACTGGTGAAAAAGTATCAAAATAATCAACCCCTTCAGTTTGAGTATAGCCCTTTGCCACTAACCGAGCTTTATATCTCTCTAAACTACCATCAACATGAAATTTTGTCTTAAACACCCACTTACAGCCAATAGGAAACTTATCCTTAGGTAATTCAGTCAAGATCCATGTATTATTTTGCTCTAAAGCTTTTATTTCGTTGCATAGCTGCTGCCATTCAGGGTGTTTAATGGCTGCACGATATGTTTTAGGTTCAGGAAGTGCAGAAATAGAACAAACGAAGTGTTTATATGAAGGAGAGAGATTACCATAGGATAAAACTGAGGAAAGAGGATATCTACAGGAGCCAGACATGGAAACCGATGGTGCTGAAGTAAGTTGAGAGCAATGGTAGTCACTTAGATATGTGGGAGGTTTGGAAGGTTTGTTAGTTCTGCGAATAGGAAGGTCTGAAACTGTAGCAGAAGGCACTGATGTAGGAGTGATAGGAACTGATGCAGAGGCAGTAAAAGAAGGTAATGAAGAATCAGATGATGAATGAGAACTAGGAGGGGCCGGAGGTGATGAAGGTGGCAAATAAGAGTCATCAAGAGGAAAGTCATCAAAATTAGGTACAACAGGCATAGAAATAGAATCCAAAGAAGATGAACAAGCGGTATAAGGAAAAATAGATTCATAGAAGATGACATGTCTTGAAATAAAAATGCGATGAGTATGAATGTCAAGAAGAACATATCCTTTGGTGCCATTTTTAAAACCAAGAAAAACACATTTGTGAGCTCGGGAATCAAATTTTGTTCTATGAGCAGAAGAGGTACAAGCAAAACACAGTGAGCCAAACACCTTAAATTGGGTATAGTCGGGAAGTGTGTTATGAAGTAGGAAAAAGGGAGATTGATTATTTAAAATTGGAGTAGGAAGTCTATTAATAATATAGACAACATGAGACACAGCATAACACCAATAAGATAAAGGCAAATGAGATTGAAACATTAAGGCTCGAGCAACATGCAAAATGTGTTGATGCTTGCGTTCTACAACACTATTTTGTTCGGGAGTTTCAACACAAGAAGTTTGATGTAAAATTCCTTTTGAAGAATAAAAGGAAGACATTTGAAATTCAACTCCATTATCAGTGCGAACAATTTTTACCTTGTAAGCAAATTGGTTTTCAAGGAAAAGAAGTAAAGATTGCAAAGCATTTCGAGCCTCAGATTTAGCCTTTAAAAGACTAACCCAAGTATAACGTGAAAAATCATCTACAACAGTTAGGAAATAGCGATAGCCATGTATTGAAGAAAGTTTATAAGGTCCCCAAACTAACAACTAAATCAGTACCTGTTAACAACTAAATCGGTAGCATTCACAACCATATCCTAACAACTAAATCAGTACTCGTTAACAACTATATCAATAGACATTAACAACTAACGTTTTATGGGAAAATACCAGAAAAGGTCTTGTGGCCTTTTTGGACATGTGACTTTTTCTTGGGCATTTTTTAACTTTTTTTTTTTTTTTGCTAAAATGACCCTGAGATGGATTTTCCTTATTATTCATCCGGATCCGTATATATTTTTTGTAATATTTAGTTGTATTTTAGGGTTAAGGTGCAAAAATAGACATGAGCTTTTTTCGAGGAGCGCCTTGTAGCAAATGCTTTTGTGCAAAAGTAACTATGTGGTTACAAATTAGGTGCAAAAATAGCGTTTGACCGTTAAATTTGACTTTTGACCGTTAAGTTTGACTTTTTTTGTTGACTGGACGATGACGTGACTTTTTTCAAGATCCTTTTAGTACGGTCAATACACGAAGTATTTTTTCAAGATCCTAAAATAAATTTTCAAAATTATGAAATATTTTTTTGTACCAATCAAGATCCTGAAAATACTTTTTAGTACCAAATAAGATCTCAATTTTTTTTTCAGTATCCTTTTAGTACCGATCAATACCCGAAATATTTTTTCAAGATCCTAAAATTATTTTTGTAACTTTGAAATGCCACGTCATCGTCCAGTCAGCAAAAAAAGTCAAACTTAACGGTCAAAAGTCAAACTTAACGGTCAAACGCTATTTTTGCACCTAATTTGTAACCACATAGTTACTTTTGCACCTGAAAAAAGCATTTGCTACTGGGCGCTCCTCGGAAAAAAGCATATGTCTATTTTTGCACCTTAACCCTTTATTTTATTAAAAAGTATGCAGCAATACGCAACCAACAGGAAGAAACATTTATGAACGAATCAAATTCCCGAACGACTATATGAATATTATTAGCATTTTCTTGTTTTTTTAATCTCTTTTGGCTGAAGATCTGATGTTTTCAGCTAGAAAATTTGATATATATACATCATGTCTCTGCAGATGGCCAATTTGGAAAATCAGCAATAGCAGAATTTGTGTACTCAAACAAACTCCCTCTGGTCACAGCTTTTACCAGAGAAAGTTCCCCAGCAGTTTTTGAAAACCCAATCAAGAAACAGGTAATTGATTAATATAATGTAATTTCGTTATACGAAGAAACATTGATTCATTTTATCTGCAAATAAAGACTCTGGTCTTCTGACAATTTTATGTGTGTGAAACCCTTTCTTTAGCTGTTGCTCTTCAAATGATTCAGAAAAGTTACTCCCAGAATTCCGAGAAGCAGCAAAAATTTTCAAGGGAAAGGTATATTTGCTTAAGGCTAGCCTTTTCAGATTATATAAAATGCTTTTTCTGATTTGCAAATTTGTCCACAACTGTTATATCTGATAAAAGAGGAAGTAAGAAAATAATAACTTTGCATTCCAGTACTTTTCATGTAGAAAACATTAATTTTTAATTATTTGCCTTGAAATGAATTCTTGATTTTGTACTTATTGAGTTAAAATTATCTATTGCAGCTGATCTTTGTACATGTGGAGCTGGATAATGAAGATGTTGGAAAGCCAGTTTCCGAATTCTTTGGCATCAGTGGGAATGCTCCAAAAGTATTATTTTTCTCTCCCCTTCTGTATTCTGTTTCTTCAATTTCATTTAAGTTGACATTAGTATTATGACGGATTATATCCTTTGATTTATTTGGAGGTAAATTTAACCATTCAACCATCCAATTCAGGTACTTGCATACCACTTGGCCCTATTTATAAGTCCAGTTTGACCAAAAAATTTGGTCCTATTTATAAGTCCAGTTTGACCAAATAAATAAGATTCTGACAAATTTACCCTTACTAACTAAACCCCTGAAATAATAATTTATTCCAGTAATAAAGCCTGAAACACGTCTCCTCTCTCCAATGCTCCAATTAGTGGACTTGGCTGCTGATACACGGCTCTTTCGTCTTTCATCCTGACCAGTGACCACATTACTTTTTCACGTATATTAATTTATTTTATTCAAACAAGTTGCTTTCCTCCTGACTCCTGGTACACCCATTAATTTATTTCATTTCTCTCTCCCCCCCACTTTTTCATTTCCCATGCATGCATTAGTTGGAATGAATATTTCGCTGCTGCTGTAATTCTCAGATTTGGATCGTCTTCTCCATGGCTTTTCCGATAAAAAAGGAGGAGACCATTACAAGAGAAGAACTATATAACTAGCTACTTGCTTCTTTCTTGGCTTGGGTGACTTTTTAAAATTTTCTTTAGCCCGCCATTTTTTTCCAGAATTTTCACATTGAAATGGCGCCTCAATATGATTTACTGGTACATTTGAGAGAGGGGAGTGAGGAGGTGTTAGGACGTTACCATCGTTTTGTTTTTCTCTCCTTAAATTAGTTGCCACGTTGGAAAGAGAAAAAGATTGGAAAGAGAAAAAGATGACATGAGAGAGAAAAAGATAAAAGAGAAACAGTTAGTTAAATAAGGGTAAAGTTGGAAATTTGCTCTATAATCATTGAGATACCTACCCCTCCTTGGTATGTGAGATTTGGTCAAACTGGACTTATAAATAGGACCAGAGTGATACACCGGAAATGATGATGGGAGGAAATTTGTGCTTGATGGAGAAGTGACTGTTGACAAAATTAAGGTACTCCTCTCTCTTCCTTGTCCCACCCCACCCCTGCTGGGTGCTGACGCTGGCATTCTGCAACATGGTGTTGAATATGCATGAATGCTCTATTCTACGTTCATGCACACCATTGTGGTAGGATTGTGGCTAAAACCAGTGGATGATCCTTATCTTGTTTCAGGCATTTGGGGATGACCTTGAAGACAAGCTAAAACCTTTCTACAAGTCAGATCCAGTTCCTGAAAATGTAAGCCACTACATTTTTCGTAGCATCAAATTTGCAACCTTTTTGCATAGTCATATAATAATTCATTGATTTTGGATGACTTTGCAAATATGAAGATGATGGAGAGGTCAACCTTTCCATGGACTGACTGTTAACATCTTCCTTGACTTGATGACAGAACGACGGGGATGTGAAAACCGTGGTTGGGGATAACTTTGACGAGATTGTCTTGGATGAGTCTAAGGATGTTCTCCTTGAGGTACAGTTCTGACACTTGTAGTTGCCAAGTACTACCTCCGGTCTCTAATATAAGATCTTGTTTCATAGTGCTCTACAAATGAGATTTTATATGGAGGATCAGATGTAGTAATATTTGCCTCTGCTGTTTGCACCTTATCCAGGTTAATGTAATGGTTATTTGGGAAAAAGAAAAAAACTAGATTTATGCACCATGGTGTGGTCATTGCCAAGCTCTGGAACCAACATACAATAAGCTTGCTAAACATCTGCGTGACATTGAGTCTCTTGTCATAGCCAAGATGGACGGAACAACAAATGAGCATTCAAGTTTAACATTTTTTTTTTGATACGTAAGATAATTGCATTAAATTAAAAGAGGGTTACAAGTGGGAAATGAATCCCATAGAGTCATGTAAATACAAGGTCCGCACAAAGTTCGGACATACATCGAAAAAGGAAGAGGATGATAATCCTTCCTTTGCTAAAGCATCAGCAACCTGATTCCTAGCTCTAGGAATGTAGGAAATATTAAGACTCCAATCCTTCCTCAAAAACTCCTTTATTGTCCAAACAGTAAGACTCCCATTATCCACCGCTCCCACATTCATCAATAATTCCACCATAGCCTTCGAATCAGATTCCAAAGTTACCTTCCTGCAACTGAGATCCCAAGCCAGGTCTAGACCCTTGGCAATAGCCCATGCCTCCGCCTCTATGACTTCACAAAATCCCAGGAAATGCGAAAATCCAGCAACCCAATTCCCTTCATGATCCCTTAATACTCCTCCACATCCAGCACGGACAAGGGACTCAGGGACAGCTCCATCAACATTAAGTTTTATCCATCCAGACATTGGCGGCTCCCATACCTCAGAAATTAAAGAGGATGAGTTGGAGGGTTGGAATAGCTCCTGCAACTGCACAAAGCTTCTCCAGCTTTGCGAAATAATCGATGTCGGATTCAATGGTTTCACAGCATCCTCATCAAAGCAGAATCCGTTCCTCCATATCCATAATTTCCAGATAGTAACACCCCATATCAAAGCCCAATTACCACATTTATTCAAAGCAAAATCCTGCTTAAAATTCATTACCCCCCAATTCAGCAAAGAGCCAGAGAAAAAAGCAGAGATAAGATTAGGATCAACTAAGCTATGCCATAGATCTCTAGCATAACATGATGTAACTAGCTAGCACACTGAAGCTGCCTGCCATGGTTTGTTATCGGAATGACTATGTGATGGGCCTAACAAATATTGGGCCAACACTTATCAAAGAAGGGCTAGAGGTGACCAAAGGGCCAAGCCGGCTATGAGTGCAGCAAGGGGAGGGGGACCACCAGGGAATGAAGTAGTGGCCTGATACTGTCAGGTAGTGGAAGCACGTAGTAAGGTTGGTTATACAGGGGAGTAGTAGGATGGGGAAAGGCAGACAATCAGTGAGTTAAGGAGAGGAGGCTGGGTCTCTCGAATATCTAGCTGGGAGTGTTATTTTTCTTCCTGTTCTTGTTGCTATTTCATAGTGTTTAAGCTTTCGGCTAGAAGGAAGCTTTGGATTGTATTCTCTAATTTTCCATATATATATCAGAGGATTCCATTGTTATTTGCCTATCAGTTCAGTTTAGAATTGTGGGTTCTATCACTATGCATGTTCCATATCGTTCACTGTGTCCCAATAAGATTTGAGAATACGCTGATGCACTCTTATTTATGTTGTCTCTGCAGACTGATGGATTCCCCACCATCCTCTTCTTCCCAGCTGGAAACAAGAGTTTTGACCCTGTATGTGTAACATTAACATCAGTGTATTTACTATTTAGTATGCATAGGCTTTGATCATGAATAATGATTGTATATGTGGTTCACTGGTGTGTGCAGGTTACCGTTGATACCGATCGTACAGTGGTAGCGTTTTATAAGTTCATAAAGAAACATGCATCAATCCCATTCAAGCTCCAGAAACCAACCACAAGTGCCAAATCTTCTGGTTCTGATGATGCCAAGGAGAGTGAGAGTGAGAGTGAGAGTAGCAGTAAGGATGTGAAGGATGAATTGTGAGGATATTTCAGTAATCTTGTTTGAGGAGTAGGGTTTAAATTTTAAACGAATGAGTTTGACATAGTTACTGCCGGCATAAAATCCAATTTGAGTTTTCCATCTCTGCCCCAATATAAAGATGAAGAACAAGGAAGGTGGAGAAAATAGAGCGATTTAGCCATCTTACTTTATGCTGGTCATTTTTCTTAAATAGATGCCTACTTTAAACCTTTCAGATCCTTTTCTTCTGGGTGACAATTTTAACTTCAAAGTTCGTTCAAATGGATATCCTTGGTCTAGAAAGTTTTGATCGAGTTATTATTTATTCATGGAGTAAAATCACACTTTTAAGCAAAAAGGATGATTTTTGACTCTTCAAGATGAAGGGATCTCCCAAACCGTAAGCTAATAATTTGGAAGTATGACCAAAAAGCCAACTTGAATGATATGAGAACGAATGGCCCCCAAGAAAAAAGAGTGAGAACGAGATTGAATCAGACAGCTATGAAATCTGCCACCAGGTCACCCTCCCATATAAAATGAATAATCGACAATAAAATAAATGCTTGCGAGGGGGCGCGGCGTAGGTAATATTTTGTTTCTTTTGTCTCCTCCTGCCATGTGCAGGGGCCGGGAACCTTCCCTGCTCGCTCCAAAATGCTGAATTTATAAACTTGGCTATCTCAATCATGAATCAATCTCTCGTTTTCAATTTATGAAATCCAATATCATTACGCATTAACCATTGCGGTCTTCCATTTGTTTCAAGCAACAACAAGGACAATACACCAAAAACAAGACTTTTCCCACAATATATATATATATAAAACAATTGCATTCATGATTTTGCTTTCCAAAGCTTTGCCTCTTGATTTTCCAAAACTCAACCCAAGGGTCTTCCTTGTTCATCCCTCAAATATAAAAATATAAAATATCTCCATTCTCTTTAATTTACTATTCACAATTTATGAAAGATCCATCTTATATATGCAATTTATTTACAATAAAAAAAGAAATATATTTTTATATACTATCTGATGATATTATTGGTATCTTTATACAAACCAAAAATTTATTTAATTGAAGTCAACCAACTATCTTCAAGACAACCTAACCACATTTACTTAAAAGTTAAAACAAATAGTAGCTTGAGAATTTAACGGAAGTAAAACTGAATTGTTGGCAAAGAAGAGGGAATATAATTGTCAAAATCACTGTCGCTTCATAATTAAACATCCTTCATAAAGTAATGAATGACAAGAGAAGTTGCCAGAACAACAACGTGAAATCTTGAGTTTTGTGGCGAATTTAAAGCAAGAGACCCTCTTTAATTTATTTCACCATTTCATAATCTTTCATTCACATCTCACATGCAACGTTTTATATTTTTTGTTCCCTTGTTGAACCCGCGACCCAATCGCTTTCCACGTGTCAAGATTTGAGTGGCTTATGATCTTAGCGTCACCTTCAATCTAGGCCCTCCGATATATGCTCCTTCCGCCTCACCCAAGTTTTGCCTCTGTAACCGTCTTCTTAACCTACGCGTTATATATATATATATATATATATAAAAATATTTACATACACACGGATAGATATCCCAATTTCCTAGATCTACTTTCATCGTCCTCCTCTTTCCAGTTTTATTGTGCAATTACCAGATCTAAATTCGTACTCTTCTTCTGCAATGGCAGTTTCTGCTCGATTTTCTCTTCTTCTACTCTTTCTGCTTTCTTCGTTACTTCACACCAGTTTCTCCGCCGATCCACCGCAGATCTCCCCCAGCCCTTCCCCCTCTTTGTCGGACCTCTCACCGGCCTCGACCTCGTCTCCGTCTCCTCTGGTTTCCTCCTCTGCTCCTGACTCTGCTCCCGCCAGTTCACCATTGGGTTTTTCGCCTCCCGCACCTTCTCCCGACAATCAAAGTCCTACTCCCTCTCCCTCTCCCTCTCCCTCTCTTTCCCCGTCTCCAGCGCCGGAGCCGGCTGATGGTAGTTTAGTTAGCCACACTGGTGTGAGCGCTGAAGAAGGTACGGCGGACAGTTCATCGGGAGGAATGAATGCGGGAAAGAAGGCCGGGGTAGCACTTGGAGTTATCGCGGCAGCCGGTGTAGTTGTGTTTGCGGTTTTTGTTGTCAGGAAGCGTCAGCAGAATATTCAGCGATCTCAGTACGCCTACACGGCGAGGAGAGAGATTCTGTAGGAGCCCCGTCTCCGTATTATTACCATAGATTTTTTACACCCTTTTCCATGTTAATGTGTTATATTCATCCTATCATCTCTACCTGATGATAGGAAGATAGGAATTCATATTCATCCGAGATTCTTTGTGTCGCTGATTTTGTGAGGGTCGAAACATTTGTTTCCAATCTCAAACTATCATTTTGTGATTTTTTTCGTTTGTGCTGATTGTAATGGATCTGGTGAAAATTCATTATGTTTCTATCTTCTATCTATGCCAGTTCTAGAGTACATCTGGTGACAGAGAATTAAAGTATTCAAAATTTGTAATATTTTAACTTTGTTTAATATAATTTTTAGCTCTAAGAATAAGGTAACATTATAATAAAAATTGGATAATTATATGAAAAATTTAATGATCTAATTTCATTTTTCTGTATTTATAATTCGATTCTTGATGCAGGTCAATTCATATTCTTGTGGATTTTGTTTTTTGTTTTTTTTCTCATCCGGTATCTAGAGATTCGTCCTAATTAATTTAAATCCGACATGGGTCGTGCACCTGATTATCCCAACGAGGTTTTTCTGCATTTACAAAACTCAACCTGAAACCATGCAATAATTATTAATTAAGAGAAGCATTTTAGCTCATCACTTCAAATTTATATTTATCATTGCAATAATTATTTTAAAAAAGAAAGCTAGCTTTTGGTGACCCTTTTTTTATAAGAAAGTAATGAAGACTACCCCATAAATCCAGGGGCATGAGACGCATGACCAATAAGTGAAAGGCTTATGACGAACCATCGGCCAACGCATTTCATGACGAACCATGATTAAATTCTAATTATTACGTAACGCATTTCATGACTTTCCATGATTAAATCCTACTTATTACGTAAATGTATCTGGAATGTATTAGTACTACCAGTTGTATTTTTCAGAACTTAATCATCGTTAATTTAGTCTTATTTATAAGTCTAATTTTAGGATAGTAAATGAGATTGTGATAATTTTGTCTATATTAATTGTACTAATAAAAATATAACCATTGTAGTAGTTACCTCTTACCTCTCCTTTGCAGGTGTGATTTAGTTTTAAGAAAATGGTTAAAATTGGTTAAAAGAAATGAATATTATATTTCAAATATGCCCTCAGGTAAGCAAGAAAGAGAATATGAGAGTATAAAAAAGAAGAGAGATAATGAAAAAAGTCAACCTTTTAATTAATGTCATATAAAGTATTTACAAGGGGTAAAGGATGAAAAAATGCATTAAATGTTGAGAGAATTTTGTTCAGACTCTTATTAAAATGACTAAACCAATTCAAATTTCAGGCTATATAATATAAGCAATACTAGTAGACTCAGTTGTGTGACAAGTGGGCAAGTGGGCTATACTAGGAGGACCACTTGTTTGGTAAAAAAAAAAGGGGACATTGATAATAGGTGACCGCGTTAAATTAAACTATTTAATAATATTATTATTATTTTATGGGGCCACTCTACTACATTATTATAAATATCTTATTTATTTTTAAAATCTAAAACTAATTAAAAATATGAATGCGGAAGGGATGAATTAAAATATTTAATCTGTAAAAAATTAAATGCTGAATCCTCATATATACCAATGATAGTTTAATAAATTTTCTGGTAAAGATAATAACTATTTTAATTGCCTAATTTTTCAACAATCCAAATAATCAAATTTTATATAGATAATCGTATAATATTAATGTAAAGAGAAAAATTAGAGATTATCACAAAAAGAGAAAAATTAGAGATTCTATAATTATTTATATAATATTTGTTTATTCGGATTGTTAAAAAATATTAAGACTTACCTTTCGTCATACACTCCTACAATAAAAATTATATAATAAATGTAAAGCCTTTTAGTTATTTTTAAGTATATCATATTTTTAGAATCACAGCATTCACATAAAATTTGTTAGCAAACTTTAGTAATAGATTAAATATTTCAAGTTATAAGGGTTCAGATTTTTTAGGATTAGATTTTAAAAATGAATAAGGAAGCTATGATGATATCATCAGAGTGATACAAGGTGACCACAAATTAAATGAAAACCTTTATTCCCTTTATTTTTAATATAACACATATTTAAATAATTTGATTAGATTGAAAAAGTTAGTTAAATTAATTAACATGATATGCATTTTCTAAAATACTTTAGTCATCTTGTTTAATTCCCTCTTCTCCTTGATTATTGTTGGGGGAGCACCAATAAAGGGTAAATTAAGAAAATATTGACAAATATATCTTATATTTAGAACGAAGATCAAACATTCTAAATATATATTATATTAAAGACAGGAAGAAGTACTTCACTTTCCAATTTAGCCGGCATTTTTTCCTATTTCTTTTGGAAACCATATTATTCATCTAAATTAAGGTTGTCAAACTCATGAGTTTATAATATAAACTCGGATGGTAAGGTTGAATCGTAAACCCGTAAGAGTTTATGTTTATTAATAAATAAGGGTTAAAAGTATAAAATAAAATATAAAGATGACAATAATTTAATTTGAATATATTTTAAATATGAATAACTGAAATTAAATCCATTAACATTTATAATTAATCATATTCAATAAATAAATTTCTATAAACTTTATATATAATAAAACCAATAAATAAAATAATACGAGTTTAAAAGTGAGTTGACATAATTTTATAAGGTAAATGCGTAAAAATAATAAACTCAGTGTGTAACCTGTGGGTTTAATCGAATCCATGGCTAACACGAGTTTAAGTACAAACTGACTCGATTTTGTAAGTTAAAAACATAAAACCGGTAAACTCAGAGAGTCAACTCATGAGTTTAACAACAATGATCCAGATCCGTATATATTTGTTGTAATATTTAATTGTATTTTATTAAAAAGTATACAGCAATACGCAACCAACAGGAAGAAACGTTTATGAACGAATCAAATTCCCGACTTCCTGGGTGGAAAATCAATCTTATATCTCAGGCCTAAAGATTGGTACTGATAAAACACTCGTCATCTTTAATGGTGTACCCTCTTTCCTATATGAAGTTTTCTAGCCATCTATGTCATTCCATTGCAATGAAGAGGGCTAATTTCTTCTGGGGGTGGTCTGATTCTTCACAGAAAGCTCATCTTCTCCGCTAGGAAGAGTTGTGTTTGCCTCTTGTTAATGGTGGGTTGCAAATTGTTCGATTTCTTTAATTAGTTGGCTTTGATGCAATGGCGGAACTAGGGAATTTTTTTAACCCGGGCCAAAAAAAAAAAATTGATGGTACAAAACTAATCTAACTTATCAGGGAAAAAACATTTGGTTGAGTTCCTTATTTATTACTATTTATTTTTCTATTCAAATTGCTAATGTGGTATGCTTCATTTTTCTAAACAGAGCAAACAATTCATTTTTCTTAGGACAAATTATATGTAAAATCGGTTAACACTTAACAGCATTATATGAAATTATATGTTTTTCACTCAAAACTATCAATAAAAAATGGCTTCTGGATTTTGTCTTTATTTCCCTTGCAGCCGTGGACATGTCTAATAGATGTCTTTAGTGGATTAGAAATGACTTCTCATTTTCTTTCTGATGAAATCAGTACACACTAGTTTTCTAAAATTCAAAACCGTTTGCCATTTTCCTAAGAATTCTTTGTGAAGTAGTTCCCATTATATTTTTTTCCAAATATACAATCTCCTTCTTCTTGTGCTTCTTGCTATCAAATAATCCCCACAAATCCACAACAAAAAACTGACATAACTCAATAAAAAAAATAGGAGAAATGATACAGAAAAGTAGAAGCAAATATAGTTCACAGGACCTAAAATTAACAGTAGAAGGTACCTGAAACTTTGACACAAGACAACCTAGCAAAAGCAATAGAAGGTAATAATTGAATATGAAGTCGTACCTGATGTACAGATACTCATCTTCAACTCTTCAACGAATAATTCGAATCAGTCACCATACAAGAAGAGAAAACAACGAAAAAAATTGAGAAAAAATGAAAGAATTCCATAATCCCTTTTTCGTTGGGATTACAGCCAAACAGGAAAGATGGAACAAAAATCATCAACAATAACAAGGAGATAATGAAAAGAGAGATAAGACTTACATACCTAACAAAATTGAGAGTGAGGTAGAACTATAGGGAACGGTTGCATACGAACAGTGGTCGGACTCAGCGTCTTAGCAGGAGAGGGAGACTTTGTGGATGCCGGATGGAGACTGGAGAGCACGGATGGAGGAAGAGGAATTGAGGAAGTGTGGAGGAACCAAGGAAGAGGAAGCCAGACTAGAGAGCACAGATGACAGAGCATAGTAGAGTGGACGAACCAATGAAGAGGAATCGTGTGGTCATGGAGAACGTTGAGCAGGAGGGAAAAATGAAAAAAAAAAAAAAAGAGAGAGAGAGAGAGGGGGGGGGGAGAGAGGGGAAAATGTAAAAAAAAAAAAAAAAAACAGTGTAATTATAAAGAAGAGAGACTAAATTATTGGCCAACATAAAATATTATATAATGAATACATATATTTTAACAATTTTTAGAAGGTCAGCTGGAGCCTTGATAAAAGGTTAGTTGGGGGCAAATTCTTGGCCAACATAAAATATTATATAATGAATTTATATATTTTAACAAATTTTAGAAGGCCAGCTGGAGCCTTGATAAAAGGTTAGTTGAGGGTAAATTATTAGTCAAAATAAAATATTATATAATATATACATATATTTTAACAAATATTAGAAGATTTTAGAAGATCAGCAGCTCCGACTAAGGCCCCAAATCCACCACTGCTTTGATGGCGTTCATAGCAGTCTGGTTTGACATACCCTGACTTGAAGGTGTCCGACGTTATACTACGCTCTCCTGGAAAGTGGAATTTTAGCCTTTTATCCTTACTCTACCCTATGCAAGTGGTGTGAGAGTTTGTAAGATATCCAGTTCCTTTGTCTCGAATCCTTGATATTATCAGATGGTCAGGTAATAGTTCAGGTATATACACTGTTAAGGCTAATTTTAATTTGCTTTTATCCACTCATGGGCACTCCAGTCTTGCACAAAATGAGGTATGTGAATTAATTTGGAAATCTTTTCTGCCCTCGCGAATTAAATTGTTGCTGTAGAAATTTGTGAGATGTATTTTACCAACAACCCAGTTTCTCCGCGCTAGACATTTGGTTGTTTCTGAGGTGAGCTACTTTTGTGGAAATGATGATGAATCCTTAGAACATTGATTCTTATATTTTCCTTTTTCTAGAGCTTGTTGGTTTAGAAGTATTGCAGGTTTTAGAATTGATGCTGATACTAATATTGACCTTCACCAGAGGATACTTATGTGGTTATCAAACCACAAGGACCCTACTAATTTTCTGACATATTTGACTTTTCAATTATTAGAATCGTTGTGGTTTGCAAGGAACAAAGTTTCTCCACAGCAAGTCATCAAGGAGGCGCAAGCAAAAGCGGGTGCTTGTACATTTCTGTTATTGCCTCAACGACTTCAGAAACCAGCTAGTGGAAGACTTTGTACCATTGATTGATAGAAGACATCATGATCTTTCGAATTACTATGTTCGGTGGGATGTTATTTTCACTATTCATACTTCCAGAACAGGGCAACGTAGTCTCCTTATCAAAGTTTATTTTGCTAAGTTGCCTTTCATGGATGGGTTTTGTCTCCAATCAGACTCAGAATCCTACATTTGCAGTTGCAAGCTCTACGGGATGCCATGACCTTCATTCTCCTGCAGCACCAAGTTAACCATCCACATCGATATTCTTTACGCTGTAAACTTGTTAAAGCATCTCATATAAGAATAACTACTACGACCAAAAATGTTTCTTGGCATCTATCTTCCCTTCTATAGGATGTATTTATATTATTCAGATACTTTGTAGCGTTTAATTCTTCATCATAAATGCATAGTTATACACTTACACTTCATTTTAAAAAAACAAAAAGTGACGGGACCTAGATGTAAAGCCGCTCCCTACATATTTTATAGGGTTCAGGGGGAATTTTTCTATCCAAGTGTAAAAAGGGAGCAATTTTTTCATAACCGTTATCCCAGTTAATTTTGACCGTTAGTTAACCAAATATGCTAAGTTGACAATCACGTTTCGTCCTCATTATTTTTGTTAAGGTTTAAATTTACCTTGGAAGTCTATGTGTCATCTACTTTTTTTTTTTCAAAGTTAAATTAAAAACTTTCAAAGCAAATTTACACCTTAACAAAAATGACATGTGAAATACAAACTCAACATATTTAGTCAACTAACAGTCAAAATTAACTGGAATAATGATCAGAACAAAATGACTCTTTTACACTTCTGGGAAAAATTGCCTTCAATAAAAACTTGAGACAAAATTGTCCCTTAACCCCTTTTTATATTTAGTGTTGGAGTGCCTTGTGCTCTTGAGAGAGGTGCTGCCCTTTTGTTTCGGCAGTTGACTACCTGGTAGCTTGTTATTTTCAGCGTATGGTGTTCACCTTTACTTCTCTTTAAATTAATGTTGATAGCTTAACTTATTTTATTTTATTTAATAAAAGAAACTAGGTTCTCGAGGCACAAAGGCGCAGATCCAAGATCAGATATAAAATAATCTGAATTATAAAAATGCATCATAATCGCAGGATTCCAGGAATCAGCATCAATAATGAGAGGGAACTCCTCATTGCTTTGGAAATGGGGAATCAATTGAAACTCCCTTATTCTACTCCTCCCCTGTCGCTACTGTGTTTAACTCTACTGACTTTTATGGCTCTAACTCGTTAAAAAAAAAAAAAAAAAGATATTTTGATCTCACTGTTTAATTTCTCATCAGTACATCATAATTGGCTGGTGTCTGTTGACTTTACTCCTCTGCGGGAGGGTCCATCCAACGTCCATGCTCTTTTATAAGATCGATCAGAGCATCGGTGGCTCCCTCCATTGCAATCCCACGCTTCACCACCGTCTGTATCAAAAGGTTAAACTAATGTCAATATCATCATCATCATCTAGTATGGATTTTCAGGTTTTCCAAGTTCCAACCTAAACATAGCTCTGGTAAACGTCAAATTCTTAATTCATGCTAAAATTTTGAGACCTGAAATCAAAGTATATAGAGTTTCAAAACCAAACATCCAAACATGTTACCTTCCCAACATAAAGATCAATCTTCCCAGGAGCACCTCCCACATATCCGAAGTCTGCATCTGCCATCTCTCCAGGCCCATTCACAATGCAGCCCATAATTGCAATCTGAAGAAGGAGAAATTCACATTATGCAAAATGGTATTTCCATAACTTATTTTCTTCCCTATTATTGCAAGAGAATTGAAGAGCTGTTTCTTGTTTTGTGCATAACTAATTCACACAGTGTAGTGTAGTACATAGTTTAGTTACAGGAAATTAAAGAAGCAGCTCGTCTCCTCCAAGGACTAGATAATTAAGTAATTACCGAAACACCAGGCAAGTGGGATGTCTTCTCCCGAATTTCTGCACTTATTTCTTGAAGATCAAACAAAGTTCTGCCACAGGATGGGCATGACACATATTCCTGCAACACAAGTTAGGCATATAATTTAAGATCAAGAGTCAAGACTCCTGGTTCCATAATCCAAAATAGGTCCTGTTCATGATGAAACACATACTGCCTTCTTTTAGACCCAAAAAAAAAAAAAAACTTACTGTCTTCGTATTTCTCATTCTGCAACCTTGCAGCAAGTTAAAAGATGTATCTCTCAGAAAATCTGAATCCTTGTCGGGAGCTTCCAAGAGAACACCATCTCCAAGACCATCAACCAGGAGGGCTCCCGCATTCGCACCCGCACCAATCACTAAGTCATCCCTGTAAGTAGAAAGGATAAAGTGTCACCATGACTACGTATTTCTGCATCTCATGTAAAAAAAAGCCACAATACAAGTATTAAAATATACCGGTGAATCCCATTGGGATATTTAATGTGGTGAATGACTGGGAAGTTCAGAGAACTGACAGCTAGATACTCAAATAACCTGATGTGAATATAAATGCCACCAATGAGAACTAGCATATGAAAAACAAAATAGAATTATATAAAGTCACAATGTAGAACGTAAGAATATCTACACTTGTTTGGATCTCTCAGTCCGTCCTATACAGAAACTAACATACACAGTCCCAATACACAGCACAAAAATTTGGCATTGATTTTGTCTGTGTGCAGTTTTATGATAACTGGGTCTGGATACACTCCTACATTTTATTCACGAACATTAACTTCTGCTGTATAAAAAAAGGATTTTCACCCAATCAGGAGCATGTCAAGGACAGAAAGGCTTTGCTCGATCTGTAAAACCGAAACTGAGTCCTGTTTTCTTGCAGATTGGATTGATGTAAATTCTCTTAGTCAATATAATTGACCATTCAGAGTCTACCATTTAAATTAGTAAAGGAATGCCTGTACAAGATCGACTGTGTTCATGTTGCTAGATTTCTGCAGCTAAATGAATAACATTCTCACCTCCTTGCTGCATGCACTCTGCTAAGTTTGTCTTCAGTATAAGGTAGTTCGTGGAGAAGCATAGTAGCATCAACACCTTTGAGGATTTCCATTTCTTCATTAGACTCATCACCACGTACTGACACAACCAGACGTGTGCCTAATAGGTCATAAATTGCCAAAAAACATTAGATACAAACTTTGAAATGGATGAGAAAGATGTTAGAATAAATTTCGCTTGTTACTGCCCTAAGAAAATCATGTCATAAAAAAAAATTAATTAGAAACTGAGGCTGAGAGACACCTGGTGGCAAAAGCTTGTGAGCACCAGTAGATAGTTCCTTCAGATTCACCAGAGCCATGGCATTGGGTAATGGCTTTGTTAACTGCTCTGACAAAGGAGTTATAACCCCTACACTTATATCTATCAGCCTTTTGAGAGCTAGTCGCTGACAACAAGAACACATTGGGGAAAAATAAAGGGAAATATATCACTCAAACTGTCATAAACTTTCGATGCAGTTAATTGTTTGAAGATAATGAGGCAAACTGGTATAGTCAATGCTGCTCTTGCTACCATAGCAAAGATTCTTACCGCGTCAGCATCATCTGCTGGAGGAAGTTCTCGCAACAAGACTGAATCTACTGTGGCCAGGTCCTAAAAAAGTAGTGCCAAATTTATCAATACCTTATGTAACTGCACAAAAGCTAACATACCATATTCTTTCATTAACAGTAAAGTGGATAAAACCTTAAATGGCATGCCAACAACGAGCTTGGCTGCAAGGGACTTGTAGAGGAGCTCTGGCACCTGCAAAAACCAGGGAATACCTGCTTATCTCCTAAGGAAGAGGGAATAAAATAACGTGTGCAGCCAAACAAAAGATGGACAGCCAGATATATAAGAGATCAACAAGGGAGATGTGAAGCAAATTTTACCTTTAACTGATCCAAGGAGACTGACATGAGAACAGAACCATCCCGGTGCAGCACACCTCTGTAATCCACCTCCTCACCCTGTATCAGGATATAGAGTCAATTATCTATCATAAACATATGAGCAGTGCAGTAATAAAAGAATGATGTTGAAAAAATTTCAGAAAGCTTAGAACCTAACCTCTTTTTGCACTGGCAATTGACCAGATCGGCGCTGAAAGTCAAAATAATGTCTGTTCTTTTCTTCAAAAGGTTCCTGGTGGATGTAGCACCATTAAGAGTTTGTTAGCTTTTCAAGAGTGACAAAATTTTGACTGCTTAGACATTTTAAACTGAAGCATAATTTTGAATCATACCACCCCTTTCTGGAGTTCAGAAGCTTTCATTCCAAGATTTGCCAACCTTCTGCAAGGATCTATCTCCATTTCTGGTGGTTCTGTGAGAGAAACCCTGATTGTATCTCCCAATCCATCCTGTAGATACAACAAGGGTTGTGAATGATATAACTTCATGCATATGATGCTACCGAGAACGTCAAACTATGAAGAATAATGTTGCATAGAAGTGAAAGGTCATGAATATAATGTAAACCTTTTGACCAAAAATAACAGAGAATAGGATATAAACCTTATTTCTACAGAGGCTTCATGAACAGAGTATTATCAACATGCACTATGATGAATGATAAACAACATGGAGAAGGGAATCATACATTAGCACGCACATAATTCTGCCCGAATATCCTTTTAATACTCAAGACAAGAATACCTGAAGAAGAGTTCCAATTCCAATTGCAGACTTCATCCGCCCATCCTCACCTTCACCAGCTTCAGTAACTCCCAAGTGTAATGGATAATCCCAGCCTTGCACATGCATTTCAGCTACAAGTAAGCGGTATGCCTGGACCATGATAACAGGGTTGCTTGCTTTCATAGAAAAGACAAAATTGTGGAAGTCCAACTTCCGGCATATCCTTGCAAATTCAAAAGCAGATTCAACCTGTCCAAATATTGTTTGGTAAGAAGGAAGCTTCTGTATCTTGGGGAAACATACAAATGTAGAATGTTCGGTAAAAAGAGAGAGAAAATAACTCTCACCATTCCCCTAGGAGAATCACCATAATAGCTCATTATACGATCAGAGAGACTGCCATGGTTTGTCCCAATGCGCACTGCTCTCCCATATTTCTTACATTTCTCAACTAATGGGGTGAAAACCTGTCATTTAAAGTTTTTAATAGGTCAAAAAGCGCTTAGTTCATTTGTGTTGTGATCAATTTGAGTACTCAAATCAATGGAGAACTTCAAACACTTCAAGGTAACTACAGGCACACTTGACACACATGAGCTTATATGTGCTTCAACAGTATGAGCATTAACTCCCTGGAAAATTCCAACTACTAGTTCTAAGTCTAACAGTTCACACATCTTCACAGCAAGGATTGAATCATGAATGGAAGATAAATGAATGACCTCAAAATGAAGAGCTCAAAAATAGCACACTGCAACACTTTACCATAGATTGATAAAGAAAATATCAAAAGTTTAATTTTACCCGTTCAATATGTTCAAGTTCTTTCTGGTAGTCTTCTTCTGTGTACACAAGTTTTTCGAATTGAGCCCTTCTATCAGCTGCAGAAGATCACCATCATGAACTTAGAATGAAAGCCAACGCCTTAAAACAAGGGGGAAACTAAGACTAATAAATGAAGAAAAAGAAGCACACCAAAATTTCCAGGGTTAACACGAATCTTGTCAAAGCATTCAGCAACGCGCATAGCAACAGGAGGAGCAAAATGTATATCCGCCACCAAAGGAATGTTATAGCTGGACATAGTGAAATTTAGACAATATTAAACACCTATGGAGTAGAGACTTAACAAATTGGCATACAAATAGCTAACACCAGTTCATACTTTTTCTGCACAAGTGAGTTTTTAATCTCAAAACATGCATCTGCTTCTTTCTTCCCCTGCACTGTTATTCGCACAAGATCAGCCCCTTTGTCTGCTATTTTCATCACCTAACAACAATAAATAGAAGATTAACATACAACCCTGCTATATCAATAAGTAGAAGTTAAATTTTGGAAACAAAAGGTTAAAAGAAAGGAATAGCTGTGCTAGAACAGAAATTTGTCTTATAAACATAAAGCAGAAAGAGCATTTGTAGGACCTGTTCAACTGTTGCAGCAACATCCTTAGTGTCAGTTGTAGTCATTGTTTGAACTCTGATGGGATGTTGACTTCCAATGGCCACATTTCCAACCATCACTGTGCTTGTTTTCCTTCTGACAGTTTTGTGTACCGATTCGCAATACTTTTGCCTAGGAACTACATTCAAATCATGATTCATGATCAGATGAAGCTAAAATGAATAACACAGAGAAGAATTTCCTAACTGGTGACTAGAGATGTTGATATCTAATATCCCTGGCCGAGGAATGAAAGTTTTAGGGGCAACACCATATGGGAAATAAGGAATGAAAATCCGAGATTACAAAAAATAAGAAAGGCAGTTATATTAGCGCCAAAACCCATTTAACTAAAGTCCATGAAATAATGAGGATCGGATTTGAAGTTATGATCAGTTAACTGCTGTTCATAAGGTTTAATAAGTAAAGACAATGAAAATAGAATTGCAGCCGCCACACGTCAACCTGTGGAGCAATTCATCAACAATTAGATAGATTACTCAAAGACTGATTCACAGCGTTCAGTACAAATGAATCGGAAGCAAAACTTAAAAGCAGACCATTCTCTCTTACTGTAGCCACATTTGCTGAGAAATTGCACGAGAAGATAACGAGTGAAGAGCAATGATTGCCGTTCAAACAAATTATCAGGTGAAGAGCAAAAAAGCAGAGTAGCATCAAGAATAGTATACCTATGAGGGGAGTTCCTGGTGATGCAGATTGAAGTTCAGCCGTATCCTGGCCATGATTAGAGTTCAGGATAACTGAGACCTTTTTCCTTCCAGATTTCATTATCTTTAAATCTGAAATTCTTGCAAAATCCATGCTTCTCGAAAATCCTAAACCCGAATCTCTACCCTTGAGAGTAGAAAACGAAGTTGGCATAACTCCAGTAGCCATTTTTCAAGCGCAACCCCTCACCTAAAACATCAGATTAGAATAAGAGAAAACCGTAATTAATTGAACAAAAAATAAATCTTTAAAATCTGGAAACCAATCTTCCTTTGGTCTAGAGAATAAAACTTCACAACAACTCCCCATTCATATGGTCCGGGTCGTTTGATAAAGTTCAACGTCACATCGCACGATAAAATAAACAAGAACGAGAGGGGAAACAGATCAGTCAACACTGAACAGTCATTTCATCTAAGACAACCAAAGACATGCATGATGAAGACTTCACCCACAACCTCTTAAATTGAAAATGAATACATAAAAGGAATCAAACGAGAAAGGGAAAGAAAAAAAAAAAAAAAGAGGCGTTCGGGAGCATTTCATGGGATTGCTTTACCCGGAACAAAAGTTGTCAAGCCTTGAGATGCTAGTATGGAGATAGCGAGGATTGAGAGTGAAGGGGGTCTAAAGTGAGGAATGAGAGTCAGAGGCCCCTGATCGCCACCATTTTCATCTTAATTTTGCCGCAAGAAAAATGGAGGCAAACTGGTGGAAGACGACAAAAACGAGATGGGTGAGTTTCATACTTTCAGCTAGTCAGCCTCACCTATATATTCAGCAGTTGCCAGAGGAAGAATGGGCACGTGGAATGCGTTTGCTTTTTTGTTTTGGGTCCTCGTATTTTAGTTATTTTCTTCTCAAACCACCATTCATTTATTTTTATTTCATTTTGATCCTTCGTCCTTATTATCACCCAAGCATAATCTCGATAATAAAAAGACCATGTTGATTCATTGATTCAGTTACCTTGAGTATCTAAAACATAAAAATTTTAGATACATTGAATAGAAATTAATTATTATATCAAAAACCAAAGTAAGTAATAAACAAAATACTAATATTGGAAAATTCAATTTAGAATAAGAATAATAGTCGTACAGCTGGAATTTCAAAATTATATATATAGAGTCCGGGCTAAGATTTCATACATGATTCCAGCATTATTGGGATGACTTGATGCAGTTGATCATAAACATGGAAGTTAAGCAAAATAAATGAAGGGGGAGGGTTCAAAGTATAAATAAATAAAGTACAAGGATGAGGGCGCGAAATAGTGCAGAAAGAGAAAACAGCAGCCGCTGAATAATGGAGCATTATTTTCCTTTGAAAAATGGGATATTCAAAGGAAGTTTTGAATTTGCAATATAACTAATCAGTGGAAATGATGTAAGAATCAACGATAAACGATGAATAATCCATAATCAAGTCCATGCAATAATATAGAAAAACTTGAGGATTATGATCGCGTGGATGTGTTGGCCAAATGAAAATGAATTGGGGTGGGTCATCGGATGACACGTGGAACACGAGATATTTTAAGAAATGGAGGGACGCACGAGATTCACGATTATTAAACAATACATATTATTCCCCGAAAAAGGGGGCCCACATGACCCACGCACGTACTATAGTAAAAGTATGCTAATGAAAATTGGTCACGACTGTTCTGGTTATTGGGATTATTTTACTGATTTAGTCCACAGTCAAGGATTGGACCTTTGACCAATTCTCTCGTCAAACTTTACACAAAGTCTATAGATGACAGGTTGACTACCCGGATATTTTTTTGTTCTTCGTCTTTTTCTTAATTGAAGTTTGAAGCCCCAATTGTTATTTTTCATTACCTACAAAAATTATGGATTCAGTTTTTCTTCATATTTTTTTATCTCCACAACATCTCAACCCTTCAATTAAATTTTAAATATTTTTTATAAATTTTTTAAATAGTTCACGTATAATACTTTACAAAATAAAATTCTTCATTTTTTTTACTACTAATGAAATCAAACTTTATAGTTTGAATCTATTATAATAAAATAGGATATCAATAGATTTTCTCGTTATAATATTCTTTTATCCTATATTTAATTAAAAGATAGATAAGTACATAAAGATAATTAAATAAGTACAAAATATTAATAAATTTAATCCAATCAATCCCAAAATCTACCCTTATTTAATTATAAAATATATACTTATCAAACTCCCCACACTTAAATATTTGCTTGTCCTCAAGCAAAAGAAAGAGAATTAATTATTTGAAAGGAACATTGCATATGGAATTCCTAAACAGAGAGCAATAAACCACCACACTTAGATCATATCATCAAATCTTATTTAAGTTAATGTCTTATAAGAATAGGTCACTTACTTTACATAATTTTACAACAATAAGATTAGTAGAAGAATATTACGCTACTTAATTTTCCAGAAAATTCAAATGCCCCACTAAACCAAGCTTTTAATAAGGATCCTCATGTAGAGATGACTCATTCTTTTTTTTTTTTTCTTCTCGTCCCTTTTTTTTTTTTTTTTTTGTTGTCTCGAGCCGTTGTAGGTCCCTTGACGCGACTCCGCACATGGGTGATGCAAAGACCTTGCTACTTAGTTACTCCAACAGCACCTCAAGAGGCTTTTAGCCCAACTCATAACTCTCTTGGACTTTACCGTTTGACGCGACTCCGCACATGGGCGATGCAGCGACGGGTTACTAAGTCAAGTCTAGAGATGTCAATGAGTTGCTATTTTTTTATTATTATTTTTTTATTATTTTTTTTTGAGTCATTTCCCCTGAACCAAAGGTTTACTTAGCTAGCAAGGTCATCATCTAATTTTCTAAAGAAATCATGTAGCAAAATATTCCTAAACTAATAATCATTGATCCTATTACAAACTATTCCATATTCTCATAGTCCATCTCAAGACTCGCTACAAAAATTCAAGGCTTAGAGACTTAATTGAAACATTCTTTTCTATTTTAATTTTTGACTTGATAATATTCACTAAGATGGGGAAAACTCAAAGTTAAGGTTAATTTAAACAAAAATCTTTTCGATTGTATAAGGACAAGCATAACCAAGGAAATCATATCCCTCCCCATACTTAAATCAAACATTGTCCTCAATGTTGCAAAAATATAAGGAGGGAAAGAAACTAGTACTCCCCTGGTTTAGGTCTTTAACTCGATGTGAGTTCTTCATCCGTACCATCCATGATGTTTCAAATTTTTAGAGAGGAGCGAGTGCACACGCGAGACTTGGCAACAACAAGAGAGTGATCATCTTTAAACCTAGAAAAAAATGAAAGAAAAAAAACAAAATAAAAATAAAAATAATTGCAAGAAAACTTATTGGGTTGCCTCCCAATCAGCGCTTGTTTACCGTCTCGAGCCTGACGGATGCCACCTTAATTCTCAACTTCCAATGCCACCGAGGTTCTTCCTCTGTCAATGTCTCCTCCGTGGTAAGGCTTTAATCTCTCGCCATTTACCTTAAAAGTTTCATCCGAACCTATTGGTGCAATGGCAATTGAACCAAAAGGTGTGACTTCTTTGACTACAAAAGGTCCTGACCATCTAGACTTCAATTTTCCTGGAAAAAGTTTCAATCGAGAATTATTAAGTAATACCTGTTGTCCCGGATGAAACTCTTTTGGAGGAATCCTCCTGTCATGCCATCTCTTGGTTTTTTTCTTGAATGGCAAATGAAAGTGGTCCTTGCGAGTGGCATCATCCACACACATTCTCCACCCCGCATCTAACAGCTTCACCACTTCCTTTCTCACCACTTCCTTCATGGTCGGGTTAAGTCTCCTCTGGGCTGCCTTACTCGTTTCACATGGTCCTCCATAAGAATTTTATGAGTGCAAAATGAAGGACTAATCCCCTTTAAATCGATATAGACCACCCTATGGCGCTTTGTGGGTAGTCAAAACTTTCAAGAACTTCTCTTCGTCAAGTAGGGAAAACTCGCTAACAATAACGGGATAAGTGTCATTCTTCCCTAGAAAAACATACTTGATTAGAAGGGAGCTCCTTTAGTTCCACCTTAGGAGTAACAGTGGCGCATCATAATCTTTCTTCTTCTCCTCAACCCGTAAATCGAATTCTCCTTGCGTAAACCTCTTCTTCCACTTGTAATAATTGAGCAAGATCATCCTCCATAGGCTCATCTGTCCCTTCTTGAAAAACTTCTTGAATGGTCTCATCAACCACGCCAATTTTGAAGCAATACTATTATCAGCTGGGTATTTCATGGGTTGAAATACATTGTAAGTGACTTTCTCATCGTTCATTTGAAACTCCATTTTTCCCGCAGCCTACATCAATTACCGCTCTAGCAAAGAGCTGAAGAAGGGTCTTCCCAAAAGTAAAGGAATTTCAAAGATCTTCCTCCATGTTAAGAACCACAAAATCCACCGGGAAGATGAATTTGTCCACTTTCACAAGCACATCCTCAATGACACCTTCTGGCTTCCTAATGGACCTATCCGCCAATTGTAACGACATCATAGTTGGCTTCATCTCTTTAATGCCGAGAGCTTTCAAAATTCATGAACTTTGCATAATTAGGCATATTTTCAAGAGCTTCGCAAAAGGAATGTTAATCGCAATTTCTTAAAAATATCCCGTAACCCGGCATACCGTTGCTTCGAATCTGCGCCGCTTAAACCTTTGGGGATAAGGAGGTTTTGCATAAGAAGGAGTGGGAGACTTCTTTGTAGCTATCTCCTTTGGAACTCCGTTGCACATTACATTTCTCAACCTCTTCCTCCCCTTTCTCGTACTTGTCCTTCATCTAACAGATTTCTCAACCTACTGAACCACTATACCACTCCTTGTAGTTATGGCCTTACAATGCTCCTTTGGGTTTACTACAGTATCACTAGGAAGGACCCTTGGCTTCTCTCTCGCTATTTGCTTTGATAGTCGACCAATCTGATTCTCCAAATTCGGATCGAAGCCTCGTGATTTTTGAAAGAAGACCTTGTTTCATTCCGAAAGCTTCGACCCTTGATGTATTCAAGAGTGGTAAGAGTCAACGTGTCAAAGCCTTTTCCGATCGGTAGTGGTGGTTTGGTGGAACTGGCTGTGCGCTTGGGTTTATAGGAAAATTTGGGTGAGATTTCCAGTCAGTATTGTATGTGTTGCTATATGGATTAAACTGATTTCTAGGAGGATTACCCATGTATTTTACCTCAGCTGTTTCTTCATTAATGAATGATGCACACTCCCCATTAGCGTGTTCCCCTTGGCAAAAATCACAAAGTAAAGGAGGCCGAGAAGTGATAGATGATATTTGAGAAGAGGCAAGTCAGCTTAGCGAGGGAAGCTAATTGCCGTTGGATCACCTTGTTTTGTTGGGCAATGTTCTCATTGTGGGCCAATATTGTATTGTAAGAGTCTAGCCAAGAACTTCCCTCTTTGGTTGTGGAATAACAGCTTTCATTCTCAAAGGACCCCATAGCTTCAAACAACTCCAATGATTCTTCTGGGAGTTTTATTTCTTAGTGTACCACCTCGTCGCAAAGATTAATCATCATCCTAGAGGACTAAGCATCCCATTGAAGAATATTCTCACCTGCTCATAGTCTTGCAGCTCATGTTGTGGGCACTTCCTAAGCAACTCCTTGAATCTTGCCCACGCTTCACAATATGACTCCCCATTGCCTCGAGTAAAGCAATTGATGTCCGAGAGCAGCTTTGTATACTTAGAAGAAGGAAAAATTTCTCAAGGAACTTTGTGGTAATAATGTCCCAAGTGGAGAGACTTCCATTAGGACAAGAACGAAGCCAAGCTCCCGCTTTCCCGTCAAAGAGAAAGGAAACAGCCTCACACGAATAGCCTCTCCGTAAACCCCATTCATCTTGATGGTATCACAAATCTGGTAAAAGTCTCAATATGCCGATTAGGATCCTCTAAATCACTCCCACTAAAAGAGCGTTGTTGAGCCAAGCTTATGAGGGATGGTTTGATTTCAAAATTACTTCGCATTCACTACAGGATTGACAATGCTAGTTGCAGCCCCGACAGTGATTAAGCGTCATGTAATCGCCCATGGTCTTTTTTTTGGAGGAGGAGGAGGATCTCAGTAACATTTTCTCGCCATTATAACCGGTTCGGTCTCAAGATTAGAGCTACTAGCCTTTCCTTTTCTCTCGTTTACCAAGTTTCCTTTCTCCTTGCAGTCTTTTCAATTTAGGCGCCAAAAACTTGATAGCAACTTCGGCAAGTGCACCGATCGTTACAAGTAATAAAGTATGTGAGAAGAGATCGTCCCACGAGGAATAGTACTCCAGCCACTAATTAGTTATTTCAGCTTTAGTTGGATGAAATAGAGTAATAGGGGTGAATTGTAACTAAAAAGGTTTTAAATAATTAAATAAAAAAATAAGAATCAAGAATTTCAAGAACGTTTTAGAAAAGATGATTAATAGAGAAAAACGCAGCTAGGGCATAGAATTCCCCTATGTTCCTCTAAGTATTCGAATTAAATCCCTAATTGACTGTTATTCCCATAACTGACGATCAATTCTCTAAAATTTAACTAAGTCCCAATGTCTTGATGCTACATTAGTCGTTATCTTTAAAAATAACCTAATGTCTCAAAGATTATTTAGAAAGATTATGTAAACCGAATTATCGGATCACATAAATTTGTAAGCCTATGTCTAGGTCATGCAATTTTATGATGAATTAAAGGTTCTAGTTAAGTGCACCAACATCTCTATTGTCATGCACTAACCTATGGGCAATCTAAAAGGTGATCGCCTTTTGAGAAGGCTTTAAACAAATATAACTCATTCAATATGGTAAATAACATTCAATAGAGAATTTTAAATAAATACTCAAATTAACATAGGGTTCATCCTCGCCCTAACTACTAAAGGAAACTAGCCAAGCATGGCTAGATTAACAAAATTAAGAAAAGAGATAATCAAACTCGTGGATGCGTCTCCGTTTTCTCCTTCTTTCCGTTCTTCTCTTTGATTTTCCTCACGGCCTCGCGTCTTCTCCAATTATTCCGTGTTGTTTCGTTCGCCTGCTCTCGTTTTTCTTCTGTTCTCCCGTGCGTCTATCTCCCTTTCTTTTCGTCAATTCGTTCTTGTTCGCCTTCTTCCTTCGTGCCTTTTGATATATATAAAGGGTGCTTTTGCCGCGGCTCCACGTCTCTTCTTTTATCTTTTATTTTTGGATATGATCCTTTTGGATATGATATATCATATATCATATATCATATATAATACCCTCATTGTCGATTTGCTTCATTGTACGCACAGTGGTCCTTTTTAATTCTTCCTTGCCACGTCATAATGCTTTATTCCATTGAAATCTCAAATCTTTAACTCCACCGTGCCATCATCATCCCAAATCTTGTCCTCTTTATATATATATATATATATATATATATATATATTATGATTCATTTTTATCTTTTTCTTCATATAATATCTCCTGCATAATAAAATAGGATATCAATAGATTTTCTGTTATAATATTCTTTTATCCTATATTTAATTAAAAGATAGATAAGTACATAAAGATAATTAAATAAGTACAAAATATTAATAAATTTAATCCAATCAATCCCAAAATCTACCCTTATTTAATTATAAAATATCTACTTATCAAACTCCCCACACTTAAATATTTGCTTGTCCTCAAGCAAAAGAAAGAGAATTAATTATCTGAAAGGAACATTGCATATGGAATTCCTAAACAGAGAGCAATAAACCACCACACTTAGATCATATCATCAAATCTTATTTAAGTTAATGTCTTATAAGAATAGGTCACTAAGTCAATAGCCCTAAACAATTATAATAATCTCTTAACATCCCATAATCAAAGGATCGAATGAATAATAAGAGCAACAATAAGATTAGTAGAAGAATATTACGCTACTTAATTTTTCCGTAAAATTCAAATGCCCCCACTAAACCAAGCTTTTAATAAGGATCCTCATGTAGAGATGACTCATTCTTTTTTTTTTTTTTTTCGTCCCTTTTTTTTTTTTTTTTTTTTGTCTTGAGCCGTTGTAGGTCCCCTTTGACGCGACCCCGCACATGGGTGATGCAGACCGGCTACTTAGTTACTCCAACAGCACCTCAAGAGGCTTTTAGCCCAACTCATAACTCTCTTGACTTTACCGTTTGACGCGACCCCGCATATGGGTGATGCAAGACCTGCTACTAAGTCAAGTCTAGAGATGTCACGCTGAGTTGCTATTTTTTTTTATTATTATTTTTTTTTTATTTTTTTGAGTCATTTCCCGAACCAAAGGTTTACTTAGCTAGCAAGGTCATCATCTAATTTTCTAAAGAAATCATGTAGCAAAATATTCCTAAACTAATAATCTGTTGATCCTATTACAAACTATTCCATATTCTCATAGTCCATCTCAAGACTCGCTACAAAAATTCAAGGCTTAGAGACTTAATTGAAACATTCTTTTCTATTTTAATTTTTGACTTGATAATATTCACTAAGACGGGAAAACTCAAAGTTAAGGTTAATTTAAACAAAAATCTTTTCGATTGTATAAGGACAAGCATAACCAAGGAAATCATATCCCTCCCCATACTTAAATCAAACATTGTCCTCAATGTTGCAAAAATATAAGGAGGGAAAGAAACTAGTACTCCCCTGGTTTAGGTCTTTAACTCTGATGTGGAGTTCTTCATCCGGTACCATCCATGATGTTTCAAATTTTTAGAGAGGAGCGAGTGCACACGCGAGACTTGGCAACAACAAGAGGAGTGATCATCTTTAAACCTAGAAAAAAATGAAAGAAAAAAAAAACAAAATAATAATAAAAATAATTGCAAGAAAAACTTATTGGGTTGCCTCCCAATCCGCCGCTTGTTTACCGCCTCGAGCCTGACGGATGCCACCTTAATTCTCAACTTCCAATGCCACCGAGGTTCTTCCTCTGTCAATGTCTCCTCCGTGGTAAGGCTTTAATCTCTGCCCATTTACCTTAAAAGCTTCATCTCGAACCTATTGGTGCAATGGCAATTGAACCAAAAGGTGTGACTTCTTTGACTACAAAAGGTCCCGACCATCTAGACTTCAATTTTCCCGAAAAAGTTTCAATCGAGAATTATTAAGTAATACCGTTGTCCCGATGAAACTCTTTTGGAGGAATCCTCCCGTCATGCCATCTCTTGGTTTTTTTCTTGAATGGCAAATGAAAGTGGTCCTTGCGAGTGGCATCATCCACACACATTCTCCACCCCGCATCTAACAGCTTCACCACTTCCTTTCTCACCACTTCCTTCATGGTCGGGTTAAGTCTCCTCTGGGGCTGCCTTACTCGCTTTCACATGGTCCTCCATAAGAATTTTATGAGTGCAAAATGAAGGACTAATCCCCTTTAAATCGATATAGACCACCCTATGGCGCTTTGTGGGTAGTCAAACTTTCAAAGAACTTCTCTTCGTCGGTAGGGAAAACTCAGCGCTAACAATAACGGGATAAGTGTCATTCTTCCCTAGAAAAACATACTTCAGATTAGAAGGGAGCTCCTTTAGTTCCACCTTAGGAGTAACAAAGGCGCATCATAATCTTTCTTCTTCACTCCTCAACCTCGTAAATCGAATTCTCCTTGCGTAAACCTCTTCTTCCACTTGTAATAATTGAGCAAGATCATCCTCCATAGGCTCATCTCGACCTTCTTGAAAAACTTCTTGAATGGTCTCATCAACCACGCCAATTTTGAAGCAACCACTATTATCACCGGGTATTTCATGGGTTGAAATACATTGTAAGTGACTTTCTCATCGCTCATTTGAAACTCCATTTTCCCCGCAGCCTACATCAATTACCGCTCTAGCAAGAGCCAAGAAGGGTCTTCCCAAAAGTAAAGGAATTTCAGCATCTTCCTCCATGTTAAGAACCACAAAATCCACCTGGGAAGATGAATTTGTCCACTTTCACAAGCACATCCTCAATGACACCTTCTGGCTTCCTAATGGACCTATCCGCCAATTGTAACGACATCATAGTTGGCTTCATCTCTTTAATGCCGAGAGCTTTGAAACAGATAAGGGCATTAAATTTATACTAGCTCCCGATCACAAAGTGCTCGCTCATATTGACGTTCCCTATTGCACAAGGGATGTTAAAGTCGCCCTGATCTTTAAGCTTTGGTGGCAACTTAGTTTGAATGATGGCACTACACTTCGCCGAGTCAATGCCACTGCTTTCGCCTCTTGCAACCTATGCTTCTTGGAAAGCAAATCTTTCATGAACTTTGCATAATTAGGCATATTTTCAAGAGCTTCGCAAAAGGAATGTTAATCCGCAATTTCTTAAAAATATCCCGTAACCTGGCATACCGTTGCTTCGAATCGCTGCTTAAACCTTTGGGGATAAGGAGGTTTTGCATAAGAAGGAGTGGGAGACTTCTTTGTAGCTATCTCCTTTGGAACTCGTTGCACATTACATTTCTCAACCTCTTCCTCCCCTTTCGACTTGTCCTTCATCTAACAGATTTCTCAACCTACAACCACTATACCACTCCTTGTAGTTATGGCCTTACAATGCTCCTTTGGGTTTACTACAAGATCACTAGGGAAGGACCCTTGGCTTCTCTCTCGCTATTTGCTTTGATAGATGACCAATCTGATTCTCCAAATTCCGGATCGAAGCCTCGTGATTTTTGAAAGAAGACCTTGTTTCATTCCGAAAGCTTCACCCCTTGATGTATTCAAGAGTGGTAAGAGTCAACCGTGTCAAAGCCTTTTCCGGATCGGTAGTGGTGGTTTGGTGGAACTGCTGGGTGCCGCTTGGGGTTTATAGGAAAAATTTGGGTGAGATTTCCAATCGAGATTGTATGTGTTGCTATATGGATTAAACTGATTTCTAGGATGATTACCCATGTATTTTACCTCACTGTTTCTTCATTAATGAATGATGCACACTCCCATTAGCGTGTTCCCTTGGCAAAAATCACAAAGTAAAGGAGGTCGAGAAGTGATAGATGATATTTGAGAAGAGGCAAGTCATTTAGTGAGGGAAGCTAATTGTCGTTGGATCACCTTGTTTTGTTGGGCAATGTTCTCATTGTGGCCAATATTGTATTGTAAGAGTCTAGTCAAGAACTTCCTCTTTGGTCAGGAATAACAGCTTCATTCTCAAAGGACCCCATAGCTTCAAACAACTCCAATGATTCTTCGGGAGTTTTATTTCTTAGTGTACCACCCGCCGCAAGATTAATCATCATCCTAGAGGACTAAGCATCCCATTGAAGAATATTCTCACCTGATCATAGTCTTGCAGCTCATGTTGTGGGCACTTCCTAAGCAACTCCTTGAATCTTGCCCACGCTTCACAATATGACTCCCCATTGCCTTGAGTAAAGCAATTGATGTCTGAGAGCAGCTTTGTATACTTAGAAGAAGGAAAAAATTTCTCAAGGAACTTTGTGGTAATAATGTCCCAAGTGGAGAGACTTCCATTAGGACAAGAACGAAGCCAAGCTCCTAATCTGCGTAAAAGTCTCAATATGCTGATTAGGATCCTCTAAATCACTCCCACTAAAAGAGCGTTGTTGAGCCAAGCTTATGAGGGATGGTTTGATTTCAAAATTACTCGCATTCACGGCAGGGATTGACAATGCTAGTTGCAGCCACCGGCAGATTAAGCGTCATGTAATCGCCATGGTCTTTTTGGAGGAGGTGGAGGAGGATCTGTAACATTTTCTCGCCATTATAACCGGTTCGGCCTCAAGATTAGAGCTACTAGCCTTTCCTTTTCTCTCGTTTAGCAAGTTTCCGGTTTCTCCTTGTCTGTCTTTTCAATTTCGTGGATCAAATTGCAGCGAATTTCACAAATGGTACCTCGCATAAACAGAGTAGGATAACAAAAGAAAAGAAAAATCCAATCTAGAGTTTCAATAACTACTCTTAGTGTTGAAATAAAACTATTCCCAAGAACGGCGCCAAAAACTTGATAGCGACTTCGGCAAGTGCACCGATCGTTACAAGTAATAAAGTATGTGAGAAAGAGATCGTCCCACGAGGAATAGTACTCAACCACTAATTAGTTATTTCACTTTAGTTGGATGAAATAGAGTAATAGGGGTGAATTGTAACTAAAAAGGTTTTAAATAATTAAATAAAAAAATAAGAATCAAGAATTTCAAGAACGTTTTAGAAAAGATGATTAATAGAGAGAAACGCAGCTAGAGCATAGAATTCCCCTATGTTCCTCTAAGTATTCGAATCAAATCCCTAATTGACTGTTATTCCCATAATTGACGATCAATTCTCTAATATTTAACTAAGTCCCAATTTCTTGATGCTACCTTAGTCGTTATCTTTAAAAATAACCTAATGTCTCAAGATTATTTAGAAAGATTATGTAAACCGGAATTATCGATCACATAAATTTGTAAGCCTATGTCTAGGTCATGCAATTTTATGATGAATTAAAGGTTCGTTAAGTGCACCAACATCTCTATTGTCATGCACTAACCTATGGGCAATCTAAAAGGTGATCGATCTTTTGAGAAGGCTTTAAACAAATATAACTCATTCAATATGGTAAATAACATTCAATAGAGAATTTTAAATAAATACTCAAATTAACATAGGGTTCATCCTCGCCCTAACTACTAAAAGGAAACTAGCCAAGCATGGCTAGATTAACAAAATTAAGATTAACTGTAAAAATATTACTCTATCTGGTCCTTATAATAAGATTTATTTCCCTAATTTAATTAAATTGAGGAAGTTAGTTTATATGATATGTATTTTCTAAAACATCATAATCATCTCCTTAATTTTCTCTTCTTCTTGATTATTGTTGAGGGAGCATCAATAGTAGTAAATTAAGAAAATATTGACAAATATGAAAAATGAGTATTCTATTTTAGATCAAGGATCAACTACCAAAACATGTCTTATATTAGTATTTTATAAAATTTAAAAAAGCAGAGATGAGAAATGTTGTTGAAAATGAAGAGAAATTGACCTTCAAAAAGATCTTTTCTTTGCATCCAGGGGTAAATTATTGTTAAGTTATTGAAAGATTTACCAACATTTAGTATTGAAAAAATCTTGAATAATATTGTCTTCGATATTCAGGGGAAAAGATACTCATATTTTGTATTCCAACAATCATTACTGTCAAACTTACGAATTGACTCTCTGAATTTACCTTTTTACGCTTCTACTTTATTAAATCGAGTCAAATCTGGGGTAAACTTGTGTCAGTTGTAAACTCGATTAAACTCACGAGTTTACATATCAAATTTACCATTTTTATGTTTCTAACTTTCAAAAATAGTGTTAGCTTACCGTTAAATTCGTGTTAACTTTTTCGATTCGGTTATACTCAGCGCTTTATATATGAATTTTATAGTAATTTTTTTGTTAAATATGATAAGTTATCAACATTTATAGATTTAATTTCAATTATTGGGATTTTAAAATATATTTAAATTAAATTGTTGTCATTTTTTATATTTTAATTATTTAATTATACACTGTTAATACATATTTAATGATAAAAGTAAATTCTTATGCGTTTACGATGAGTTAAAATTACTATCATGAGTTTGCTTAAACTCGCAAATTTACCAACCTTGTTGACAATTGACAATGCTTCAAATAAAATTACCGTTAATAAAAGGATACCTATGCTTAGCTGGGGCAGTGTCCCAGGAAAGGAAAAAAATATCCCTACTGAGTTGGATTTCGATGGCGCCAACATATAACTTTTTAAACTCCCCCACCAGTTAAGTTATGAAAATCAATAAGTCATTTTTTACCGGGAATTATACGTCGTTAAATATTTTAAAATTTTCATTCATCATATTTATTAAATAAGTTACTAATTAATGACTCCATCGAAGATATAAACCTCCACCCTTAACGTGCCCGAGAAAAAAAAAACTTCACCCTTGAAAAGAATCACAAGATCAAATATTGAAAATCACACCACGTAATGATATGAATTATCATGTGACCATAAGAATTTAATTACATGCCTCCGAGTTTAATTAGAAATTAGTAGTAGTATTTCGAAACGTTCTCTTAAAAGTAAGTAAATGCATAGTTTAAATACTCACACAAACAATCAATCAAAAGCTAAAATGACTGGAGAATAAATGTACACTTTCCCTTGGTCAAAACTGATACAACAGAGGTTCATTTCAGGTAATGTAAAATGCGATTTAGTTGAACGAAATCAGTGTGCCTAGTTACAATTTGTCATGTGTTGGACCATGTGAAAGAAATGCGCAAATCGCTACGTACGCCTAGAATCTAGATGGAGGGACTTCACATCAATCATTGCTCGTTTACTTCTTCAACCAGAGAATGCTTCTCCAAGATGGCCACCGTCTCTTCCTTTGCACTACACCAGAGAGCAAAATGAACATGGTTAAACAAGCTTGTATGTAACATAACCCTCTCTCATAAACATTTACCAGACCGACCCCAAATCTCAAGTTCTAATAACAACATTTTTGTTGTCCCATCCTCAAACATCTCAACATATACATCCCACCAATTCAATCCGAAATTTGACAGTTAAGTAGTGCAAACACCATCTAACTAAAATCCTGTCTTTGGTATTATTACAATCTGACACTGAACATCCCATTCTGAAAGCACAATGACAAACTTGAAAGACAAGAAAAGAATTATCCCAAAAGAATGTACCTTCCAGGTCTGAGTATCTTGTACTTGGATGGTGTGGTAAGGTCCACAATAGTGGAACCTGCACGTCCAGATGGAAGCAAGCCACCATCATAGACATAGGCACAATGTCGCCAGAGGTCCTCAAAATCCTTGATGCAAACACTACTTGATTGTCCACTTAGGTTCGCGCTGGTTAGGGCCAAGGCAGTCCCCGAGCCGCGAGCAATGGCCCGAATGAAATTGCTGTCAGGCACTCTGACCGCTATGCTATGTAATCCCGGGTTCAAAGATCGCTCAAGAATGCTTGATTCTCCTGGAAAATGTCCCTGCTATACTATTAGACAAATACATGGTTGAAGGTAAATACAGAGTAATTGTTGTTTCAAGGTCCAACTCAACTTCTAGAACCCATCTATTCAGTTTAAGCAAATACGTAAAGTACTGAGAATACTTTTTATTGCCATATTCTTATTTTAGTGTATGTATGAAGGCAAGTGACTTACGAACCTCGGTTCAGCACAACAGTAACAGGACCTGGAAGGAGGGAATCAAGCAAACCGTAAGGCAAATAGTCAGTCATTGCGAAACGCTCTATGTCTGATACATCCCCAACACAAATTGCCAAGGGGCTTGTATGTTTACGTCCTTTAATCTCATAAATCCGGTTAACTGCTTTCAAGGAGCTGTAAAATGTTCCAAGAAACACAAAAGTTTATTGCCCATAGAACAAAATCCAGTTTTATGCAAAGAATTGAGATATGCAGAAACTTATGAAATGCATATGATTTCTGATCTTTAAACAATACCCTAAAAAGCAATCAGAATAACGGAAATTATGTGGTGCCACCTTTTATAGCATCTGAGATATAAATAAGGAATCGATACAAGTAGAACATATAACAACAACTTAGCCTCTTGCTTTCAGGGAGGATAAGGGAGTTTCACTAGGTACAACAAGAAGTCTGTCACTTTTGTTCATCTTCCTTATTGGTCTCTTTTCTAAATAAATAGCCAGAACAGTAACTCGATAATCTACAAGTGGTTTAGATAGGGAACTTATGGTTATCTTAATTCCCAAGAGTGTAATTAACATGTTATGTTCCTTACATGGGGGAAGAGGAAAGGGGGAGAGGGAATAAAACACGAACGCTTCATCAGCAACACATTAAAAGAACTGGAGGCCGGAATAATAACAATAGTAACAATGCTCCTCGTAGGATTTTAATCAAACAGATTACGGGCAGAAGGTGAAAACATAAACTCAAATAGCATACCAAGCATCACAAGCGAACCCATAAAGTGTATCAGTGGGTACAGCAATAACCTTCCCAGCTTTCAAAGCTTCAATTGCTTCTGCAGCAAAAGCTTCCTCTGCAGGACGAACCACTCCAATCTTGCTTTTAACACTTACCTCAGAATTCTCCACACTCCAAGCCATGTTTATGAGCAATTTTCTGTTCAGCCTCCCAATCTGTTTTAACTGGTGCACAAAACCCAACTTGCGGACACCTAAAGCACAATAACAATTTCCTCAATCAAGCCATTTCAACATCAAGTGCGGTGTTCGATAAAAATCTTCGAATGAAGTGGAATAAAAGATGATTTCTTTGGCCAGTATTTGAGTGAAAGATGAATAAAAGCAAAAGAGCAAGATTCAACAAATCTGCAGAGGCAGAGATAAAGAGAAAGGGCACCTCGGAAGGAGAAGATGGGAACGGGACGAGGGCAGAGAAGAGGCGGTGCTTGCGCTGCTATCCGGGTCGCAATATTCATATTAATCGAGCCTAGTCCTTCGTCAACGACGAAACCATGTTCGATTATAGGAGCGATAATAAGATCACACGCTTCAACCTTTTTGGCTACAAGATGCGAGTAGTGCTATAGATGCTATAAAAGTTCAATTCTCCGGAAATGTTGAAGCATGTTTCTATCAATTTTTTTTTAACTAAAACTAAAATAAAGAGCTTTTTTAAAAAAGTCAAAAACTATTTGATGATTATATAAATTTTTTAGCTTAAAAATTTAAATTAAAAATAAATTGTTTGGCAAAATTTTTGTCATAAACACTTTTTCTAAGAGAACTTATATATTTTCAGCATTTTCATAGACTGAAAAATTATTTGCAAAATATAACACACCCAAAAGACCAAAGAATTGTCCATTCTAACTCAAACAAAAATCTTTGCCCCTCACAAATGTAATAGCCAACATTACTTTGCCTCCGCTGGTTCCCCTTATATGTTGCATCAATCACGCACCACATCTCTGTTAATTTAATTTCACCTAAGTAGATTCAATGGCATCTCTAGAAGATTGAAGGTGATCCTAAGCTTGTTGGCAAGTACAAAGTTCATAGACGCACTAGGTTTCTTGTCAGGTCATGCTTTGGTAGACTTAAGCAAGCATTTATTGCCAGCGGAAGTGAGGATTCACGGGTATGCATATGGCACAAAAGTTCAGGGGAGCTAATAGAGGCAATGCCAGGTCATTCTGGAACTGAACTTTTTGACTTGGAATCCAGCTAATCCCCACATGTTGGCCTCAGCCGGCGATGACCGAACAATTAGAATCTGGGGTCTGAATTGTCTGAATGTAAAGTACCAAAATGCAACCTGCAATGGCATCCATTACTGCAATGGAGCAACTTAAAAGTTGGAGCCATACTCTATCAATATTTTAATCACATAAGTCGGTGTTATTATCCAAGCCACTGGTAGGGCCTTCTTGTCAGAGCTGAATACTAGAAGACTGTGAATGGGGTACTGGATGAATTTGTAAATGTGCTTCCAGTTAGTTTCTGTAAGACTAATAATTTATGATGAAATGTTTCAAGATTTTCATTACTTCAAACTTAAGAACAGAAGTCAACAAACCTTCAATTTGTTTGTACCAAATTTTGAATCTGAGATAAGGAGATTACGGTTTCCAAATCTAATCATTTGTTGCAACTGCCACTCAGTTTGAATGCCTGAAGTGAAAGGGTCTGAATCAGAAAAATCTTCATAAAAGAATACATTCTGGTGGCTTTCAACGTGGAGGTGAAACGTATCAGTTGATCCCCAAAATAATAAATTTTAACACCCAAGGGTATATAAAGGAAGCGAAAGGCCGCCTTCGGAGGTGAAACCAAATCATTTACGCGTATTCAGGCAAAGAAAATTCCCGCAGTACACTCTATTTCTATCAAAATTTACAATCAAAGCAGAAAAATGAGAAATTAATATTGGGGGAGAACGAGGATACATGAATAATCTGAGCCAGAAAGAAAAATCACAGAAAAGCTATAGAAACAAGTTGGCATTACCTTCGTAGCGATACTTTTGGCGGCGGCACGATGGCTGTCAGTGGCGGCGGAAGAAGAGAGGAAGTTGAAGCTGAAGGAGAAACAGAATCGAAAGTGGACAGAGGACAGTCGCAATACTCCGGCGTGAATGGATGAAGCGGGCTAACAGGAGCTTAAATAATTAAGCTACTTCAAAGAGTTTTTGGTTTTTGCCTTCATTATAAAAAAAATTCTTTAGAGATTTTGAAAAATCCGTCTAACTTCTATTTATAATATAAAAATAAGTCAAAAATAAAAGGATATAAACAGACACTTACACTTAGTGATGAATCTCTACTAAAATCAGTGTCGATATTTTTTTTTTTGTTTTTTTGGGATATATATCTTGATTTTATTAAATTTGAAATGTTGAATTTAGTTTTTCAGAAATTATTAAAAATATTAAAGAGGATGGTAAATACTTTTTTATTTTTTGATAATAGTAAATACTTATTTGGTCAGTGTAAATTTTATAAAATGAGTGGGCCTTTACCTATTTTATCATGAGTTAAAATAAAAAGAGCCTTGAACAAGACTGTATAGGCCTGCCCAGTTGGATCTTAACATTTTTAATCTTATTACTCTTTGGTCAAATAAAAACTTAAACCTTATTTAGGCAGCTGCCCACATTTAGTGCCACAATGTTTCAAATAGGTCTATCTTTTCTGATATATTAATGTTTCCGTGCAACCCAAGAGGATATTTTCTAGTTTCAATTGTCATACCATCATTAAATTAAATTATTAAAAAATTTTGAGCCCTCAATTTTTTATCTATAAATGAATATACACTGATGATCTTAAGTTTACAAGTAGGATTAAATCTTCCACCTTCCAATAACATATTTAAAAAAATTGAATGGACAATAAATAGTTAGTTACTACTTGATCACATATTTTATTTAATAATAGGGTTAAAGGCCAATTTTACCTTGAAAGTATATACGGAGGGACAATTTTCCCTCAAAAATTTTTTAGAGCACTTTTTTGCCCCCGAAAGTATAAAAATTGGAGCAATTTCGATCTAATCTAACAGAGTTAAACGATTAACGGTTAGTTGACTCATGCTGAGGTGGCTCAGCCACATAGGATGGAATGCCACAAGTTATACCACATCATTATCATCATCCTTGAAAAAACAAAGAAACCTCTCCCCTTACTGGGCTCTGACACTAGCATCCTACAACATGGTGTTTAATATGCATGAATGCTCTATTCTACGTTCTTGTACACCATTGTGGTAGGATTGTGCCTTGTCTTGTTTCAGGCACTTCGGGATGATTTCCTTAAAGACAAGCTAAAATCTTTCTACAAGTCAGATCCAGTTCCTGAAAATGTAAGCCGCTACTTTTTCCCTAGCCATAAAGTTTGCATCATATAATAGTTTATTGATTTTGGATGATTTTGCAAATATGAAGATGATGGAGGAGTCAACCTTTCCATGGCCTAACTGTTAACATCTTCCTTGATGATAGAACGACGGGGATGTGAAAATAACTTTGACAAGATTGTCTTGGATGAGTCTAAGGATGTTCTCCTTGAGGTATGGTTCTGACACTTATAGTACTACCTCCAGTCTTTATGGTAAGATTTTGTTCGTAATGCACTACAAATGAGATCTTACATGAAAGATCGGAGGTAGTCATATTTGCTTCTATTGTTTGCACCTTATCCAAGTTAATGTAATGGTTATTTGAAAAAAAAAAAAAAGATTTATGCACCCTGGTGCGGCCATTGCCAAGCTCTAGAACCAGAATACAATAAGCTTGCTAAACATCTTTGTCGCATTGAGTCTCTTGTCATTGCCAAGATGGATGGAACAACAAATGAGCATCTAAGGGCTAAGGTAAAGACAAACCTATTTGAAACATTGTAGCACTTGTTTGGGTAAAAAAATTAAGGAAGGACACTGGTAGTTGGTTGGCCATGTGACAAGTTAAATGCCCACTTGAGGCACGCAGGTGGGCATAAAACGTGTCACACAGCCAGCCAACCAATGTCCCTCATATTATATAAGTAATAAATTCGACCAACTCATACAAACATCTTAACACACAAAAATATAGTAGATTAACTTTCTGTATATGTAGAATATCTCATTCCGTTAATTCTAAACACTAAGTTTGGCATTGGCCCATCATCATACTATTCAGATATGCCCTAAATCTTCTCTTGTCCATTCCCAAAGATTACAAAAAAGAAGGTCACAAGGCTTCTGATTTAAAGCAATATCCACTAATTTGAGCCATTATTTTCTCTAACTAAACGACATTATCATTATGAGCTGTACAATCAAAGTCTTGTGTAGTAGCTAACTAAATACTCAAGGGATGAACATAAAAATTTTAACTGCTCTATTAGCTTATGAAGAAGCACTCTCATTATTAGCCCTTGACAATATCTGACTTGAGTTTTGGGGATTCTGTGCTGCCCTGGCTGTGGAAGAGCCTGGATGAGTTGCCATCACTTGAGCACCATTATTATTCTGTTCTGATAAAGCCTCCCATCTTCTTCTCCATCTGAAGAACTCAACAAGAATTGAGCTTCCACTCATTACCACACCAAACCCTGCGAAGGTTGCAAGAAGTATTGACAGTATTGCCTGCACATGTATCTGCACATCGCACACAAAATCAAAGTCATTCTTCCAGTAGGGTTCGCAGTTCCCAACATGTTAAATTTTTGTTTTAACATATGGATCTTGCCATTACTTGTTGCGGAAGAAAGTACGGTCATTTAGGTTTAATGAATAAAAAAGATCAAAAGAACTTAACATTATGGATGAAGCGTACATCTTTCGCAATTACCAAGGAGTAAAATATATGAGCAAAGAGAACCACCAGAGCAAACTGAGCTGATGCATAAATCCAGACGAACCTGCTCTTCACTGAACAAGTTTAAATGGTGAGGGTTTGGTAAAAGATATATTTCCAAAAAACTATCATGAACTAAGGACCAAAAAAATAACCAAGGCAAGTATTCATCAATAAGATCAATCTAACGTTACTATCAATAGCCGCATGATTTCAGATACTATGTAACGTAAAATGATGGTGTCGATGTCAAGCAGCATGATAAAATTTCTCCAGAATCCTTGCAAACCTACCCATTGTGGATGATGTCATGGAAGAGAGAAGACCCAATACGCATGAAAACGGAAGAGACATGGCAATTGCATTAGTACCCAGTTTGCCAACCTGCACAGAGTCAAATAACTCAAAACACAATAAAAGTATACAACTTTGAAAGATCTAAGAGCAAAGTCCTTACCAATAGCTGCTCAAGAAAACAGAAATAGGCAAGCATGCTGACAATGACTAGAACAGGCACTTCTTGCCAAACCCTTCCAAAAAAAAACAGACAAAATGGAAATATCAATAAAGGTGTCATTAGAAAATTCAAGTTCAGATCGATGACATGACTCCTGTATTAGCTGCTGCATTCAAAGGAAAATACTGACTTCGATACTTTCTAGGTTATTTGAAGTGTGCAGACCATTAGAATGAAGTTCCAAATAGGGATTTCATAGAATGGGCTATCATCACAAGCATGTCATACTTGCTAGTTACAGTAGTGTCTGATTTTGATGCTGCAAACTCATAACTGGAAGTCCAAAAATTATGATAAATTGACAAAAATCTATTGTATCCAGAGACTCCACAGTATCCATTCACTTCAAAATTGAAACATGTTATCTGATAGAAAGAATTGACTTATCATTAACATACCTATATTCATTCACATCGTCCAGATGAGACCTGCTTGTTCCAGTATGTCGAGCCCGGACACTTTGGATCCGCAGAAGAATGACCGGTAAGTTCCTAACCTCCTCCTTGCATACATCACATGTTTTATTTCCTTTCATGCTAAACCACTTAATAGCACATTCTTGGTGTGATAGAGCAAGTTCCCCTTTGCAGCTGCATTCCAGCTTGAAAGTTTCACCCCCTTCACATAGATCAATCATACAAATTCTACATACAGCCTCTTCTTCGGCTATATCTTCACCATCGGCAACATTGTTTTCTAAACCAAGAAAAATATTTGAAGTTACTAACTGCATCTAGAATTTCCAGACAATCTGCCTCTCTGTTCATATTATTAATGCTTGAAATATCATAAATATACCGGAATCCTTTGAAGGGGATGCTGTCGATAATTCAATTCTATCCTTCACTCGTGGGGTGGAAGGAACAACACGGAAAAATGAATCCATTCTCCTCAAGCTTTTCTCTTTATTGTTGGCAGGCACCGAAAGAGAGCGAACTATCTGCCTCTGAGCAGAGCTTCTCTGTTAAAGACATTAAAAGCTTTACAGCAAAGGGTAACTAGCCTCATGACAAGGCTCGGCAACAACTGAATATAAAAAGGGTACACTAGATAGAGATGGTTAATGATGCATTGGGTTCAAAGTACAGAAAAAACACTGAATTATTCAACCTATTTGCATATTCAAGACCTCTTGATGGTGGAAAAGTCCAAAAAAAAACATCGAAATATTAATGCTCCAATCATTTGTCGATATGACCAAAAGAAAAAAAAAATCCTAATCATATTGGTGAAAACCAAGTACCTGCATAGGAGTGCCAACGGTTCCAGCATGAGCAGATTCTGAATTTGAATGTGCAAATTCATCCACTGGCAAGGAAGAGGTCCTCTTAATCCTGGGAGTAAATAGTTTAGTAAGAGACAAGGTTCTTGAGATTGAAGGCTTTTCTCGAGTGGCTGAAGAGGAACCTTCTGAAGCTGCAGTAGAACCTTTTTCAACGTCTGATGACGGCCGAGAAATAAAGTTCAGTTTTGGTAAGAGACTTCTTATGGATGGTCTTCCTCTTGACGTTGAAGGTCCTGGAGACTTATTAATGGAGGGATCAACAGAGAGAGAAGTCACCAGAAAATTCACTCTCTTGGGAGTTGGGGTAGGACTTGGGGTCTGAGGCATCTTGATTGTTACAAAATCTTGAAAAGACTCTTCTGATGTTTTTGAGGGTATTTGTAGTGAAAGATTTTCTCTCTTCCAGCGACGAGTATGTGTGGACTCTTCACTTGTTCCCATTGTATCATCAACCTATGAATCAAATTTTTATTTGATATATTATAAGCAATGCAGGCCTTGCATATTAAACTTTTAACTTGAAATACCAAAAAAAAAAAAGCAATATAGATAGACTTTATATAAATATAGAAAAACCCTATTAATCTTGTTCGTGGCCGGGAAAAGAAACATAACCAGAGACATGAGACAACTTTACTACCGTGAAGTTCATCAGTCTCACCTTAGGAAAATCCATCTGAATGAAATCAAAATACAGAAGAAATTCAAGCAGTTTGATTAGGGAGAGAGTAGTAACTCTGTTTTTTTATTAATTTGCAGCCCATGTAGTTTTAGAAAAGCATTTCAGGACTCCCAAATTCAAAGTAAATGGAAGGTAAAAAGACAGCTCGACCTATCTGCACTCAGTTTGAAAAATAGCATCACATTTCATAGTAGCACATCCTAACTCAGTTGACGAAATTCAAATTTACCTACCACTCTTATCGTGAAGTTAGGGGGAAAGGCGATATCTTTTGGCATAAAAGCACAGTAGTATCAAGAAATTACATGTCGACCATAACTAATGAAAAAACAGGTAAAACACGTAGAACAATATCAAACACAGATAAAAAAGAAGAGAAGATGAAAACAAAAAATACGAGTCATAGATGGAATATGGAGTACTATTCTGATCTCATGCCCTGAATCAAGAAGCTGAAATTAAGAATAGGAAGACGATGATGAAAGAGCGCAAGCTACCTTGTGAACTGGAAGAGAAGATGTTCTTTGACAAGAAACCTCATCTTGTCCTTCACTCACTGGCTTTTGCTCTGTACTCATATTCTCGTTACAAAAGCACAAACGCAACTGGAATTTCACAGACCCACCAAAAACACGAATAACGAATAAAGTTCAGTCCTTGCAGGTACGAAGCTCAACCGTATATTACTTGCTTATGGCTCAGCGCATGAGTTTATTTTTTTTTTGCTCAGAAGCGCATGAGTTTATTTAGCCCCACAAATACAGAGAGACTGACACAGGCATAGAGGGAAAGGGATAAATATGGTGGTGGGAGGCCTGAAAATGATGAAGAAGAAGACGAAACTTGGCATTTATGACACACGTTGGTGGAAGGCCTGGCCTACTAACTCCACATCTACAAAAACTCCAGTCTCCACCAGTGCGCACGCACTCTTTTTACACTAAGCTAATCTGGGTTTTGCTAAAATTACAAACTTTTCTCAAGTCTTAATCAACATTTGTCTCGTTCTGGAAGTTACTTAATCGTCTCAAGTTCTCCCGCCAAGAATATAAGGAAAGGCCAAAATAAAGAGAAATTAATCAAGAATAGATGAGGATAATAAAACACAGATGGCCTTACTTCCTGAGGGAATCTTAACTGCAAACAAGATTGATTGTTTTGAAAATCTTGATAAATATAGTAATAGATTATTTAATTATTACTTATGAAAATAAATTTTGAGAAACACTAGAGTAAGTGAGCTCGATCACCCAAGCTGTCTCAACAAGACCAGAAAGAAAGAAAAAGGATGATTCAATTTCTTGGGTAAGAAAACTCACCGCCGCCTCCCCTTATTTTCTGCCACTTTTTGGGATTTTTATTTTCTTTGAATCCCTTTGGATTCACGCAATTATGAGATTGTTAGTTCCTGGCCGGCCAAATAGGGGGGAAAACGAGTAAGAAATTTTTTTCCCATGATGTTCAATCATCAAGAATCTCCACATTTCCTTACTTATCCGAATGAAATCAATTTATAGCCTTATTTGGCGAATTCTTATCTCAATGGAGAATATTTATGGTTATTAGTATTATTCTCATATATAGAAAAAAAAAATGAAATATCTGATTAAGAGATTTGGAAATAACTTGGGTTTTACTTCACTCATGCAAATTTTCCATAGTGAGAGGAAAGATTTTCACTTGTGCTTGGACTATTTGAAATTATTCATCTCACGAGAAGGTCAAAAGAACAAGATAAAGCGTTGGTTTGACAAAGCTTTTGTGCAACCTTTGTCACCAAGATCCAGGCATAGATAATTGGGATTAGCGTGAGCATTAGAGATGAAATTTTTTAATAACAAATAAAATAAAAACATAAACATAAACAGCAAAAAAGATATATCATTATCAAGTTCATGACCCCGCTTCTTTTATTTAAGTTTTGTATTTTATGCACTATCAAAAGAAGCAAGTGTGGAGTGCCAGCCGGAAGAAACAGAGAGGAACAGAGAGAAAAGGAAATCAACTTCAGATCTTTCACTTCAAAAGCAAAAAAAGAAAAAGCATTTTGTGTCGAACCCCACACTGTGCTTACACTAAAATTATTTAAAAATTTAACGCAACAGATGTTTAAACCAGAAGTTTCATTATGAATTATAGATATGTGTACTGTGATTTAACTTTGGCCACTATTAATGAAAAAGGGCTGTACTTTGCAATAACCACTCGCCTTTTATCTTTTCTTCTTTCTTTATATTAATTATGCATGTTTGGTCGGATCAACTTCCAGTAGATTGTGTGCTCGTACATGCATGATTTAGTTTTACTGTCATTTCTTCTTTTGGGGCGGCCAGATGCTTAGCTTTTTTATCACCGATTTTACTTAAATATAGATGTATTTCTGATAGATTAGGAACTGACATTGTTTTTTCTACACCAGAGATTTAAGAACAGAGATTAGGCAAAGTGACCAAAAAGACAAACATTTACATGAAGATAACAATGTCCCGAAAAATTGATTAGAGATAGACCCGTTAGATAAAATGACAAACCATACCGATGAATTTACTTGAAGGGGGTATTGTCATTAACATAAACTTGGGGTTGAGAAGATTGGAATCTGGACAAGCTTGAACTCTCTCTCACATAAACACAAATCCAAAAAACAAGTCACATCAATCAACAAGAGAACGCCAGCAAATTTTACTTTCATGTAGATGATAATGATAATTTTTCCGGTTGGATGTGTATGCATGACTCCTTTCTCCATATGATACCCATAGGGGGGAGTGAGATTGAAGAGCAATCAAAAGGAGATTTTATTTTCCTGTTCATCATTATGAAAGATACTTGAGGAGCTGGGGGAAAAAAGTCGTATCCTTTTTGTCTTGTGGCACATAGTTTTGAATTAAAGTATGTAATACCAACCAGGCTGTGCAGCAAGCTAAGCATCACAAACAAGTTCGATAGGTATATGATTAATGTGTAGAAAGTTGAGTCAAATATTACAAGATGTACTACCTTTCTTCGGGTTTCTTATTAGATAAGCTATATATACAAGGCTTCCTACATAGCCTTGTAACTCAATAACAAAAAGCTCCTCCTTTTAAGTCTTTGTTAAACATGAGATTGAGTTTGAATCAAATGAATTTGTGAGTTATGGCAAAAAGAAAATGCTTCGTATACGTTGACATGTCATGAATGAAGAATTATGGGCCACAGGATGAGGTAGCGTCAACGAGGACGTAGACGATAATGGTATGAGGATGGCTTATAATGGAAGTAGTAGTTGAGATGTCATGGACATGGAGGATGGAGGGTCGCCATTAATGCTACAGATAATAAAATTAAGGAGCAGACTGCAGAGACAAGTGTGTGCATGGATGGACATTAATGAATGGCATACAGCGTAGGAAGAGAAAGCGAGGGAGCAAAATAATGAGAACGAAGATCGAAGAATTAAAAGAAGGAATGAATAGCCTTTTACACTCCCAAGGTGGTGGAGAAGTGGACCGATATGTAATAAAGTGTTAGGAGCAAAATGCATCGTCTGGTTGCAGCGAGTATGATAAAAGTGGTACGACTATTTCTGCATACTAAGAAACGCCACCACCATCCTTGATTGCTTGCTCACCAGTCAAAAGGCATCATCGTCATTCACGAACCAACGTTACTAAAACAACCTCCCACTCTGAAAAGAAAAGCGTACAAGTCAGTCTTTCGCTTTTTTAATTCAAATTTCATAATAGTGGTAAGTATTTATTTTACATGATGTCTAACGTTTTGTGTCCTCGATCGAAGGATTATTGTGCGCATCAACTTTTGAGGGAGCCAAAAAATAAAGACTTTTACTGATTGGAAAAATGATGAGCCAAAGATAATTTAGATTATTGTATGAGGATGTCAGAACCACCCCATTTCGACGTGGCACCAATTCAATTTGGGGCAGTCACCATCCATCCAAACATGTGCCACTTGTTCCCATGTCAAACCCTTCTTATTTTCCTGCCTATAACCCTTAATCAGGCACCCCCTTTGTCACTGAAAACGGTCTTATCCTTTTTTTTTTTGGAAAAAATTAGTGTAAAGTGCCTAATTAAAAATTTCACTAGCTAAAAAGATTTAAATATAAATACTGCTACTATTTGTATATGGAACCTTGCAGAGCATCGGTATTTTCTGTATATAAAAGCATATCAAGTCCTCTTAACTAATAAAACTTTTAAACAAAGACTTCAAACCAATTTTCCCTTTTTTTCTCAAATCCAATGGACATCAAAAATGAAAAGGCAAAGGGAATATATATATATATATCTCTTAGCATGGAGGTATATAGATAGAGACTGAATTATTTCAGGGGATACTTAAGTTTAATTAAAACCAGTTGGTAAATAAATTTGAAAAAAAAAAAAAAAGTGGGAGCAGGTGTTGTTTTAATAGATAGAAGGGAGGTCCCCCAACTGTGGGTATGTAAAGTGAGTTAGATGACTCAGTCTCCAACAACGACTTGGTGAGGCATTATAGTTTGACAAAACATCCATGTTTACACTATGATAAGAAAACTCAAACCACAAATTGTCCAGTGTTATTAAATCCAGACCAAACTGGTCAGTTTAGCACGGCAACTGGCAAACAAGTCAGTAAACTGATCTTATTCGAGCATCAACCCAGTTTAGTTTCTCTATAAGAAAAAAAAAATGATATTTTATTTTTTTATAATTTTATATTAATAACCTTGAAATTTCCAATTTCTCATCGATCTAATCTGTTGACCCAATACACTTAATAACCTTGGTATACCCATCAATCATTATGCCCCAAAGCCAAAGCAAATTAATCATCAAACCAATCTATATAAATATTTCCCCTACACCAGCCACCGGATCTGTCATTGATAAAATTAAAACCCCCCCAAAAAAAAAAATAAAATAAAGGCAGCCTCCATAAAGATAATAGTTGATGTGAGCTGCAAATAATAAAATATGGCGGCTGAATCTTTTTATGGTCTTTCTAAATAATAACTGAATGCGCAAGGTCAAAAGATCATTAGCAGCAACATCCCTCAGTGATGAGTAGAAAGCAACTACAAAGGAAAAATGGGGTCCCCCACAAAGTTTGAGATCCTACAAGAAAAGAAGCCCGCAAGTCTCAACCCGGACAACGACGACCAATCACCAACCACCACCTTGCTTCCTACCTCTCGAGGAGCATCACCAGTTCACAGTGTTCAGTATGTGGGAATAGATCAACGGCCATGGCTTTTATGGGTTGGAAGGCCTCTGAGATAGGCATAGACTTGGCTCTGTGTCTTGCAAGACCAGCACTGCTCATGTTTCTCCATCCTCTGTTGTCTTTATTTCCTTTTTCCATTTTCGCAGGAGATGGAGTGCAAAGTTCAATAGCATTTGCCACCAAACTCTCAGGATTACAGGATATGTAGCTGCACATAAAATCCTATCATTAGATTGCAAAGAATTGAAATTACCATAAACAGAGTGTACTGTGATTCAGAAAAAGGACTAACACAAGCCTCCGCAGTCCTTGATTAGTCCTCAGAGCTTTGATCACCTGCAATCTCACAATTTAAATTTTCAGGCAAAATGTTACATTTTTGGATTCAGGGGAATCATGAAAAGAATTCGTCCATCACTCTCATGCAACAAATTTATAAAATACCCAATTCGATATTGACAAAAGAATAATATACCACAAGTGCATTCATACTCACTGTGTCAGTAATCTTATCTTATAGTTCTTAAATGTAATGAGAAAAATTATTCTTACAGTTGGGTGGAGTCCAGCACGTGGAGGGTCAACAATAGCAACAACATTTTTAAATTGTTGCATCAAAGAATTTCCATTTTCACAATCGCTCCCTCTCTGAGCCTCAATTTCATCTTCTTGCCTGCCATTTTCAGAACACTGAGATTCTTGTTCACCATTTTCAGTTTCAGGGCATGTACTCCCCTCGGAGATTTTCTCAACATCAGTTCCACAGATACTAGGAACATTAACTTGTTCCTTAGGCTTATTTAGGTGCTCCTTTAACAAAGATCCCATCACATCCTCGGCCTGTTGACCCATATAAATAGTCAGCATGCAAAAGTTTGACTATCATAAACAAGTTAACTAACAAACTAATTAAATCAAATTAAACACATTTTACACCAGAGACAAGTTTTCTTGGTGTCATAAATTATGATACTATTGCTATCTATAAATTTCTGAAAATTTCTAGCCTGAGGCCATGGCATGATTCAAATAGGAAGGAAAATCAAAAAGTTGATCTCACCTTTGCACATATAAATCTACAATTCTTTATACCGTTAATCTCAGCATTCCTTTGAGCATTTGATACTGCAGAAGCATTCATTTCAACACCAATCACCTAATAAAATCCGCAAACAAATCAAGCCAAGTCATTTCAAATCATAAGTGAAAGCAACGATTTTAGAACAATCAATTCCCAGATAATATTTGGAAAACTGACTCATTTTATGTGCAAATTTCATTTAATCTCAACGAGAGCAACCTTTACACACATATAATCACTTCCAACAAGCTGCGATCTTAAGTAATTGAGTTCATAGCGTATTCAAAGATGATTATTACCATACCAACACGATGTGCTAAGGTCAGGCCAATTGTTCCTGTCCCACAGCATATATCAAATAGCAACGTTTCAGGACCTAAGCATGCCCAATCTCCAGCAAGTGCGTACAACTTCTCAGCAGCTAGAGTGTTGACCTGCACTAGAAATAGATTCAATATTTTAACTACCAGGAAAACATGATTTTGCTGCTCCAGGTAAAACACCAAATTCCATCCTCACCTGGAAAAATGCAGTCGGAGATATAGAAAACTTGAGATTGCTGATATAATCATGGATCCTAACATCCATGGCATCATTTTCACTTATTTGATCACCAACTGCTTTAGGAGTGAGAAGTGACTGTAGGGGGGCATCAGCTGGTGATACATTGGATATTCCTTGGTGATCCTACATGTAAAACCAATTTCCACATTAGCCATCATTTAGAAAATTTAAGGGAAGATTAACTTGCATTAGACATTGAAAACAATATTACAGCCTTCCAGATTCCAAGTAGCTTTGCATGTGTATGTACACTTAAGGCACTTCAGAGTTTAATACAAAGTAGTCAATCCCAGATAGCGGCTGGCCCAAAAAACGCTATAGCAGTATAGCGCATTGCGGGATGACCGCTACACTAAAGATACACACATAAAAACTCAAAAATAAACATGTACTCAAAATTTAAGACATATTCATCATTAAACAATAAATCATTAAGTCTCTAAAAGACATAAACAAAACATTAACATATAACAAAAAAATTCATAATTAAATTAGTCTTTAAAGGTCATAATTAAAATTCATACTGGGACAGCATTTTTATTGTAGGAGAAGTTTGTAATTGCTGTTGGGACGGCTTTTTTACTGTGGCAAAATATTGAGTTCAACAGTAAAAATAGAACTCAGAATGGCCAACACGCTATTTTAGAATCAGAACGCCCGACAATTGAGTTATTTCACTGAGAACTCAATCATGGATGGACTGTGTCTCTCTCGCCCTCTGGGAATTGGGATCTGGTCTTCGGAAGACTTGCGTCTGCGGCTGTCAACCTAAGTCGTCTTTTGAACTCAATCAATCGGGTCGGGTTGTGTTTTGGGTCTCTCATGTCTGGGTGGGCCATAAATCGTTGTATAATAAAAAATAAAAGAAACCACTAATCGCGCGAGCGGGCGCTACATTGTGCGACCGGCCACGCCGCCACTTGCGCTACGGACGCGAGGCACAAACGCTCCGCAAAGGGGCTTCTGTGGCGTCCACGTACTGTTCCGCACCACACCGCACCGGCGCGATGGCCCGCTATCGACTACTCTGGTTTAATATATCAATCAGACCCAAAACATTAACTGTAGACTAAAAGGGTTACTACCTGTACAACCAGTGCCGTGAGAGGCAATGATGGAGAACATGCATTAGCTCCTGCAACAAATGCTTGAGCAAGTTTCTTAAATTCACCGGTTACTAGCTCATTATCAAAGCCCTTTGTAGAAACCTACATAATCAGTGACAAAAATCTATGAATATTAACAAAAGAATGGCAAATAAGCATGAGACGTTATGCATAATCTACATATAATCAGGTCTTGTATCCCTTTATAAATCATGTTCTATAAATAATACCACCATGAATCAGGCATTTCAATCTATTTAGAAATTAACCTGAACAATAAGCATGACCTCTGCAATACCACCAAAATCTTCAGCATCAGCAACCTTCCCATTTGTCCTTCCTTCTCGAACCTGACAAGAAAAATTCAACAACCAATTAATGGATGCATAGTTCTCTTACTAATACCAGCACTATATTGGGAAAAAATCCACATTAAATCACTTCAAAAACTGGCAAAGTCATACTGTCAATTGACGCCAAAACCCGCAATTCTTAAATCTGTTCCAGACTGGTAACTGTGACTGCTGCAGAAATTCCTGAAAGATAGAAGCATGCTGGAGAGCAATTGTTGAAACATTGGGGCAGTCCCCAGCTTCCTCAACTGCTGTTACACCCTCCCTGACACAATACTTTAGTAAACAGTTTACATGCCAAGAGCTCTATAAACAGAGTGAATGTAGTTTACCTGAAATTTCCTAGCATGAATCCTACTGTTACTTTTCCTTCTACAGAATATCCAACAGAAAATTCACACTTGTTGCGATATCCATTTACCCTTGGTGATCCAATAATACCTTCTAGTTTGCAAGGAAGGCCACCTATGGAAGTTTGAGGGGGGAATGGCAAAGGACAATCATATGAGACCTTAAAATTACGGAAAGAGTACATCGGTAGTGAGGTAATTAAAGAGAAAAATATCATTGTATTAGATAATTTCAAAATAAGCCCTTCATACAGTCTTAAACACCAAAACTACACGGTTTTCCTGGGCATTTGGTTTAAAATTCCAAAGATATATGTGGTACTACCTATGTCCCTAGACTTGAGAATCCACTCAGGAAGAGAAACGCCACTTGGACAAGCTTTGCGAGCATTTCTAGTCTGCAACAAAATGCCTTATGGTTTAATCTTCTGAAAAATCACTCTTTACAAAAGTAAGACGTAGAATAAGTACCCCCGCCCCAAAAAAAAAAAAAAAAACAGAGAGAGAAAGAGACTACCAGAAAAGGCAGAATAGAAAACAGGTAGTACTAACAAGTTTTTTGAGGATCTGTGTGAGAGAGCCTTTTTTGTGCTCTAACTGATCAGCATAGGCCATATGAGCAAGAGGAGTCACTACGTCTTGGAGGCTTCTTGTCTTCGGCACAGAATCACCAACCACCAAATTTGCACCATCTGTCTCACTATCCGCAGTCTCACCATTTTGTGCAGATTCTGCACAAAGAGTAACATTTGATTTCTTTTCAAATGATCGAGGAATGACATCTGCAACTTTTAAACTTTTGCTGCCAATTAATTTGCCTTCCAGCTCCTATTACAATGGCAGTTCAATTGATCACTAATCCCATTGCAGATGAATTAAATAATGGACAACTGGATCATAATTACCTTTGTTGAGCTCTTCAACTGTTCCTGATCTTCAAAAGTGACAAATCCTACCACCATGCCTTTCTTTTTCTTTGCAGATTTAAAAGGTATACCCTAAATAGTAAAAGAAGAATAAGAACAAATATTTCATGGTTTATACATGCTACATAAAGCATACGTCTGTCATCTGAAAGCATAGCTTCCAAAAAGAAAACCAGGGAAAAAAATGTTGAAGGGCTTCAGATAAATAGAGCACCAATGGGAAGGAACAAAGGTACAACAACTCTTAGGGCACCCTGCCACCCAAAAACAAATAGGCAAAGAAATAAAAAGTTTGGAAGCTTTTGTGGGAAAAAAATAGCAGCACATAGGATATAACTTTACACCAATACTATTATACAAAAGGTTTAGCAATCTCAAAAGCGGATGAGATATAGAGCACCCATTCACGATTGTGTAATATCAACATAAGCAGCCTTGATCACTAAACTAGCTTCTTTTTACATCTTTTTTAGATATTTCTCAACTGAATGGCAAAAGTTTTGATCTTAGGAAAAAAGAGTTGGACAACTTTACAATATGGAATTAAAAAAGAAAGAAAGAAGCCTCCATAGGTAATCATGAGAATTTATTTAGTTAATTCAGAGTTCAAATCCTCATCCCCTCTAACGCTGTCTCGATACTGTGCATTAAGACAAATGAAAGTCAACGATTTTATAACCAGAGTCACAACCATCAAGTCATATTTGGAGTAGCTGAATTTAGCCAAGTACTTCATCTAAAGTTCAATTCATCAGACGCATATATACCGAATTCAGTTTTTTCTTTTTACATTCTAACTACTCTCAATTGAAAACCAAAGAAATATGTTTTAAAAAAAACAACTTCAGAACGAGTTTTAAACCCAAAGAAGGCTTGCCTCTTGACTGAGAAATCCCCTCAAGTTGTCCGAAAGCCACTTCCTCGGCAAATGCACCAAGCATTTGCTAAGAGCGGGATTGGAATCATCATTGTCCTCGCCATCAGCATCATCGACCACAGCCTCAGTCATCATTACACCCATGGAAACTGCACATTTCTCACCGGTCACGGATTTCATCGCCTTCTTCGCCCGCTCAGACGTTGGGTCCCAGGTGTTATCGGGCCGAGGCCGGAGCTCCTCTTCACCATGGGCATAGCGGCACTCACTCCCGTGGCTGCAGGAGCCATCGTGTCGCCGGAAATAAGAACAGAGGCTAGTTTTCCACAAGGGGCTGAGGGAAGGATCTGAGACCCCCGAGTCTGAGTCCTCTCGCTTCCGTTTCTCGCCCGAGACGACGTCGTCGGAAGGCTGGGCAGCGGGAAACAGAGATTCCTGATGGATTTGAGCGTTTACAGCGGGCGCTTGGGGCGAGTGAGAACCAATGATCGGATCAGAAGGGTTTAGGGTTTTAGAGGGTGAAAGTGAAAGTTCAGTATTTGCAGTTTCCGCCATTGAGCGCCTCGCCTACTTTGGGTTGTGCTTGTTGCTACGGCTACTTCGCTACTCTCTAAATATGAACCAACGCTCAATCTTCTCTTATGATCTTCTTTCGTTAACCGCCTCCAAGGCCACGTCCCTCCAAAACAGGACCATCACTTGAATACCTTACCTTACCTAGCAAAATCTGCTGATTGCATCCTCTGTTCTGCGTTTTAACTAAATTTTCTATCGATATGTTAACAATTAAATTTGTAAATTTGATAAAATGATCGGGGAAAATCATTAATCAGATCTTTAATGTCAAATAATTTTCACATCAATCTTCTCATTTTCAATCTCCTGAACCAGATGTTAACATGGGTTCAAAAGAGCCTAGTTGCAGAGACATCTCTTTTTTCCCCTCCCCTCCTATTTGAGTGGTGTGGGAGCTTTTCTCTTATGGTTAGGTGATTTTTTTTTACAGCATCTTCTTCCCTGGTTTCGGCCATGGTGGAAATGTTTGATTTTTGTTTATTTTTATGTTTATTGATTTTGTTATGGTGATATTGATTTTCTTTACAATAATAAATCAAGTTGGGGGTTTTAATGGCAACAAATCTCACCTGGTGGTACGTTTAACAGTTTTAGGGGTTGAAAATTGATAATTATAATTTTATATATTGTTAGCTCCATTTTTCAAAAGACTGTCATGGTTGAGACTGTAGGGTTCATTTTGCAATTGACGGCTTCTCTGTCTTCATCTTTTTTATTAGTGTTTATGGGTGCTTTTACTTATATGTGATCTTCTCATGGAGTTTCTTCAACAACCAATCTTGTTGCTATATTGCCGATAAAAACAATAAATCATTTGGGATGGTTCGTCAAACAATCGCTTCTTCCAATGGTTTTGTTGCCTGTAACGGCGTTTTTCTACCTATAGATTTCAGTGAAGGGATTACAAAGATGGTAGGGTTCTTGACTATGATGGTTGCTTTCTCTCACCTATTTTAACGTTATGTTATTTTTACTTTTTTTGGGTTCTTTACATTGTTAAGTATTTAGACTTTCTTTTTGCAAACTTTTTATTTTCATCTTGTATCTTGGGATAGTTTTAATGAAATATACTTTCTAAATGACAAAACTGATATTAACATGTCAAGCAAGATGGATGGAGTTACCATCCATTAGTACCATTATTATATATATGGCAAAAAAAGTATTTCATTTTAGATGTTAGGTTTCTCTTCTTATCCATTTTCCCATCATCCTTTATAATCTCTAGATCTTGTTCATTCAATCAATCTTAAAGATTATATCATCAAGTTATACTCATTAGATTTTTTTCTCCTCTTCCTAATCAATAATCCTCAATAATCCAAATGAGAGCTCATAAAAAAATGAATAACGTGAGGATGTGTTCCCCCATTTTAGAAATGAGTTCATGGAAATGGACTTCAGCTCATAGTCTGTAGTCTCTCTGAAAAGATGGCGTTTTGACTTTTCATTGCGGATAAAAAATTCTTTGACACGACAATGTCAAAAACAGATAGAAGCGCGAACATCTGCCCTGAGGCTACTCTACATTGTACATTCACAAGTACACACATTATAAAAAGGCTGCATTCCTTACACATTTATATGTTTTTAACTTTTGAACAAAAAAAACATATGCTTTTAACTATTTTTTTTATTAATGACTCACTTCAATTCTTAATATAATACACATTTATCTAATTTAATTAGATTAAAAATATTAGTTAAGCTAGTTAATAAGATAAATGTTTAAAAAAAAATTATAGTCATTTTCATTAATTCTCTCATTTTCTTTCTGTTCTGGCGTAGAGCCAGAACCCTAGCCCTGATGGGGCTAGGATGTTGATGTTGATTGGGACTTGACCTAGGAGCGATTCCTAGGGCCTACGTACCCTGAAGAGGGATCAAAGTCCACGTAGTTCGAGGATTAGATGAGGCGTTTTAGCCAAAGGGGGTGGTCGTATGCTCTGTGACTGTTGTATGTGAATAGCCGGAGCGTAGACCGTGTAGAAGATGATGTACCTTTAGGGTTAACCCGCTATATATAGAGGCTACCTTAGGTTTAGGGTTTGAGCGTGGGCTTCTATGCCTCAAAGCCCAAGTGATGTGGCGTCATATTCGTGCCATGTGGATTGCCCTTGTTGGGCCATACGGCAGAATATGGGCCTTATATAAATCCGTAACGATTGCCCCCGCCCGGTAGTTCAAGGTTTTGGACCGCAGGGGTGTATGATGTCTGGATAAGTCATCCGAGAGTCTTGCCCGTCCCCGACGCCCGTGTCGGGCCGCAATTTGTTGAACTCATTTCCACAGGTACGTGGTAACGTCGCAAGGTCCGATGAGCCGGGGTGACATCCTGCGTCTCGTGAAGTGTCATGATGACGACCGACGGTTTGAGAAATACCGTGGTGATTACCGACGGCCAAAGGGGGACCGAGGTAATGAACTCCGGCCCTAGGAAGGCCGTGGTGAGAACCAACGTCCTAAGGGTCCGAGGTGATAGATATGGGGCCAATAGTGATTTCGGACAGATCATGGTGCGGGTTCGTGTCCCGCCCTACGAGGATCCGGGGTGGCGTGGTGGCCCCGCGTGACTCTTGGGGAACACCCCTCTGGTTCCGCCATGATTGTCTATGACACCTGGCTCCCGCGGACAGGGGATGGATTTCGTCTGTCCAGCTTGACTTGCTTTTGTCCAAGGCGCCTGTGGTCGAGGCGGCCCTCGAAGTTGAGAGTTGTACATTTTTCTTTTTCTCTTTCCTTTTGTTCCGGCGTATGGTGCCGGCTTTGTAATAGTTTGTAGCTGCTTTATTGTATTTTTGAACGCTTAACCTTATGAATGAAGATTCAAGTAGTTAGTCCATTTGTACTTTTAACTTTTATGCATAGACTGCACGTAGTTATGTTCTAGACCGGGCCCGTGTCCTTCGATAGTTAGAGTCCGCTTAGTACTCTTCGGTGTAGTAGACCGGGTTTATTAGTAGGGGTGTCTTACGTTTACGTATACCGCGCTACGATGACAGAGTCGTCTTCCCGTATCTAACCAAAATAAGGGCGAACGGCCACATGCTTAGTCGGTGCCGCCAGGATGACATCTACTCAAACATTTTGACCTGATCAGGGTCCGGCATGACTGTCCGCCTTCTTATCTCGGTGTCAATTTCGATGCATCAAAATATTTACCGGGCTTATGGACCTCGGTGTCGGTACAAGGGCTGATGACAGCGGCCTCGTGTAATTTAAATACCTGGGCTCGTTGGCCCCGGTGTTAGCTTTGTGCCCCAGGGTCAAAGTGTGACTTGAGTTGAGTAACCTGAGTCTTTGTCCATTCCCTTGTCGGTACGTAGCACGTCGTTAACTGTCCAAAATATTTGCAAGGGCTGATAACAACGGCCTTGCGTAATTTGGAAGCGGACGAGTTGCGAAAGCTTGTGATGACGGCTTCACTTGACTGAAAAACCGGGTTCGATGACCCTCACACGGAGCCCGGACTTTAACTATATTAAGTGTAGCCGGGGTCCGCCTTCTTTTTCTTTTGGAGGTGGACTCCTATGCAGAACTTTACACGGAGCCCGGATTTCAACTATACTAGTTGTAACAGGGCTGTGCTGACTGGATTCAGTGTAACCAGGTTTGATCCGTCCTGGGTGTCGTAACCCTGAATTCGATCCTGACCTCCACGAATAAGATCCTGGAATTTGTTTCTCCATTTGTGGGTGTCGTAACCCTTAACTCGTTTGTCCATTATGGGTGTCGTAACCCTAGACTCGTTTATCCGTTCTGTTGCCCCCGCACCAGGTAGTTCGAGTCTTTGAGCTGCGGGATGTGTTGATTTACCAACCCGGATCAGATTGTTCGTGATTGTCGGGATTGCTTGCGTCTTGACCCGAGATTCCGGTTTTAACTTAACACCAAGATTCGGGTTTACATACTCTAACACCGAGATTCCAGGTTGAGATACTCGAACACCGAGATTCCGGGTTTATTATTTCTCGGATTCATACATGTAAATAGACTTGGTGGGATTGCCGGTGCAACACGGAGCCCGAGTTTTAACCAGATTCGGTGTAACCGGGGTTCGTTTTCAAAACTTTGACAGAGCCGGGATTTTAACCAGATTTGGTGTAACCGGGATCCGTTTTCAAAACTTTGGCAGAGCCGGGGTCCTAACCAGATTTGGTGTAACCGGGGTATGCCTTCAAATTTACTCGGAGCCGGGATTTTAACCAGATTTGGTGTAACCGGGGTATGCCTTCAAATTTACTCGGAGCCGGGATTTTAACCAGATTCGGTGTAACCGGGGTATGCCTTCAAATTTACTCGGAGCCGGGATTTTAACCAGATTCGGTGTAACCGGGGTCCGTTTTCAAAACTTTGGCAGAGCCGGGGTCCTAACCAGATTTGGTGTAACCGGGTACGCCAAGGAGGGAGGATGAGAATCCTACTCAAATTTGGGTTCCAAAGGAGAAAAGATGACTCACATCGGGTTCCCCGAAGAGAGGATGAGAATCTGCTCAAATCGGGTTTCCAAGAAGAAAGGATGAGAATCCTATCAAATTTGGGTTCCAAAAGAGAAAAGATGACTCACATCGGGTTCCCCGAAGAGAGGATGAGAATCCTGCTCAAATCTGGGTTTCCAAGAAGAAAGGATGAGAATCCTATCAAATTTGGGTTCCAAAAGAGAAAAGATTACTCACATCTGGGCCTGCTCAAATCTGGGTTCCCAAGAAGAGAGGATGAGAATCCTACTAAAAAATCCGGGTTCCCAAGGAGGGAGGATGAGGGAGGATGAGAATCCTGCCTACTATCTTCTCATCATGTGAATTCATGAAGAAACAGAAAAATATAGGGCATCTAAATTTATACCAGAATTGAAAAGTCTGATGAGAATCCTGCTGGGTTCCCAAGGAGAGAGGATGAGAATCCTTGAGGAGAGAGGATGAGAATCCTTCATTACACATTGCTCAATTTCCCAACTTATCCAATGAGAGGAGAGAGGATGAGAATCCTTCATTACACATTGCTCAATTTCCCAACTTATCCAATGAGAGGAGAGAGGATGACGATCCTTGAGGAGAGAGGATGAGAATCATTCATTCCACATTGCGCCACTGTTCTGGTGTAGAACACAGATTGTCTAGCCCTGAGGGGCTAGAATGTTGATGTTGATTGGGACTTGACCTAGGAGCGATTCCTAGGGCCTACGTACCCTGAAGAGGGATCAAAGTCCACGTAGTTCGAGGATTAGATGAGGCGTTTAGCCAAAGGGGTGGTCGTATGCTCTGTGACGCTGTATGTGAATAGCCGGAGCGTAGACCGTGTAGAAGATTATGTACCTTTAGGGTTAACCCGCTATATATAGAGGCTACCTTAGGTTTAGGGTTTGAACTGTGGGCTTCTATGCCTCAAAGCCCAAGTGATGTGGCGTCATATCTGTGCCATGTGGATTGCCCCTTGTTGGGCCATACAGCAGAATATGGGCCTTATATAAATCCGTAACACTTTCCTTCTGGATTATTGTTAAAGAAGCATCAATATAAATAAATTAAAAAAACAATGACATATATAAAAATGTCATATATTTAGATTGAAGATCAATTCCATAAATATATTCTATTATATCATATCAGAGAATGGTGGGAGTAATACGGTAAAGTGGTGAAAATAAGCCTAGCCTCCCTTTGAGAGAGGTTTTTTTGTTTGTTTTTTGATGAGGCCCTTGGAAAGAAGTTTTTTTTTTTTTGTTTCCCACCCAGTTCACCGGGCTTCACCTCGACTAATCTAGATCAGACCCGCGTCGCACACCTAGCTTTAGTGGGAGAGTCTCCTAGCGGTTTTTTTTTTTTCCTTTGAGAGAAGTTTAGATGCCTTGAGGATGTTGGATTTATTGGTTAGTTGTTCAGGGCTTAGAGGCCCAAAGTACACTGAACCAAAAAGCCCACATACCACAAAATAACTATATCCAACACACAACTATCTATATAAAATTTTACCCAAAAAAAAAAACATATATAAAAATAATTTTTTTTAAAAAAACTATCTCTAAAAAAATTTTCCACAACTGTCTTTTAAGGTGCCCTGGAAACACAATCTTAAAAAGTTAAAAGCACTGTTTTGGACCTACAGAAAAAAACGTTTTCTTTCATCCATCCGCCCATACTTAAAAGTTCTATCTTCTTATTGAAATATATAGGCACAGATCGAAAATATTCAGACATGTAAAATAAATATGTTTTTCTAAAATTAAAACCCCTCTACTTTAACGCAATACATCTTGGATTATATCTTTCAAAGGTATTTTTAATCCAAACGTTATACGTTCTGAATCATGTCTTTTTTATTATTTTTTATCTATCAACAAATATAGATGAAATAGTCAAAGGTTTGTGTTAACATTGGAATGAAATACTTTCGTCCGAAGGTCTTTTTTTTTTTTTTTTTTGCTTTTCATCGAAAAAAATATTCTCTCCACTACTAAATATAAGGCCTAATTAAATTTTTTAAAAAAATATTAAGAAAGCTAAATAAGATACCTAATCATATCATATGTTATGTATTTTTAAATTATATATCAGTCTATAAGTTAAGCAAAATAGTTGAAAAAAAACATATATATTAATACTTTAAGGTAATTTAATTAGTTTGATTAATATCTCTAAGAGAACAACTAAGTGTTATATTGAGCATGTATTATCAACTTTTTGTCCCTTAACCTTTTTCACAATTCTATCTTCAAATCAAAGCATTTTCATGTAAAAAAAAAACATTTTCACAACTCTATCTTCAAGTCAAAGCATATTAATTTTACACGTGTCCGTTAATCTGAATCCTTTACTCATCACGATGCATAATCTTGAAGTGCTGATATTACTTATTCCGTCGAGACCACAAAAACGAACCACGAGGGTTTTGCATTCTAATCATAGAGGCCAGCTGATCTTAAGAGACACGGATTCTGTACAACAGAGATTTCAGTTTTTCACACACAAAAACACTTTTCATGTTGTAGGAGAAGTGTATTCTCATGTCACACACATATGAAATGGTGAGACCCACACACACACATATATATAATGTTATATATATGTGGGTCCCACCATTTCATTTGTGTGTACAGAAATCTTCTTCTTCTCATGCAATATGAAAAGTTTAAACTCCATATATTATTTCAACAATAAAAAATGTAAAATTATATTTATTTTTCGGGGGGATCGAACTCAAGACCTAAAGGAGGGAAACAATTCCTAATACCACTGCACTACTAGTAATGCTGGTAATAAAACTCCAAGTTAGATGGATGCATGAGATGTAAATAAAAAGAAGTCCAATCCAATCCCAAAAGTGACCAACAGGGAATAGTGTCGTACCAGGACCAAGCACCGGTGGCCCTATCATTTCACCGGACAGGAAGGATCTTATTCCCACTCAATGTCTTTCTCGGAAAGCGTGAATCAATATCAACACATACACAAGCACCACAATCTTTCCAAGGAATCACAGAATCAAGGCACACTTAAAAAAGCAGTTAGTACCATGGACAGAAAAGGAGCAAGCCCAGTTTTGAACAGTTTCAATAAAAAGCTATGAACAGTCAAACAAATAAACAACCAACCTTTTATCCAAGCTGTTTTAACCAACAATGCTTGGATGTTTTCCCACGGAATTATGTTTCTTTCTAGTTGCAAATCCTTCGCCAATCCCCATAGTTCCCATTGGTATATATTTCATTCCTGAGCAAAGAATTGATGCATGAATGAATATATTCCATCATATCACAAACTGGAAATAGTAACCAAGGTATTCCGTATTCTATTATGATCTGAAAGTTCCAGCTTGTAACATACCTAAGTGATCAAGTACTGTTTTGCAAATGAGTACCTAACCATCTCCCATGATTCAATTCCTTATACTACAACATAATAATGGTATGGGTAATTCTCCTTGGTAGTAAAAATATGACTATTAAATGCACCTAGACCCAAGTGTTAAATGCAATGACACTACAGTACTATTTCACCAAACTCATTGGCAAGTAAAGCACTGAAACAATTAAAAAAGGGAACCTGGTAGGGATGATTAAGAGTGGTCCCCGACCTCGTCTAATCTTTCTTGATTAAAGAACGGAGATCTTTTTATAGGTCTAAGTGCTGATAAAGTTTATATAAAACACAACCAGAAAGAGGAAAACAGGACCTTAATCGAGGAAGAGGAAGTACAGCTGGAAGTGTAGGCAAAAATTATTAACACAACAAAGACCTGAGGCTGGGGGGCCTTACTTTCATAAATATCAGAGTATATCATGAGGAAAATGACCTCCTAAGCTCCGCATACAAACGTCTAAACTTTATGTAGGGTAAGGTTAATTTGGAAGTTCAAATTACTGATAGTGACCTTATATGAAAAGTAATTTTTGCCATCATTTCACTCACCGCATGCATTAGCTAAATCGATATTATTATATTGAAACTCTCCAACTGGAGGATCAAATCATGAACAACCAAAAGTTCATTGGATGCATTAGCAAGTCTAAAATATGATTCCAACAAATCAAACAAAATAACATGGTATGGTATGGGAAAATAAACCTACAGCAGCACAGATCCCGATTTCACGGGACTATTAGCATTTAGCATAGTATTATAACATTTGAATGTTTCTCCCTGCATGAATAGTGGACATAAATTTGACGGAAGAACAGAAATAGATCGGCAAACAATGAGCGCCAAAATCATTAAACAATGAAAATCCTTGATTTATTGGTTTACATAGTTGGCTGTTGTGAAGGCAGAAAGAAAAACATGACAGAAATATCTCTATAAGCCTACTTAGTAATTTTTAAAACAAATGATAATCATCATAAAAAGGGAGAAACACATCCAAATAAGCCATGTTAAAAAGAAAGAAACCAAATTCTCCGCTAGAGAAAGCTGTCCCAGAACGGAATGCGCAGGGAAGCACCCATGTAGGCTAAAGTCAGATTGTAGATACCATCATCTTCTGTTGAGTCAATCTACAAACATCTCAACAACCCATAACAGCACAATTGTACACAAACACCCCAACATGCTCCTTCACAGCAAGAACCTGCCAATCTAAGGTGCCGTTTTTTACCCCGGATGCAGGGCACCAGGAATTCAGCACAACAGCTTCACCTTCAGGACCTCTCTGACCACCCACGACCAGAAGGTGCTTCCCACAAGCCTTGAAAGCCAACCCCCATCCATTAGAAGAATCAGCCCGAACTGGAAGCCTTCCCAATTCATCCCAGGCATTCTTTACCTTGTTGTACTTCTTCACCATGTTGGTCAGATGCTCCACAGCAAATAACTGGTTGTCCACAACAGCCACAAGTGGGGGTGCCTGAGCAGCCCCATTAACAAATGGATACATATCCTCTATTTTCCGCCAACTTCTTGTCTCAAGATTATACTCCTCTCCACAGGTCAAAGAAACTGTAGGACTGGACATTCCACCAATCACATAGAATTTTCCATCCAAGAAAAAACCTGAGCACAATCTACGTGGTGTGTGCATGTTTGGTAACTGTTCCCATCTACCAGACGAAGAGTCATACAGCTCAGCTGATTTTAGAACATGTCCATTTTTATCACTTCCACCTGCAACAATGGCAATTGAGCCGAGACTACCAGATCCAAACAAACAGCGTGGCCTATTCATCCCCTGGCACTTAACCCAACCATGAAAAATCAAGCTATACTTCCAAATAGCAAAATCCAACAATTCCCGACCAAACACCAATAGTTCACTGCCCACAGCCAAGGACTCCTTGTCCGCATGGTTGAAGCATTCATCACATGGTATCTTAGGTAGTGCCATCCATTTCTTTTTCATGGTGTCAAATGCCTCCCATCCCCGGGGATCACACACCAAATAAACCCAATGCTCCACAAGTCCCAACTGTTTCCTCAACCCATATAAATACCCACTTTTAATCAGCTTATTGTATCTTTTATTTATACAAGATAGTGAAGCATAATCCGATCTACTAACCCACGCAAGACAGTTCAGGGCAACATCATCAATAAGACCAGGGAGAAGAGAATCATTTGGTTCAATTCTAGTTCGACCATCATTCACTCCTTCCCTTGAATTCATTTTCAAACACTTTTTTACTTTCTCTTCATCTTCCTGCATAGAACGAGACAAACATATTTCCTTTGTCATACCAAAAGAACTCTAGCTCATCCCGATAAAACCATAGCAAATTAAAAGCAAGCTTCGACAGCATTATCCTATATCCTATTATGCCACAATTTTCTACCGTGCAGCCTATGCCCAGAAAGTAATTTCCAATATCAGCATGCGACCGATTTCTAGCTAAGTAATTTTTCCAGCAATTGAGAAACTACAGTTAGGAGTCTCTACTTGTATTATCCTATTAATCAAACGCTCGTGGAACTACTTCCAATTTGTATATTACTATATTTACAGGGAAAACAGGATCTCGGAGGAAAATAAAAACGAGCAAAAGATGAAATGAATAAGCATAAAAGTTTTAAATTCCAGTAGTACCAGCCAAATAGCGAGAACTCCCAGGAATTTCCCTCGACCAAATTCCAGGTGTCGAGACAGAATAAACTGCAAATCCATGAGAACCAAAAATTAACATAAATTAAAAGAGTAAATGAAAGAACTATGCATGCAACTGTAAAATAAAAAATAATCCGATGCTAGCAAAAGGGCATGTGTTGATCCAATTTAAGAAACCGAAGCCGGATACGGATCCAAATCGAAAGAATCAAATTCGCTTTTCAGAAAGGCGAGATGAGAGTAAAAATGAATGCAGGCATACCGGGTAGGAAGAAAAACGTTCGGATCTCAGACACAGAGCCGCCGCATGATTGGACGAGATTAATGGTGGCGTCAGAGCATGATGCCGGTGACCGGCGATGGTAAGGAAGGCTGAAGGGGGGCTTTAAGATAACTTGGAACAGGGAAACACTCAAGTACTATGTGTATATTTGCCATCAAATTTGTTTAATTTGCAATGATGACCCCACGTTTGAGTGTATTTCTTGTTTCCCCCTTTATCTCATCATCAATAGCTAAATTAATGGGGCGGTTTCCCCCTGTTTTTCTCCAGCATTATTCTCATATTTTAAAATATTAACATTAAATTAATAAAAATAAAATCTTGGTATATATTGAACTAATGTTGTCAATATAATTTTTTTAAAATAAATTAGAGTAAATACATTTTCTGGTCCTTGACAAAATACACAGACCCCATTTTGGTCCCTGACAAAAAAACCGACTATTATCCGTCCTTTTTATGAGACTAAAAATAACATTTTGGAAATTTGTTAGAGATCAAAATGTCCACCAATCAATCCTTATTCGTTCTTTTTATTGACTAAAAAAGACCTTTTTTTTTTTCAGTGACCAAAATCGAGTTCATGTTTTTTGTCAGGGACCAGAAAGAGTATTTACTCAAAAAATTATATGGTGAATTTTTCTTAGTAAAAATCTCAATTAAAATTGGCTGAAATAATACAATTCAATTTATAACCATACTTTCAACAAATTCTTAATTAGATCGAAAGGACTAATTAAGAATTTTTGAATTTTGTAAATTTACCTCAATATCCTTAATGTTGACTAGCCCCTTCTTATCTTCTCTCTACCAGGCACCAGCAGCAGGGATCCCCTCTGACACACACTTGGGACACCTCCTACCATCCCAAAAAGGAAATAAACCCGAGAACTTTAGATTCCGGCAAAGTCATAAATTTAATGAATTTTTGAAAGCTTATTTGTACTTTGTAGACCCTATTCATTATCTCATTGGTGAACAATCTGAGTTCTTATACCAGCAAGTTGTGAAGGCCACAAGACCACAAACACCACTTTAATTTTCTCAATCTTCCTTTGGTTGGTTATTAGCAACATCGCATAATGACCAATAAACCAATTTCAATGTCATAGGCTGAGAATGCTTATTGTTGTCATTTCAATGACTGGTCTAGTCTGAGCAAAAAAAATGTACGGAATTCTACAAAAAAAAAATATTATATAATACTGGGCAAAAGATAAATTTAAATATTAAGACACGACTCCCTTGCTGTAATATTTGAACAAGACCCACAACTTCTAAGCCGGTAATGTTGATAGTCAAACTTGTTTTTTTCCTTTGTTTTTCTTCTTGTTTGAAATTATAGTCAAAGATATTAAAAGTTCTACAATGAAAATACATTTCTAATGCTATTTAAATAGTAAATATATCTCAGTACTAATACCTTTTTTTTTTCAATTAAAACTCACATATTTTCATTTGATTTGATTTAAAGTAATAATTATCATTAACAATTTTATTTTGATGATCCTTAGGAAGTAGCCATGCTTTATTGCTTCAAGTGGTTTCTGGCCAAAAAGAGGAACTATATGCATCAAGGGATCCTCAATTACCAACCAATTTGACTTTAATGGCATTGCGTAGTATAAAAGTTTAAAGGATATATAAATATGCGTGCACCTCCTTGGATTCTTATAATTGGATGTTTATTTTTATTGTAAAGGTTCTTGGAGAATAACCATTTTTCCTTCTTTAATTTTTTCCCCTTCAGAGAGACACTCATTGTCCTAAATTCAGTTAAATACAAAGTCATATTTATGGACCATTTGCTTGGTCTGGGTAATTTTGTGCCATTTGATTGATCCATAGAGAATAGAAGCACTTTGGGCAATACCTGAGTCTATAGTAAGTTTCCCTCCTAACATTACAAACTAAAATTTGAATTCTCGTCAATAGATGTGAGGTGCCCATATTTAGAAATCGATAGTGTTTTAAATATGATTGCATCTAATAAGAAGATACTTATAACTAGTCAAAAAAACCACTTAAAAGAGTCCGTTTGAGTGAAACTTGATTGAAAGATATCTTGACAAGTTAGGCTTGATCAAAACTTTATGATCAAGATGCCTCTTTTTGTAGGTGTTTTTGAAAAGAGTGGGATTCAAACTCAATTTGCCAATAATCTACTACTATATTAAGCACCTTTAAATCTTTACAAATGAATTTTAAAATATTCAAACATGAATAAATACAAGAAGGAAAAGTTGGAGAAATTTCTTTAACTTTGAAGTAATTTTGGTAAAATAATACTAATTGTCCCAAAAACCCTGCCAAATGGCTCTTTTTTCAACCAGCCTTATCTTGCCAAACTGACTACTACTCTGATTCTATTTATAAGTCCAGTTTGATCAAATCTCACATACCAAGGAAAGTTAGGTATCTCAATGATTATAGAGCAAATTTTCAACTTTACCCTCATTTATGAATGAGTACCTTTTAAAATTTATTGTCAAATCTCTCTCGTCTTTTTCTCTTCCCAACTTAGCTAGTCAATCTCTCTCATCATCATTAATATGAGAAAAATTGTCACAATCTCATTTATTTAGTCAAAATAGACTTATAAATATGACCAAATTTTTTGGTTAAACTGAACATATAAATAGGATCAGAGTGATAAATTCCCAGATTTTTCATGCCAACCTCTGCATGTTTCCTAACATTATCCAAAACAAGTCCGCCTGTTTGTTTTAACTTTTAAAATTATTTTTAAAATTTATGAAATGAATAGATTAAAAAAATATGTATTAATTTGCGAATAAAAATTTTGACACCAATTATTTCCCAAACACTCATTCATAAAATCAAGTTGAGTTTCTCTCATCATCATTTTTTCATTATTCCTCATAATTTGTAAATTATATTTGTCCAATCAGTTTAAAATGTCACAATATTATTTTAATCTTTTTCTTATCTTTCTAATTAATAGTTCAGATGGCTGATAGAGATTATAGGAAAAAATATATAAGGAGAAGATCGGGTTGACTTTATCTCATTATCCCTCATAACATTTAAATCACATTCGTCCAATAAATACAATACTACTTTTATTTTTCTCTAATTTTTTTAATCAACGGTTTAGATAAAACCAATAAGAGAAAATGATAAAAAATATGAAGAGAGTCTCCTTCTTAAAAGATCTGCTTTCAATAAAACCATGCTTTTTTATCAAGAGACTGTACACGTCTTGTTGATTTGTACAGGCGAGTAATTAATTTGTCCACCACATAAATAGGAGTAGTAGGGTTACCCCTATTATTTTATATTAAACGTTGCGTCCATTTATATGATACGACTTGACACAAGACCTGACTAATTGAATGCTTGAAAAAAATTGATGGTTTAATGCTTTTGATTATTCATCTTCACTACAGCTAACCATATAACTTAATTAAATTATAATTAAAACATAGCATAATAATTCAATTTTAATTATCTGAATTTTAAATGTGAAACTCAATATCAAATATCTAAATTTTGCTCATCTGGCTCAAATGTAAAAACTCATTAGGGAGTTTGTTTTGATTTTAAATATAATATTTTAATCTACTTTCCTTCAAAATTATATTTATTTATTTTCCAAAATATCTCTATGAATTGCATGTATAAAGAGAACTGTAATGAATAGGATAGTGATTAAATAAGATATTTTAGGAAAACTAACATATATTTATTACAAATAAATAATTTAACTATTCTTTTTATGCTTACAAATTAATTATAAGACTCAGGAGGAATTTTATAAACAGTAAGCATGCTGTATGGTAGGGTGGTGGTAAATGTACGTGTCTTCTAAGTTACTCCATTGAATTATTAATATAAGATATATTTATTTAATTTATTTATATTACAAAAGTTTGCTAAATAGTTAAATTATAACATGTATTTTATAAAAAATTATAATCATCTTTTTTATTTTTCTCATTCCTTTCCTGATGATTGTTTAGGAAGTATTAATAGAGATAAATAAAAAAAACCGAAAAATATAATAAAAAAAAGGGAAAAATACTTCTATGTTGTAGAAGAAGTGTATTCTCATGTCACACACATAAAATGGTGGGACCCACATATATATAATTAGCATGTATCTATATGTGGGTCCCACCATTTCATCAGTGGCGGATTTAGGGTGGGGCTAGGGGTGGCCCCCGCCCCCCTAATATATATTTTCTTTAAAAAAAATTATGTAAGTATGTATGTATATAAATAAGAAGATATCTTTCTTTGTTTTTGGTTTGTTTTAATATTTCGATTACATGTAAGAGAAACTTATTATGTATAATTTGCTTATTTTTTTTATCTCAATATATAGTAGTTTCACATAACCTTACTTGCATTTGGTCTTTAACTTTTGAGTTTGAAATTGTCATACCTTAATAAAATATAATGAGATATTTACATGTATATACAAGCTTAATAAGCTAAGCCTCTTTGATTCTATTGTCTTTCATCATTTGTATTTTAAAAATCTAGTTAATGTACTCTTTCGGTTCTAAATATAATATATATTTATCTAATTTAGATAGATTAAGGAAGTTGGTTAAGTAAGTTAATTTGACATGTATTTTTTAAAATATCATAGTCATCATCTTTCCTAATTTTTTTCATTCACTATTTTCCTTGATTATTTTTAACGAATATAAAAACTATGTCTTATATTTAGGACAAAAAATCAACTCCCTAAATATGTTTTATATTATGGATCGAAGGGAGTAATTTGTTGGAACTATAGTCCATTCTTGGTAGATTAGGGCGTCCAAACCCAATGCAAGTGGATCTATTATGTAATAAATTTCTTCTAATTTTTTATATATTAAGCCTGTATTGTATTTTAAATACTTTTATTTATGATATAACATTTTTTATTTTCGCTCCCCGTCACTAAAATTCCTGGCTCCGCCCCTGCATTTCATGTATGTGTAAGAATCTTCTTCTTCTCATGTAACATGAGAAGTTTAAACCCTATAAAAAAAACTGTTATATATATAAGAATAAGACAAACTCTTTAAATATATTTATATTAAAGGTGGAAGGAGTACTAATTACTTGGTCCTATTTATCGAGCAGAAAGAATATTAATTTTTTTCCCCCGATACAACTCATAAAATAATTTCCCAAGTGATAACGAGGGAGGCGTGCAAGAGGACAAAAGAGAAATACAAGAATTATGGGGAAAATATCGAAAAAGCACAAAAAATTTGACTTTTTTTTTTTTTTTTGCTCGGAAAAAATTTGACTTGTAATTGTCATACTCACTTTTATCTCTCTCTCTCTCTCGAAGAAAGGGTCTACGGTCTACCTGTCTTCAAATATTACACACGACGCCTATCTCAAATATCATTTTCTTTACGAAACTATTTGTATTAATTGGCCATCAACTCCATGTTAATACCCAAAGCTATCTCTCTTGCCTTTTTCATTTTTTAATTCGGTCCCCTTCTCCCTGCGGACGTGTTGACGTCGTCCTTTAGTGCTACACTATCTAGACGCGTATCCTCTACGTGTCAACTCCGACTTCTTCAATGCTTTAACATCAAACCGAAGATAAGATACCTCAAGGCTACAATTTTTTATAGCCGGTTTGGTTCAATTTTATGGGAGGAAATTATATATAATTATGATATAACAGACCGATTATAGCATTTTAAAATATGGATTACATTATTGGATGTAATCAGAATTGCATTAATGTTGTAATCAAAATTACATTACTAGAATTAATAAATGAAGATGCAGATATCATGTAATTAAGCAAAAAAGATACTATTGCCGTCATAACTCATAATCTTTAAATTGACCAAAGTGTCTGCCCATAAACACGTTGCTAAATATTAAGAAATTAATTAATAATATAAAAGATTTAAAAACATTATCCTATTAAAAAATAAAAAAAAATCATATTCCACCATTAAAAAATGTCAAATATTCCATTAAATAATATACCCATCATTAAATATTAAAAAAATTATCATTAACACCACTTACTGCATAAAATTTCCATCATTAAATATTAAAAAATTACTATGAACCCAACCTATATAGTGTATAATATTTCGACCATTAAATATTAAAAAATTACTATGAACCCAACCTATACATTGCACAAATTGAAAAAAATATCATAAACTCAACGTATACATCATACATATATATGTAAACAGGGATACTTTTTTCTCTTGCTATATTATTCTCATATATTCTCATGTTCAATGCAATTCAACTAAACGTTTTCATGTATGTATCATCTTTTCTTAAAGGTAAACCAAACAATTTCATGTAGTCATCGTTCCATTACGTTCATTACATTCATTTAGTTGACTTAACCTTTTTTTATTTATTTTAATTTACTCCATCAATCACTTATTATACGCTTCAAGTAATCAATTTGTGTCAATAAAAAATAATTAAAATTATTTAAAGGCAAGAAATATGTTTTGTTTTGTTTTTTTTAACTATGACTTTACATATGAAGAAGATGAATGTGAAAGAATAAATGTAATAAATTCCGTCAATAAAAATTAAAGACATTCACAAATTTAAGGATTATAATAAAAGATGAAATATTATAGATTCAGATTAGGGTTGATCAAAAAACCCGTGGTCTGGTTGGTCCGGCCCGGTCCGGTCTGACCCAACCCGAATTGTCCTGGACCAAAATTGGTCCAGGACAATTTGACCGGACCGGACCGGACCAAACAGCTCGGGTGGGATGGACCTCGGTCCGGGACTTAAAACCCCTGGGCCGGTCCTGGTCGACCCGAGCTCTCTTTTTAAAAAAAAAAAAATCACTACTACACCGAGTCACTCACCTGAGTCTGAACATCTTAATATGCTTTTTAATTTATAGAAATCACTTTTCACTAAGTCACTTTTTATTACTTTTGGAAATCAAGTGAAACTAGAGCTAAAATATTGTCTCCTAAGAAGGCAAAAAAAAAAGGAAAAAAATATTAGGAAAAAAAAACTGGACTAGACCGGACCGGACCGAGCTCAGGCTGGTACCAGACCGGACCGGACCTCGGGCTGAATTTTCCAGTCCGAGGTAAAATCGGGCTAGACCTCGGGTTACCCTCCAACCCGGTCTAGCCCGGTCCATGATCATCCCTAATTCAGATGGTACATCGAGGCTGGCAAAAACAAAAATGGTAGATCTAGTGATATAGAAGCGTAGGAAATGATATTTAATTATACAATTATTTTAAGTGAAGAGGGTCAAAAGAGAAGAGATGCGGGGGGTGAAGTAAGAAGAGGCAGGTTCAGTCAATAAATGAAAGAAGGGTGAGAGAAGTGAATGCGTCAGGACAACTCAGGATCTGCTTTGCTTTCCTTTTCAATCAATGCCACTCGCATGCAAATTAAGAAAGCACCTATTATTTTATGAGGAGAGAGAGAGAGAGAGATTACAGTAGAGAGAGAGAGAGAGAGATTACAGTAGTGAGAGAGAGAGAGAGAGGTTGAAGTACAAAAACCAGTAAAGAAAGGAGTGGCAATACTAACGAACAAGTACAAGTACTACTCACTACTACTACTTCACCCGCCCCTGTCACTGATTCCCTCCTTTTTATTTATTTCACCTTTTTTTTTAGGGGAATTCCTTTTAAGGTCCTAAAGGACTAAAAATTATTTAAAAAGTTCAAAAGAAAATTATGATGTTAAAAAAATCTTACTGATAACTCTTTCAATAAAAAACAGACAACTTTATCTATGAGTTTTAACAACTCTTTCAATCGGATGTTACTAAAACCTACAGATGGAGTTGTCAATGTCTGATTGAAAAAGTTGCCAATGATACATTTTTTACATCAGAATTTTCTCCGAGACTTTTTTGATATTTTCTTGATCCATTTTGAACTTTTAAAATAGGTGCAAAGATACATATTGACAATTTGTTTAAATTTTTTAAGGATTAAGGTGCAAAAATACACATGAGATTTTTTCAAAAATGCACTCAATACCAAATACTTTTTTAAGAGGTAAAAATAACAAAGAACTTTCAAAATAAGTGCAAAGATACATATTGACTGTTTGTTTGAATTTTTTAAGGATCAAGGTACAAAAATACACATGAGATTTTTCTAAAAGTGAGCTCACCCCATCTCAACTAATTTGGCTCTAAGGCACTCGACTAAAGACTATTACCTTTTGATTTACTACAGTCATATCGATCTAGTTATGTGTTTGTATCATAATTGACGAAGGAGAGTTGACGTTTAAAAGGTATGTTTACATAAATCAAAATAAAATTTTTCTTACATACTTACCTTGTATATTATAAATTATATCGAAAAAATAGCTTCCAACGTTAACCTAAACAAGTACGAAATCCTTCATATCCAACTTACACTTTTTTCCCTTAAAAAATAATTTCTTCAGTAGCCTATAAAACCATTATCTTGCTTATATTATACTACCTCCGGTCCTAATTATAAGACTTAGTTGATTTTTTTTGGAGAGATTAAGTAAGATAAATAACTTAATTATTTCATATGTTGTGTATTATTATATTATATATGAGTTTATTAGTCAAACTAATTAGTTTGTAGGGAAAATAAAAATAAAAATACTCTAAAATAATTTAATTAGCTTCCTTATTCCCTAAAAAAAATCAACTAAATTTTATAATTAATATCGGGGGGTGTTTCAATAGGAAGATACATTTAACGATATTGTAACACCCTACTCTAGTGGCATCACCAAAGCTGTCTGATAATTAATTTACCAAGCATATATATAAAAGCATGAATATTGAGAACATGGTAGAGAATCTAGTGGCATTTTTTTATTCCATTAAAGTTAGACATGCATGTGAAACCAACCAACCAAAAAAACAAAAAGATACCAACGATCTGGGTTATGCCACCTGTCCTACTAAAAGAAACCCCCCACCTTTTTCTCTGGGGGCCCTAATGTCATTTAAATTTGCCTAAAATATTAAGAGTGGTATAAAAAAATAAGTCAGCATAATTTTCATTTTAAATAGAAATTATATCATTAAAATAATTAATGAAAGCAAATTGTTTTTTGACCTAATGATATATATGTGTAAGCTCTCCTCCATAAGCGAAGGTTATAGATTTGGTCATGTTTGTAATTTTAAACTGTTAATGCCGTTTCTTTAAAAAATATATACTCTTTTATGTCCTAAATATAAGACAAAATTAACTTTTTTAGAGAGATTAAAGAAACTAAATAATTTACTTAATCATATCATTTGTTGCGTATATTATACTCCGTATATCAGTTTATTAGTTAGATTAATTAGTTTGAAGAACAAAATATAAATACAAATACTCTAAAGTAATTTAACTAGTTTTATCAATTTCTTTAAAAAAGTCAACTCTGTTTTATAATCCCTCTGGTCCTAATTATAAGACCAAGTTGATTTTTTTGGAGAGATTAAGGAAGCTAATTAAATCACTTTAGAGTATTTATATATATTTTTTCCAAACTAATTATTTTGACTAATAAACTAATAGTATAATACCTTCAGTTCTAATTACAAGATATACTTTTTTTTTGAGAGATTAATGAAGCTAAATAAATTACTTAATCAGTTTATATGTTGTGTGTCCTTAAATTATATATTAGTTTATTAGTCAAACTAATTTGTTTGAAGAAAAAAATAAAAAATACTCTAAAGTAATTTAATTAGTTTCTTTAATATCTAAAAAAGTCAACTAGGTCTAATAATTAGGATAGAAATGAGTATAATATAAGTATACACAATATATAGTATGATTAAATAACTTTTTTAGTTTTTTTTTAGTTTTTCTAAAAAAGTCAAACTGATGTTATAATTAGAATCAAAATACTCCTCCGGTCCTAATTATAAGACATAGTTGACTTTTTTGGAGAAATTAAGGAAGCTAATTAAATTACTTTAGAGTATTTTTATTTTTATTTTTTTCTTCAAAATAATTAGTTTGACTAATAAACTAATATATAATCTAAAGAAACACAACATATAAAATGATTAAGTAACTTATTTAGCTTCCTTAATTTCTCTAAATAAAGTCAACTATGTATTATAATTAGGACAGGAGGTAGTAATATTTTAGGATAGAAGGGGATATTAGTGGAGGTGGGAAAGAAACGACAACACATGAAAGTAGTCAAACTTGTTAAAGAAGGCGATAAGGAAGAACGAGTTTACAGCTCGGAAAAAGGTAGGCAACTTTTGAAGATATATATAAACGTAGAGAGAGATATGCAATAAATAAATTGTCCAAAAAAAAGATATGCAATAAATAAAGAATAACGTTTGTTTTATTCAACTTTTGTTGCCAAAAGATACATAGGATCGGAGGATGATGGATATATATACAGCTGCGTGCAGTGTTGAATTGTTAGGATCGCCTCCCCTAACATTAGGCCTTCACAACTCTAGCCAAACTTTCCAACCCAACCAATATTCTGTACATCTCAATACTGACACATATATACATGAACAATTTTTTTTTTTTTCCCATCCGGTATCTAGAACTTCGCTCTGAGTAATCTGGATTCAACCTGAGTTGCGCATCTGACTATAGTGGGTAAATCTCCCAACGAGACTTTTCTACATTCACACGGCATATACATAAACACATCTATTAATATATTGCCTGATTTTTTTTTTAAAAAAATAAGTGAGACTTTTGACATTTAAAAAAATTTTATATAAATTGAGATAAAACTCCTATCATATACTTACTTTATATACTGTAAATCAAGTTAGAAAAACAGTTTCCAACATTAGTTAGTTGCCACGGTGGGCCTATAAGAAAATTCTCCCTAGACTTTTGTGCATGTTATTGCGTGAGCGAGGCAGAAACAGAAAAATAGGAAAATCCATACAGGAACCTAATTAAGGCCTAGAATTTCAAAAAAGACCCCAACAACTTTCACATACCAAAAAAGACCCTAGGGCCTTTTCTGGTATAAACGTTAACAACTAAAACAACCACATTAACAACAAAATCAATACCCGTTAACAACTAAATCAGTCACATTAACAACAATATTTTAACAACTAAATCAGTCATATTAATAACAATATCAACCCCGGTTAACAACTAAATCAGTTACATTAACAATACGTTTTAATGAAAAATCCCAGAAAAGGTTCTAGGGCCCTTTTTGGTATGTGAAAGTTGTTGAGGCCTTTTTTGAAATTCTGAACTTTAATTGGGCCCCTATATGGATTTTCCCCAGGAAAATCTGCTGGGGTTTATATAATATATAAATCAGATGTCAGAGAGCAAGATGTGTGGGGAGCATGATGCCTCACAGGATTATGTTGTTGTGTCAGTCACTGAGCCTAACAGTACTTTGATTTCACAACACAGCCTAACAGTAACATCATTTCACTTCCACGCTCAGATTCTGTTCCACCCAACCTTTATTCTTAATTACTCTCATTTTGAGTTTGTCAGGTCTGAAAATAAAGATATACAAGGGAATAAAAAAAAGAAAAAAGAAAAAGAAGCCAAGGGATAAATATGAGGATGGATGGATGGATCTGCAACCATATATGCTACTGTACAGATTGATGTGGTCGTGAGTCACACAGGGATTGGTGCCGTGTAAATGTTGAATAGACCAAGTTTGGTTCTTGACTTTAGGTTGCTGAAAGGAATACAACTTTTTACAAAGTTTTCAACAAAATGACAATTTTATCGCCCGCCTTATCTACAGGGAGGCAGAGCCGTGAGGAATTAGATTATTTGGTTGAAGAAAGAGGTGGTCAATGTATATACCCAAATTAATCAAAAGAAACGGCCCTACATATGTGCGTGCACATATAACTATCTATCTAAATATATATATATATACACATGGGGAGCTGTTCGGCTCAACTGACATGAAAAAGCTTCTGAAGTTTTGACCTAAACAAGAGACTACGAGTTCAACCTTCTTTAAATATGATCTGTGCGTGGTTTCTTTCATCTGGGTGAAGAATGACAAAAATACCTGTCTACTATACAAGTATATACGTATGGGTTTGGAACCCAAGTTAGCGTCTAATGTTGTGTTTTAAAGTTAAAATAGCAAAGTGAGATGCAGACCAACACCAGCTTTTACACCATTTATGTGTATAAACGAATTAATAATCAAGGCGGGCATGTACTTTTTGAGTTGGAGCTTCTCACACTCTCACACACCAAAAAGCAAATTAAAGGCAAGCTGGTGATTTCACCCAACCCCAAGAAAGAAAGAAACAAAGAAAAGCTGGTTAGTTTAGTTATACCCAACCAGGCTCCAGTTCCCCATATTAAAAAATGGGACAACGACGACAATGATAGGTTTCAGATATTCTATAGAGGGAGGGGGGGGGGGGGTGGTCATTCAAACAGAAAAAGTATAGATTTAAATCTTTGTTGTATTTTTATACCACTCTTTCTGAATATATAAATATAACTTGATTCACTCATACAAACAAACCACTTCAAAAACACGGGTTATAATGCGCCAGCTTAACTTCCATTTCATAATTTGCGTCTAACAAAGTATACATGACTGTGATGAAGGCAAATGTAAACATCAGTAACGACTTCTCATCTTGCTGGAAATGACTGTTAAAATGTGCTCATTAGAATTCACTGACACATTGTCAACCAACTACCACCACTACTAATAATAGTACAGTGTAACTTGCGGTGCTTTTGAGCAAATGGAATGCATAATACTGGGGGAATATATAACAAAAATATAAAATATTTCGCCCAGAAAGTACTCGAGCTCAAAAATTGATAAACGCAACAACAAAATCATCAAGCCTCCTGTGTAACAAATTTCATAACAAAAATGAACAATCACTTGCTACTGCCAGAATAATTCATGCCCAAGAGTTCCTAGAAGTCTGTCTCCTCCGACCATAAAGACTCCATAGAGTAAAAATGGCAAATCCAGGCCTTTCCGATGCACGTAAACGAGACAAAATTAGTCAAGTATAGGTCAAGCAAGTAGGTTGTTGCTGTTTAAATCTTCTCCTCCTAATCTCTTGCGTTTGCACCAACACAAATATTCAGGAATTGGCCCATCATCTCCAATAACCCAGCTATGCTGCGCCACATCAGCCAATGTCATCCGATGTTTAGGATCTGCATTACACAAATTTTAAGGTGAACCTCACAGAATCAGGGGGAAAAGAATAATTACATCTTTAAGGCAGGAAACAGTTGAAAGTAGAATTTAAATATACCTTTACAAAGTAATCCTTCCAGTAAACTCCTTATTTGGGGATTCAAATCATCTGGGAGCACTAATGGATTATTGACTATCTGGAAGAGAAAGAAGATAAAAAAAAATAAGCTGAGGTTTCTATGACATAAAATGATAAATGAAACGCGGAGACTGTGTGTTGTCCATATATATATGAATATATATGCATGACATACTTTGTCATACGTGTCTTGAAGTGTGTCTCCAAGAAATGGGTATTCACCCAAAATCATGCAGTACAAAGTAACTCCAACCGCCCATGTGTCTGCAGCTTTACCATTATAGGTAAGACCTAAAACAATATCAACCAACAAAATTGCAGTTAGAACATATGTACTTTCATATACTAAAGTACCTAAAAATTGTTTGGAAAATAGAACTCTAACCTAAACAACATTCTGGGGCAGTGAAAACAGGAGTCCCAGGAGATCGGCGAAGCACATCATTATCATCCTACATTGGATTAGAGCAGAGACAGAATGAAGGACCGTAATGGAGGAGAGATGCAACAATGGCTCTCAAGATTTAAAAAATAAATTAATGGCAGAGCCGTGGACTATATTCATCAGCTTTCACATCTTTTTGATGTTTTGATGGCATCAGCTTTCATAAGGTATATCTTATACACACTAAAGCTAAGTAATTAAAGTCACCTCAAAAGCCTGGCTGACACTGAAATCCCCAATCTTTACTGTACCATGACGTGTAACCAACAAATTATCAGGTTTAATATCCCCATGCACTATATTCTGCATTTCAAACAATCCATGAAAAAATCATCACCATATAACAAAGACAAACTATTTCAGAGCACATAACATAAATAAGGTAATTGAAAACAATTCTTACAGATAACTTTGGCCTTAAACATCAACATAAACAAGATTCCACAAGATTAAACGAAACTAATTTATTGAGCATACAGGATGCATGCTTCTAATAACTACAAAACAGAGGAATTTCAAATAGTGACAAGAGACCTTAACTAATTCAATACAATGTAAATCACACCGCAAAACTGTATCAGTTATATTTATGACACAAATAAGGCTATAACTACAGGTATGTCCGGCGGTAAAATATTCAGGAGCAAGTTAAAAGGATAGGTAAAAAGTTCTGCATATAGAAATTCAATAATAAACAAAGGTATGATTTTTAAGTTCAATCCTAAAACTCATGGAAATGGTGCTCGGCAATCCTATAAGAACAACAACAACAACAACAAAAATAAACGTTTAATTTATTACACGGTGGAGGCATAACTAAAATATGGCCTAAATCATCCTGCCAACTTTTGACCCTCTAAGCAAAACTCCATTAGGGAATCCATGGCCCCCGAGTCATTCAAAACTTGAAAGCCAACATCAGGGAAGACAAAAAAATATGGTATTTTAATCTAGCCATCTGAGGAACTGCGAGACTATTTAGCTTTACTTGACAAGGGAAAACTACACATGCATCCATGTTAATCCTCGTAATAAAAATCAGATGCAGTAGTATAATAACAAAATCTACAGAAATGATGATAATAACCAGGGGGGCATTAGTGAGTTTTCACAAGAGAGTTAAGAGTCAACAATAAGCACACAAGGTTTAGGTAAGAGATAATACATGATCATGAAGATATCTTAATCCTGAAACTATGTCACGCAAGTATTTCCTAGCAGTCTCCTCACCCAAGCTACAAGAAGGACCTGAACCCTCACAAACCCATTTGCCTTCTACATATTCAAGTACTGTAGAAGAAGAAAATCAGCTGTCAGCCAAAGGACTTGTAAAAGTTCTTATCCATTCAAACTTGAGGAAGAAATGCAGAGAGAAGATTCAGCAACTGTCAATCATTTATTAACAAAACCAAAGAGAAGGAGCAAGCTGTTATTACCCATGTAGAAGTGATCTGATTCTGGGTCATCAATCACCTCAATGAGATTGACTATGTTAGGATGTTCCAGCATTTTCATGATGAGTACCTGGAAAGAAGGAATTTATGTCTTTTAACCTATACGGAAAATAAGAAAAAAAAGGGCAGCTTAAACAATTGAGTTAGCACAAATAACAATTTTTTTTGCACAAACTAGGAAGCAAAATGACACTTCAAAGTATGCATAATTCCCAAAATTGGTAAATGTGCATGCTCGCATATGGTCAAAATCACATCAATAGTAATGTCACAGGTGTTGAGAAGTTCTTATCTAACAATGGGTTAGTTAGCATGGGGAAAAGTCATAAGTAGGTAGGAGGTGGATGATATGTAAGGTGTAGAGAATATATTAGTTAGTTAGTTAAGGAGTTAGTTGTATTAGTTGGTTAGTTAGGAGGGTTAGTTAGTTAATTAGTTGTTAATCATCAATGGGTTTTGAGGGGTTGCCTATATAAGGCATAGGGCTCTTCATTGTATGTTATGCTTTTATGTTGAATGATGATCCATGATGAATGAAGATGCACAGTGATGTGATTCTGTGTTTTCTCCCCTCCTCCTCTCTTCTCTTAAATCCTCTAATTTCTACAACTATCCTATCAGTGGATGGGAAGTTCTATATATGTAGAACTCACAATATACTGGGGATTATTTATGAATGAAGTCATTTTCTAGTTTTCCTTCTATCCAAGTAATGTCCATATGACTTCTGCTATAACAAATTCACATTTAGCAGAAACCAATATAAAATATGCAATATATTTGATCAAACTTGACATGTTTACAATTGATGTCTAATTTTTCAGCATAGAATGTTAAAAAAGAACAAAAGATATAGAAAAGAAACCTACCTCCCGCAGAACATCAGTCATGGCAGTCTCTGAGGGTGCAACTCGAAGCTTCCGTAGATGAGACTTGTGAAAGGCCTGCGGATCACAAAATTTAAGCTCAGTAAATGACTGACTGCAGCCTTAGGCCCTTAGCTAAAGAATACCACTGCGTATGCATTTGGTAATAGTTTTTTATGGGGACTAGCATTATGATCATATCATTTATCTTTGTTTTCTTTCATTTTCAACATTTATAAGTATCACATAGAACCATCGAGGCACAGGGATTCTTTTCAACATATGAATAGAAAACAAAGGAAAAGTCTATAATTTTTTCTCAGCCACATGATATCTCAATCAAACTTCCTGTGCCTAGGTTACATTACACGTCCAAACTACACAAATCAGAAGTAGCATCTTTCAACCAGCATCTATATTACAGAAACTGTGCCCAAATTTGCTACAATGCAGTAAACTAGTATATTCCTACACCAGAAAAGAGCCTCATACCTTGATTGCATAATACTCTCCATCTACACAACTTCGGTACAAAACCTATCATGCATGTAAAAGATGCCTTCAAAAACTTAACACAGCGATGAGCGAGACAACACAAAAGCACAAACACAATGCTTACCACTTTCCCATAACTACCAGAACCAATCTTGTACTCCCGAACATATTCATTTACCATCTTGTTACCATTTTCATCCTGAAACAGAAATGAAATTTACATAAAGCTTCTGACAGGAGATATGAAATACAATAGAGACCTTTCTCCTGAAAGCAAGCACACAGATCAATACTGATAACCATTCAGACATAAGCTCAAATGCATTGAATTTGAGCTTATCTAAAGAAAGTCCTAAGATAAACTACTTATGTTAACTTCATATTCAACAACAAAATTATCATACCAATTGTAATTAGAGGGAAAATAATGGTGAAAAGCAAAGAAAGAAACAAAGTACAGCAGCAACTTCATGTCAAGCCATCAGATTGGCAAAGATAGTAACTGAAGTAGGAGCTATCCCCAAACACTATTTAACAAGTTCTGCACTAAAGAAGTGACTATTTATTATCTAATACTGATGCCACTTCCCACAATTAAAAGAAGATTCCTATAGCCGTTCTTGACATGATACACCGTACATATAGGACAGTTCCTAGGACATGACTAATGCAGTTTTGAATTTAATGCAGTCATGATCACCTCACTTTAAAGATCACAAATAGCCAAGCTAGTCTTGATTTGTTTCCTTCTTTATAAAGAAATACACAAGTTTTGAATTTAATGCAGTCATGATCACCTCACTTTAAAGATCACTAATAGCCAAGCTAGTCTTGATTTGTTTCCTTCTTTATAAAGAAATACACATATCACAACAGAAATATACTACAAGACTGCTATACCAAATACCTCGGCGCGAACAACTTTGTGAGTTTCCTTAACAGGAAACTGCCTACAAATCATATCTTTCTCTTCTCTCAACATTAAAATTTCCTCAGAACGTTTGGCACGAATGGGAACTTCACTGTCATCTCCACTAATGGTGTCAGTAAGATCACCATTATAGGATCTATCATCATCATCATCATCTTCTTCTTCTTCTTCTCTATCTTCAGTTTCATCCAACAATGGCTCCTGAGAGATACTAGTCTTGATGCCAGACTGATTTCTGCAACGTTTGAATTTTCTTATGAACCCAAAGCAGCCACAGCAGCCCATCGTTATTGCAATAGAGAAACTCTTTTTGAACATTCAGACCTAAACACTCAGCCGTATATATGTCCTTCAATTAAGAAAGAAAAAAGACACAAATTCTTGAGAATTTTTAAACATAATATGTCAATAAGCAAATAAAGCATCTCAAATAGAAGTGTCAATATCTGACTCACCTCAAACGCTCAAAGAAAACACCTAACAGCTATATTCTCTGCTGACCCTGGAATGATTTTCACACCAAGAGTTTCATTACAGAGGATGAAACCAAGCGTGGTTTTCTGGGCTTGCGTGCATTACAAAATGAATTATGTTTTGCATGCTTCGTGACAGAAAGATGCTTACCTGATTTCAGAGGGAGGAGAGGGCTTCAGACCCTGTTTAGCGACGCTATTCCAAAGGGTGCCATTCAGCTAAGTGAATAAAAGGGCTATATATATTAACCCGATTATGATTCACATCCAACATTGTGAAAAATCCAGTTTATAACAATAGGTGCAAGCTCAGCCCCCGATCTCCCAACAACAATTCGTTGACCTTTACCATTACCAGGAACAGGGAAATTATCAGGAAAAAAAAATTTATCCAATAATTGAACATATTACATAGATGAGCTTTAGCCAAAAGAATTGCATAGAACCTACAGACGCCATCAGGAAAGAGCGACAACGAAAGTTATGCTCTAGCTTTAAAAACATCATAATCAATGTCCGTCAAGTTACCTCGTTTTTCTGGGCGATGATGACAAACTTAAACAACTAATAACAGAGTCTTCCCGCCTCCAAAAGGCCTAAGATTCCAACACGGATCGGCGGCCTTCGGAGCGAAATTCAAAACCCCAACTTCAGGTGCAATCGCAATTCTCAAGACACCCCAACAATTGGAGTGAATCCACAATCAAAAAATTCAAAACCCTACGCTAATTCTGATTATAGCGGCAAGAGCATTATGAGGGATCCATACATAAAGAACCCTAGATGGGAGAACTCAATCGGCAATAGAAGAGGAAGGGGGAGATATTAAAAAAAAAAAAAAAAAATCAAAACTTGGGATAGAAAAGATGAATGGGGTGTTAAATAAATGGAATGAAAAAGTTGGGGGCTGTGATTTTGATGCAACGTATCATGGCAAATCCAGTTTAATTATAGCAAAACGTTCTCAAGCCGCACCCACCTTAGGAGAATCTTGTTTATTACCTGTTTCCGCAGAAAACGGCAACAAGGCAAATAATACAACCATTTTTCGCTCAGAGCAAAAAAAACCACCTCAGGTTACACCTTTCATAGAAAGGTGCAAAATACTCTCATAAAATCTGAATAATTTCGTGAAAATTGATTATTACAATATTTAATCATTTTAATAAATTCTTGTATTTTTTTTATATAATTATTTTGAAGTTGTGACTACTGACTACCAATGACAACTTTAATTGCATTTGCTTCCTCAACTGGAAATGTTTTTTGCCCTGAACCGAAAAGAGAGTTTCATTATCTTTCCATTCGAGGTCAATGATATGAAGTGAACTCAGTTCTAAAAACCTCGTTTTCTAAAAATGATTAGAAACACGATGAGTTCTGCGATATGCTCCACTTAGTACTTATAATTGGTCACATGGGAACTTGCATGACTGGCACAGACCGAAGATAGAAAACAAAAGGATGGAAATTTTCAAAATTGACATTCTGCGATCACATGAAGGATCTCAGCGATGTAGAGTATTGATTAACGTTCTTTCTGTATGGGTTTCTCAGCCCCTCGCCTCGGAATTTGCTTCGACAATTTTCAAGGTTGGAGTGATTAAGATTAAGATAAGCCAGATATGGATTTACATGCATATCTATCTATTGTGTTGGCTTCAACCGTCATCTGTTTGACTTGCCAGTGGCAGGATCACAGGAGAAAATGATATCGTTTTTCACACAATAAGAGAGAGAGGGAGAGATGAACCTGGCCGCCCAAATGTTACTTACAAGTATGCAGGTTGATTTTAGTATAGAATCTGATATTTCAGCATGACTAACTAAGGACAATATTGATAAGGTAAGGCCTCTTATGCAGTTTTGGGTGCTTGAAATTATTTTGTTCATGTCATCTTAATATTTTGCTCCAAACATCCTAGAAATAGAATTATGTGTTGTGTTCTACTTCAGTTTTACCCAATTTTTCTTGGATTTGAATTTACTAGTGCTCAAGTTCTCATATTGGTGCTGTCTGTGTGTAGTTTCAAAGAATGGGAAGAAGCTAAGTGTTCTGCCTGCATAGAGCATCCTCACAATGCATTTTCCTTATAGCAGCCCTTAGAGGAGGCTATGGAAGAAAGGCTTATTCAGTTCCAAACCCAATTTTTGAAAAGATTATTCAGGGGAAGCAAAAGAATGGTTCGAGTTTGTGATTAGGAATGTGTTAGCTCTTTCTTTAGGATTTATGACTCCTAAATTTCAGCCGTAGCCGTTAAATGAAGCAATATGCATGTTAAGCAATGTATACTGTTTTCTCCCTGTAAATTTATCCCTTTTGAAGGGGAAGGTTATACAGCGTCAACTCTCAACGCACTACTTCCTAAAAAATTACCGATACATCAGCTTCATTAAAGATTAAGACAAGCATAATTGTAATTTTTGCGGCGATAAAATTTGACATGGAATCTAGAAAAGGAAAAGAAATAGTGTTAAACATTATATTAAATCAACAAATACTTATACAATGATTGTACATCAAAAGAACTCGGAATCAAAACACATCTAGCTTTTAAGAAGTATAAAAACAAGGCCAAGCAACATCCTCCTAAGAGAGTCCTTTATTTTCACATTTTCAGTGGAAGAATAGAACTTGTTTTTTCAGTGAAGTGCCCTCTCAATTTAATGAACACTGTTGGCAGCCATCAAATGAGAGGTAAGATATGAAGAACAGAACACTGGACAAAGAGACAATCTTGAAATTAGAAAAGAATAATTTCAAGTGTTAAGGGGCATTTTTGCCCTGAATTTTTTTAAAATGGAGCAATTTTATCTCTGACCGTTATTTTAATTAATTTTGATTGTTAATTGACTAAATATGTTGAGCTAATAGTCCATATGTAATCTACACCATTTTTGTTAAGGTGCAAATTTACCCTGGAAATTTTAAATCTAATTTTGAAAAAATTAGAAGTTACACATGAATTTCTGGCACAAATTTACATTTTAACAAAAATGACGTGGATGACGTATAGATTGTTAGCTCATCATATTTAATCAAATAATGGTCAAAATTAATTAAAATAATGGTCCACGAAAAAATGTTTCATTTCTTACACTTCCGATACAAAATTACCCCTAACACTAATTTAAAATGAAGCAAAAATATAAAGTCTTATTAAAACTAAACAATACAAGTAGGCAAGTTAGGACCCGTTTGTTACGAAGAAAGTTTGGGGAGGGAAAGGGAAGATCCCAATCTTCCCATGGATTTTGGGTGTTTGTTAGAAAGAAAGTCCAGTCAGCAACTCACTGGAAGTACTCATCTACCCTTATTTGAGGGAAGATGCTTTCCATCCGAAAATGGAAGGAAAGCTGTCATCTTCCCAGGAAAATGGTTTTTTGACAGATTTACCCCTGAAATTCAAATTTGGTAGGAAGTTTGAACTTGGCGGGAAAGTTCAAATTCGGCGATTTTTTTTTTTCTTCAAAAGTTCGAACTTAACAATAATATATTTTTTTAAAATATATTTTAGCAAAAAAAATATTTTATTATTATTTTGAATTAATTTCTTTTGAGGGTAAAATAGACATTTCCTAATTCTTTACCAACTACCACCTTTTCATTTTCTTCCTACCAAACAACTCAAGTCATCTTCCCTCATCTTTCAAATCTTCCTTTCCATTCATTTCCCTCCTCTAAAATTCATTTCCCTCCCCAAGCTTTATTTGTAACAAACGGGTCCTTAGAGGATAACAATTCATCTTCACAATGTTGGGATGGAAAGGAATGCAAGTATGACCCATTTACATGTACCTTTCGATTTGAAGCAATGGCCTTGGCAGGCCTGTTTGGAGTCTAGCGTTGTTTCAAGCGTTTGGACCAGCAATTTTGAAAAAAAGTCCAGCCTAGAAGCCAATTGATTTTTGGTACATTTGGTAACAACTTTAAGTTCACTAGACTTTAAATTAAAAAGGCTCAAAAGCCAGTTAAGGAAAAAGCTTCACTATGGAGCTTTTTTCAAAAAGTTGTCAACTTTTTGACATGAGTCCCACCACTTCTACCACTATCAATCCAAACAAAAATCATTATTTATAACATGACTTTTTTTCTACCGAGCATTTTATAAAGTCAGATAGCTTTTAAGTCACCGTTCCTACCGCCAACCCAAACAGGCCCAATAACAACCGCATTTAACAAGGACTACATGGAAGAAAAATACTTGATGACATCTGACACCGTTGATGACTCAGACAGGGAGTTGTCAGGCCCATTGGGTTGGCCGCTGACAAGTCAATGACCAGAACAGATAGGTGACATGGCACCTTAGGTGCCGTTGAGAGGGATGATGATTATCCCGATGTGGCAAGTGACATGTATTGATGACATGGTTGATGACTCGGACAGAGAGGCAACATGGATATAAGTTGACTCTTCGATTCCAAATTTTTATCTTGCATCATCTCTTAGATATGTAATTACTACCTCCGGCCCTAAATATAAGACATAGTTGACTCTTTTGGAGAGATTTAGAAAGTTAAACAAATTATTTAATCATATCATATGTTGTGTATCTTTAGATTATATATAAGTTTATGAGTTAGACAAAATAGTTTGGACAAAAAATAATAAATATAAATACTTTAAAATAATTTAATTAACTTTTTTAATATCTAAAAAAAAATCAATTTTAACTTATGGTATAGGATATTGTCACTACCATTTTTTGTCACTACCAATGTCATTGCCACTTTTTTACCGTTAGATCAATAGGAGAGGAAAATGATAAAAGTAGATGAGATTCTAATCTAATAGTGAAACATTGGTAGTGACATTGATAGTATCTTATATTTAAATATTTTGTTTTGAAATGAAATCAGTGGCCTCGACCCCTGTTTTGGTGGGCCTGGAAGATACTGCCATATGGTTCTATTTTTTTGCTCAGAACCATATGGTTCTGAGTGGTGGCTTAATAAAAGGAATTTTTGTTTGGCAACGAAGAAAAGATGCCTAATAAGATTGTTTTGTAAGGACATTGGAAACGAGAGGACCATCTCCGTCAACGTATCGCGTTTCCACTTGTGTGTCTTGTGTTGGAGCGTTCTGGTTTTTGCTGCTCGTTTGGAAGAGTGAGCGTTGGGGCGAAGAACATGGCAATCGTCGGTGTCCTCGCGCTACAAGGCTCTTTCAACGAACATATCGCCGGTACGTTTCTCATTCTCTTCCACCTTGAGTAAATTTCGATGCCTTTTTGTCACCTTTGATTCTCTCACTCATTTTCATTTTGGTGTTTATGGAAGCCCTTAGGAGATTAGGGGTGAAAGGCGTTGAGATCAGGAAGCCAGAACAGCTTCGCAATGTCACGTCCCTCATCATTCCTGGAGGAGAGAGCACCACCATGGCTAAGCTCGCTGACTCCTACAATCTGGTCTCTCTCTCCCTCTTGGAATATTTTTTCCCCCTTGTCTTCTTTGTTCAGTTACTTCTGCTTTTGCCCCTCATTGGGATAGCCATATCCTTATAATCTGGTAGGAGCTAAAAATAGTTACATAAAGCTGATTAAGATTCGTAAATCCATCAGTTGGTTGAGATGTACATAACATAATCTGCATTGTATGTTGCAATCTATCAGTTTCCTGCTCTGCGAGAGTTTGTTAAAATGGGGAGGCCTGTTTGGGGTACTTGTGCTGGGCTAATACTCTTGTCAAATAATGCCGTTGGTGAGCTATTTCTCTCTTCCCCCTTTTTTTCACTGATGTTGAGTTCTAGGCTGTGTCAGTAATTTACTTTCCAGCATAAGCATTTGAAAGAAGGAATTAATTCATTTCAGGACAGAAGAGTGGTGGGCAAGAATTAATTGGTGGACTTGATTGTACTGTCCATAGGAATTTATTCGGAAGCCAGGTATGTGGACCTATGGACAATCAAGTACATATAAAAGGAAGCCATTTTCATCATGATACATGGGGAGCATTAAACATGGAATTCTATGCTTAATGTATATTTTCAGTGGGACTGAAGTTGTATGCCCTTCTTCCAGTGATTGAGGATTCAGATAATCTTTAAGCACCAACTGTTTTAAAGTTCATGATTTTTAAGGTCATGTACTTTAATTAAATTGTTTTATTGTTCCAAAACATTCAATACTTTTTGTCTATAAATAAATATCAATACATGATGCCCTACGCAGATTCATATGCAGAAAGAGAGTAATAAGTAATGGGTCATGGGAATGGAATAAAAGTTTGGATGCTACATCATTCTTTTGATTTTGTTTGTGTAATTAACCAAAACTTTTAATTAGCTTCAAAGCTTTGAAGCAGAGCTTTCAGTACCCGAGATTGCTTCAAGTGAAGGGGGCCCTGAAACATTTCGTGGAGTTTTTATCCGTGCCCCGGCAATCCTTGAAGTTGGTAAAGAAGTTCAAGTGTTAGCTGATTATCCTGCCCCATCTAATGGCTTATTAGAGGTTAGTATATATTTCTCTCTGTAAAGAAAGCTCTCAGCTCTCAGTGGTTTGGATGTATGGTTTTGAGGTTTGATAATGGTTGTAACTTATTTACTTGTTTATCTTGGTTCCATTCATCAAATATCTTGTGGAAGCTGCAGTTTCTATGAAAGAATTTACGGTACTAATAGACAAAAACGTTGAAAAAAGACAAGATAGCCTAGCTCTTCAAGTGTGGAGGGTCTAGATCCCTGCAACCAGATTTTACCATATTTACGGAACAAGAAAAGATTTTCCTCTGACGACCTCTAGGGTTTCCATTCCTATACCTCTCTGGATTCCTTCCCAAGCCTTTTATCAGCCAACTCATGCAATCCCTGCAGCTTCCTGCCCTGAGTTTTACTTAATTTCAGGGGTCTCTCAACATCCGAAGTTATGTCAGTATAAGATGGGGTGACTGGTTCAGGGAATGTTAGAAACTGTGAATATGATTATTAAAATACACCGGATCAAAAAATATCAACTCAATCAATCTAGGAGTTAAGCTGGTTTATCATTGTAGCTGGTACTGAAAATGGACCCTTTCTTCTGAGCTTATTTGCTGGATTGTAGAATATATGTATGTGTGTGTGTGTGTGTAGACGTAGAAAATGAATACCTTGGTACATTTCTGTTCATGGAGCTGCTGTCCTGAGGTTTGACATCAGAATTGTGGTTGAGGTGGGAACTTTGTGATCCATGCACAAAGCTATGGGATCCATTGCTTCTTAGTTCTTATTTTCCTCTGTTTAACTGGCACAGCCTGGGTTGGGACTATCGACAATCAAATTAAAGCAAGTTGAAACGTCTTGAGGCAGGATATAAAATGAGATTTCCCATATTAATATTTAGGATTTATACAACATATAAATTTTGAAATTTATCATGCCGAATATCTTATGAAAATTCTGACGTCCCAAAGGCCACCTCGGGCATTAGCATGACAGTTCATGATCATTGAAGCCTTTAATTCAGCTGGTCTATTGAAAACACAAAGCATAGGTGCTTTCATTCTTCCTATTCCTTGAAGAATGCCTCTGAATACAATCCAGCAATAATTCAACATCTAGTGATAATATGATACAAACTCACACGCTTCCTGAAATGATGACTCCTCATCGATGTGTTGGTTTTTCCTTTATTATCTTTATTCTGAGTGGATATGGTCACATCAGGAAAACGTTGAGGAGGAAAGGAGAGTTATAGTTGCTGTGAGACAAGGGAACATACTTGCCACTGCTTTTCATCCTGAGTTAACGGCAGATACTAGATGGTGAATATAAATTCTCTACCTGGCCAATTATTTTTACTGTTTTTTTGTGAATTGAAGTGCTAATAGTTTGATTTTGCAGGCATAGTTATTTCTTAAAAATAGCTGATGATACCGGTGAAGAAGCCTTGAGTAGCCCTGTTGCAATCCCGGTTGATCTTAGTTGTGAACAACAACCTCGGAATGACCTCCCTATCTATCCATAGAGCCAGAGGATGATGGCTCTGCCTGTTTTTCTTGTTATCCGAATAATTCTGTTTTCTTTTACTTTCTGGTAAATTTAATTGTTAAATTTTAGGTGTTCATGAGTAACTAAGCATGTTACTCGGCTTTGATGTTAAACATTTGTGGCCACAGCGTTAGGTTCCATTTTGATATATAAAATGAAGGTACTACTTTACTGTTATTGTTCTCTACGTCCCATCAAGTATCTAAAGGAATTTAGATTGCAAATATTAGTATCTGTTTTGAGTTTTGAGTTTTGAGTTGGTGTTGGAGAAGAGGTTCACGTAAATCAAGGTAAAACTCTTCTTATATATTTATTTACACCTTAAATCACGTTAAATAGAAGATGTTGAATAATATCTATGAAGATACAGGAAATATTATGAAGTTCAAAACAATAGATATTTCTATAATTCTATATATCGACTTCTTTTAATTTTAAACGGAAAAATGGACAATTCAACATATTATCTACTTAAAGGCATGTTTTCTGTATATTTAATTAAATTCAAAAAAAATAAAATATATTATTTATGACTTGAAAATAATGAAATTTGTTATATATTTTATTAGATATGTTGCTTTATATATAAATATGTTGTGAGACTCTAATTTTTTCTTCTTAAACTTTATCTCAATCATTGATTTATTTTATGAACTTTTAAAGTAGTACAAGTTCATCCTTATATTTTATTGAGTCTAAGAGCTGTAAGGACGGGATTATATGATTAAAAAAACTATTAGGATGAACTGTTCTGACTTAAGAAATTGTATGAAGTTAGTTGTCTCTAAAGTCAATGTTTAAGGGCTGAATTAATAGTGGAAAAAAAGTTCAGATGCCGAAAGTTATATTTTTCCTTGTATTTTAATTTATTTCAATACTCATATACTATTTATAAGTAAAGATATAAGGTTTTATTATTACTATTAACAAAGAAATGAAATAATGAATTATTAACTTTTGAGAAATTAACTTTACCGCATTGTCCTAATGCAAAATAGTCCCTGCATGTTTGACCTCCTTTTCATTTAAAAATAAGAAAAACAAAACTTGATGTGCTAAAATATGAATGACAGAGGCATTAAGCACAAGGAAAAAAAAATCCACTAATTATAAGACCAGATTGACTTTTTCTTTTACAGATTAAAGAACCTAAGGGTGTGCATGGTAACGCTCCCAGAATGAATTTTTTGTTAATTTCTGTTCCCCGGAACACAAATGGATGAGAAATCTGTTTGGTAAATCCGGTCTTTTTTTTTGTTCCCGGGATGAACCGATTTTTGTGCTGGGAATAGAAAAAAAAAGCAGAAAATTCATGCTTTTCTATTTCTCGGCACAAAATCAGAATCTATTTTTCCCATTCTCTCGATCGTGACATTGACGAAGTGAAGAAATTTCAATCACCCTAAGCGACGGATCAACTACCCTCTCCACCGCCGCCGCCACCACCACCGCCGCCGCCGCCACCACCTCCGCCGCTTCCACCACCTCCTCCGCCGCCGCCGCCACCACCACCACCACTGCCGCCACCACTACCATCGCCGCCACCACCGCCACCGCCGCGGCCACCGCCGCCGGCCGCCACCGTCATGGCCGCGGCCAACACCGCCGCGGCCACCATCGCCACCGCGTCCACCGCCGCCACCGTCACCCCCACCACCGCCGCCACCGTCGCCGTAGCCGCCACTTCCACCACCGCCACCCCCATCCCACCGCCACATAAATAATTTTTTGAATATAAATATTACATAAATAAAAATAAAATGTGTTAATAAACGTAATTCTGATTCTCGGAATAAAAATAAAATGAGTTAACAAACGTAATTCTGATTCTCAGAACTTTTCCCAGGCACAGAATCAGAAAAAACTGTTTCATCTCAGAATCAGTGCTGGGGAACAGAATGGTTCCCATGCACACCCTAAATAAGTTACTTAATCATATTATATGTTATGTATTCTTAAATTATATATTAGTTTATTAGTCAAACTAATTCGTTTGGAGAAAAAAATAAAAATAAAAATACTTTAAAATAATTTAATTAGCTTTCTTAATTTCTTCAAAAAAGTCAATTTAATCTTGTAATTATAACTGGAGGGATGGATGGAGTACTTCCTTTGATGATATTGGTGTGATCGTGAGTTATTGATGAAGGTGGGTTAAAACTTACGTAAGGTGCAACAACTCTTCTTTTAGAGGATGAAGGAAAGGGAATGTGAGGGTCACCGTCGTCGCAATGTCCGGCGGCATCCAAGGTGCGGATGAACGACTTGCGTTTTAAGTCAGCTCATTTGTCGTATTGTAAATGAATGAATTAATGCTTCTTCTTTTCTGATACAAAACCTCGTGTGCTTGCTCCCCCAAGCTTTACTTTGGAGATCAACCACACTTAAACGACATGCATTTTTATGTGACCACAACGTTTACGTTATCTTTTTCCAATCCCAACATGGGATTCAGCTCTCTCATCCACATGAGAAAAAAGAAAATATGCAGACTGCAAATTTTTAAGTCGCTTTCTTTCTTCATCATACAGCCACAACCAGAAAAGTTGAAAGAATTTACTTCCTTTTATCCTAAATATAGGATAAAGTTTGTAGTGTGGTTGTATTAATTATATGCATAAAGAGAGTCAATGGCGTTCAATTGACTATATTGTACTGTTTCTTGCTTGTTCATTCAACACCATGATAGAAACAAAGCTTAAGGCGAACTTTTAGGCCTTTTGATACCCAAAACTTGCTCTATAAATACTTCTCTTTCATTCTCATTCTTCCCATCTCTCCTCTGTCATATCTACACTGAAGCATTCTGAAATAAATCCATCAATAGCAGAGGAAGAGAACGAAGGTCAAAGGCTCATCACTTAATTAGCATTACAGATACTTAAAGACATGGCTAAGCTCAAACTCTTCTTCCTGGCTGCCTTCTTCACCTTGCTCGTCTCCATGGAAATGGCCATTGCTGCCAGTGCAGGCAAAGGCAACGACAACAGCCAAGGGAATAACAACAGCCAGGGGAATGACAACAGCCAGGGGAATGAAAATGGAAAAGGCAAGGAGAAAGAAAAGGTAAAACCAAAAGATGAATCATCACATTATAAGAAGCTGTCGCCTCTACCATCAGGGCAAGAACGAGCTTTTTGCCTTGCACAAGGGTCTTGTTATTATAAGACCCTTGCTTGTCCAGCCGAGTGCCCAAATAGCAAGCCCAAGAACAACAAGCAGCAAAAGGGTTGCTTCCTTGACTGCAGCAGCAAATGTGAAGCCACCTGCAAGTGTAAGTTCTATTTGTTCTGTGAAATATTGAAATGAGAATAAATTGTCCGTTGATTAGAGACACATATATATACATGTTACTACCTTCATTTCTAATTATAAGATCTAGTTAAGACTTTTTTTTGGAGAGATTAAGGAAGTTAAATAAGTTACTTAATCATTTCATATGTTGTGTATCCTTAGATTATATATTATTTTATTAGTTAAACAAAATAGTTTGAAGAAAAAAATAAAAATAAAAATATTCTAAAGTAATTTAATTAGTTTTCTTAATCTCTTCAAAAAAGTTAACTAGGTCTTATAATTAGGACCGGAAGGAGTAATACATAGGTGCCCTAGTAGAGAATATCATGACAACCATATCTCCATACTAATATTTACAATATCTAGTTAATAATATTTCTTTTGGTCTTTAATATAAGACATATTAGAGAAGTTGATTTTGATCCTAAATATAAGACATAGTTTTTATATTTGTCGATCTTTTCCTGATTTATTTCCTATTAATGTTCCTCAATCAAGGAGAAGAGAGAATTAAGAAAAATGAATAAGATGTTTTAGAAAATATATGTAATATTAACTAACTTTCTTAATCTAATTAAATTAGGTAAATTTATTTTATATTAATAACCAACGGAGTATAATCATAATATTATCGTAATATTATAATGTCAAGTGCCGTGGTGATATTGAGATATATTGCCTGCCTTCATGTTCATCACCTTTTTGGTTCCATTCAATTATAATTTTGACTTTTCGACAATAATGTGAGATTCTTCTTCTTTTTTTGTTTTTTTTTTGGCAGATAGAAAAGCCAACTGTGATGGCTATGGATCTCTCTGCTACGACCCACGTTTTGTTGGTGGTGATGGTGTCATGTTCTACTTCCATGGAGCCAAAGGTGGAAACTTCGCCATCGTCTCTGACGACAATCTCCATATCAATGCCCATTTCATCGGATCTAGACCCCAAGGAAGGACTCGTGATTACACATGGGTCCAAGCCATTTCTGTCATGTTTGACACACACACTCTCGTTGTGGCAGCGAACAGAGTATCTCAATGGGACGATAAAGTCGACTCTTTGATGGTACAGTGGGATGGGGAAACAGTGAGCATTCCTACTGGCGATGATGCTGAATGGGAGACAAACAGTGAAGAGAGAGAAGTGGAAGTGGAAAGAACAGATGAAACCAACAGTGTGAGAGTGAAAGTTTCAGGCTTGTTAGAGATGGACATTAAGGTAAGACCCATTGGGAAAAAAGAAAACAGAGTGCACAATTATCAGTTACCTGAAGATGATGCTTTTGCTCATTTGGAGACACAATTCAGATTCAAGAATCTCTCAGATTTTGTTGAAGGAGTTTTGGGTAAGACTTACAGGCCAAACTACGTGAGCCCAGTGAAGAGAGGTGTTCCTATGCCAATGATGGGTGGAGAAGACAGATACAGAACTCCTTCTCTGTTTTCACCTTCCTGCAGAGTTTGCAGGTTCCAGAGATCATCTGGGTTTGCTGCTGGTGAAGGACTCGTTGCTCAGTACTGATAATCTCTTTTAAAGTTTAAAGATTAAAAATACATTCTTTACCAGAAAAATAAGGGCGCCAAATGTTGCCCATCGTCATCGTTATAGTAATTATTATATGGATGATGGAGATTTTACCTACTAAATATATGTAACCACCATCTGTTTATCTTTGGCAATACTTATTCTCAATGTTATATTTATTATTCCCAGTTATGATATGTTTAATCATCCCCAATAAAAAACTACCTACTTTTTTTTGAGAAATGATTATATATATGAGTTAAATCATTTATAAGTTCTAAATTCAGATCAACAGCTAAAAGCCTGAAATTAACTCCCACTGTGCAAGAGCGTGGATTAGACACACGGATAAAAAAAGAAAAGAAAAAGAAAATATCGAATAATCACTTCAATTTGAATCGCATAGTTTTACAACACAAGTGAAATTAAGGCACATCGAGAAACAGTCCTATTTAAGTTTGAAACTACCACTTAGAGAAGGGTTATTGAGTTATACTTTATAACCCATCTGCTCAAATCTTTTCTTCTTCCTTGCCTTCATTTTAGGCATGTAAGATTAAACTGTTTTACAGGACTTTTCTTTTTTCTTTGTTGAATTCCATTTTTTTCACTTTTTGCTATACTTAAATAAGCACATGGAACTAGATATTTGTGGCAAATGAATTGTGGGAGCTGCGTGATTGTGTACAAGCAGCTTCAACTGCCAAACTCTTTGCAACTCCTCTGCATGGATCACCAAACGTATCAATTGACACTCCAATATTGCAACTTCTTGATCCAACGCAGGCCTATTGAAGTTTCATTTGATTTGAGTTAGTCTAAAACTGAAATTAATAGATATCGATATCAACTTGTGAAAGTGATACCAAGATTCTGACCTTCTGTATAATAGAGAGTGCTCTTTTGCTGCTGCATCGGCCATGGTTGAAGTTGCCACAAGTCCCACGAGGAGATCCAAAGCTTGCAAATTTAATGGAAGAGATAACCTGATCAGGATTAGGACACTCCAGTGAAAGTGCAGGCCCTAGTTCTCTTCCTGATTCTGCGTCTGTATTCCATGAGTCTACAGGTGGTGGGTGAGAATCTGAAACATGTGCACACAGGCTTTCTATCTGTCTTGTAGCAAAAGTTATTTGAGTTGGATCACCTCCATTTTCCTCAAACAACACAAGTATGTTACCACTTGGACGTAACCACGAACGAGGTACATGGTATCTGCAGGCATTATGGGTGTTTCCAGTGAGAAATAGTATTATCGTATTCGAGTTGTCTCATTTAGAATCTCGAAAACTTACATCGATTGTGATGGCTTTCCACAATCTTTGAGACATTTGTTGTAATTATAAGACCCTCTGTAATCGCATGCTTCATTGCAACCACTCTTTGGAGCAATATATGTGGGCCAGAATCGACCGATGCTTTGTCCGTTTACCCAAGCCTCACCTTTACCCATACCCGTGAAGTCAATTGCTACTGGGTTATTGCCAGAAGGAGCAGCAAAGCTTGTCTGGTTTAACATGTATTGCCGTTAGTTAGAGCAAAAAGGGTGTCGTAAATAACAGTGAAGAGAAAGGTGAATCATAAAGCAGTTGCTTCTTGCCAATTTAACGTATGTACAAGACAATAAGGTTATGAGGTTTTCAGTATCATGGATTCATATATGCTAAAGTTCTGAAGAATGGTAGATAGAGAAAGAAGAAGAATATAAGTGGAAGATTAGCCAAGACTCGAAATTTTGTTCCCTTTGCTTCTCTCGCATCATTGGTTAAGAATCAATATCAATCTTATGCCTGAACTTTTAATCTTTCCTCTGTAAATGAAATATGTTAGGATCACATACCTAATCATTTCACTCAAACAAAATTACACTGCAAGTGATGTTTTCATGCTCTAACCAAAGTAAGAGTGAACCAAACAGGTCCTGATACACTGTATATGCTTTAGCTATAAAAGGAATTAGCTGATGAATATGCCAACTTAACAGTATATATCTACAGACAGACGTTGTTGGTTGTATATAAAATGCAGACTAGTCTCATGTATCTATCTGGAAATGCAAGAAATAATCTGTGGCCAGATATAAAGCACAGCTAGTTGTAAGAGGAAAACCAGGTATCTTTGTTCCAACCACCAGGCAAGAAAGATTACCTTGTACCAAACCAATGGGTGATTCTTACGTAGGGTAGACTCCGAGTTCCATATTCCAGATCCATCAGAAAGACCTAATTCTTCACCCTGAAGGCCAACCTATATCCATGAGTTGTGACAAAAAAGAGCATTCTCAGGCATTGATGAAAGAAAGGAGAAAAACTAAAGATTTAAGCTTCAAGCTATTCAAATCAGGCTCTTAAGTTGGTAACATTTTTTTTTTTGGTTTTTAAGCATATCAATTGAATCAATCAATTTAACGGATTTTTATTCTTATTACTCCAAATAAGCAAGAGTTGGGATAAAAAATGAATGTTGTTTCAAGAAAAGCGTCTGGGGAGGTTTTATCTCTCTCAGTCTCTTCCTGCATCTTTCTCTTCATCCCTATTTAGAAATATGCTCCCACATGCCTCATCAATCACAAAACTTTAGAGAAGATTTTTATAATCCCCCAATGAGGCATGGATGTTATGTTACCATTTCAGCCTAAAGAGAAAGAAAGGAATGGGCTTTTGGTTAAAGTTGAGAGGAACCTGATATGTCCACTGCTGGAAGGAGAGATCAGGAGAGCTCCCATTTTTCAAACCGTTCAATCTAACCGGGCCAGTTATTCCAGCACCCCATGTGTCAAAAAAGGCTCCATAGTTCTGTCATGTACAAGTAAGGTTCACATTAGCTTATGCAGCATTAAAAAATGACTTTATCATAACGCCAGATCAGATGGATCATGAAAAATAACAAGCCCGTAATGCATGTTGCAGAAAAAAAAAATAAAGTTTTCCTTTAGAAGAGAAGTATAATCAGGAAGGCTCAACCTGAAGTCCCACAGTTAGACTCAGGAGATCAATTGTGTTCTTCCCAGCTACAAGAGTGACAGGAACGTCCAACTTTTTGGCAGCATCACGAACTCCACTCCCTGGAAAGTCACTCATGGGTTGGTATTTGTATAAAATTCATGGAAAGTTTAATTGAATAAAATCTATGAGCAAACAAGGAAGGTGCGTCCAAGAACGATAGGCATATACTATCCCAAATTTTGAGTGATAAGGAATATAGTACAAAATTACTGTCATGTCAGTTCTCATTTCTTTCAATTTATTTACCTGCAAGCTTCCCATTGATAAATGCATGAACGACATGGCCAAGTGATTCGATGTGAAGGACAGCTTGAGGGCCACCACCACCATCAAGATCAATGCTAAAAAAGGAGAGAAATATCATCTGGAGAGGATTATTATAGGTTAGAAGATAGCTGTGTGAACCAGAGGTCAATATACCTCAATGAGTACCATAAGTAGTCACTTCTGTCTGCTGTTGTATTTATTTGCTCCAGTAATCCAACTTTTGAGAATGCATCAGCTTTTGAAATACCTACTGGTTCACTTGTCCAACTCCATCCAGATCTAGAACCCTCTAAAGAATTACTGTCTTCTTTGGAAATTTCTCTTGTGAAGCTTGAAATGGTAGTTTGAGAATTAACCTGTCATGTAGGGAGTTAGAACTTCATTTCATGCCCTTCTTGGACCGTATCAGCCATCAGTAAGACCACGTGACCATGAAACTGAAGCTGAAGAGGCAAACCTTTGCAGTATTGAGCACTACATTCTCGCAGTCTGGTAAGATGCTCACAGACCAGGCCGGCAAGTGATAGGAATTGCCATTGAAATTTACTGTTGCGTCAGATGAGGTGCCCACGTTGGCAAGAAAGGCAGCACATGTAGATCCTGCCTGGTAAACTGCAGCCTGGATTTAAATTTTAAAACGTTTGTGTTAATATAGAAACAAAAGATTAATCCTTTCCAAATCAGATAAGAAGTGGAATTACAGAAAAGAAAGACAGGAAACTTGATTCAAATATGAGAAGTCTGGGCAAGTTTATCCAGAAATTCTATTGTCATACATGAGGCCTGAGAGAGCCTTTTTAACAGGACCAATGATTATAATAAAGATCAAATATACCTCTAGATTCGGACCAAGTGATTTAATTTGGGGATCAGTGGCTAGCAATGCTTCTTCACAAAGCATTATGGCCTTATGCACATCTTTGAGGTGTCCCCACTTAGGCTGTCTCACAATTCCTGCATCATGCAATTAAGATATTTTTGCTTATCACAATTCACAAATAAAACCTGTTAACATTAATTGTCTTCTATGAAAATAAGAAGCACGTTTCATGCATATACCAAACGGTTTCTTTTTGGTACCATATTGTTAGGAAATATATTATAATTAATTAGTATCGCATATAATCAGGGATTATAGGAATTATGAGTGATTAGGGAATCAATAATCATAATGAGTCATTACTCTCTTGTGTATAAATACCCTATTGAGCATATGAATAAACATATTCATTTGAGAGTATATTTTCTCTATCTTTCTCTTTCTGATTTCTCTACATGGTATCACAGCTTGGTTAGTTCTTGGCCAATTTGAGTTTTCCGTGGCCGCTGTCACTGTACAGTGGCCAGTCTCTCGTCTCTGGCATGTGTCTTCATGTCATTTCAGATTTTTTTTTTGGTTATTCTTTGGTGGTGCTCCTTCGCCGGCATCGGATTTCTTTTCTGTTTGAGTTGATTTGCTGTTTTTGGTACTATTTCGTGGTGTTGTTTTGTGAACAAGCCTTGTTCACAGGGGGGAGAAAGTGTGTACCTCCTCGTTTGGTTGTTATGCTGCATCTGATTAGCTGTTGGAGCTTGTTCTGGGTTGTCTCCTCGTTTTGGTATTGTTCCATCCGTTGTTTCATGAACAGTGAACCATGTCGTCATTGTTCACAGGGGGAGAGAAAATGTGTACCTCGTTGTTTGGTCGTCGTTTGGTTGTTGCACTTATTTTTTGGCCTTGTTCTACAACGTCGAGCCTTCATTCTCGGTGTGTGTAGGCCGGTCCTTTGCTTTGAAGGTTGCATTGTGAGAATGAGTTCAAGGGTTTCTACTATTTCAACACAGTTGGCATATTTCGTTTTGTGCACGTTCACTTGTTTCTAGTGGCTGGGTTCTTCGTTTGTTATGATTTCCTTCACGTTCGTGAAGTGCTCTTTTGTCTTGAATGCCGTGCTTGTGGTTGGGTAATTTTGTTGGCATCTGTTGTGCTTTGCGTCCTCTGGTGAGGAGTTTGGTGGTCCTTTTTGTGACCCGTTCGTTGCTTTGCTTCCAGTGAGGTGTTTGTCTTAAGTGAGACGTTTGGTGTATCATTTGGTCCTTGGTGAGACCATTTGGTATTTATCTCTAGTGAGATGTTTGGAGTATTACTTGGCCCCTTGTGTGACCATTTGTTGTTGGTCCATTATGAGACCATTTGTTGTGGCTTCTACTCTGGTTTAGTACCTTTTGTTGGTTGAGCTCTTGGTGAAACTGTTGGATTGTAACTTTTGAATGTCATTGGTGTGACATTTGGTTGAATTATTTTTGGCTATGCCCGAACTTGCTGCTTGATCCAAGATCTCATGAAGAAGAAAGTTATTGGTAATTAGTTTCTGCTCACATTCAAGCTACTTTGAGCTTGGGGGGGGTGAAGAGGTTCTTGGAAAGAAAATTATTTTGTTGGATTTATGTTTGCTTGTAACAAGTTGAGCATGATTAACATCTATGCTCCAACTTGAGGGGGAGTGTTAGGAAATATATCAGTGTAAATATATTATTATTAATTAGTATCGCATATAATAAGGGATTATAAGAATTGTGAGTGATTAAGGAATCAATCATTATAATGAGTCATTACTCTCTTGTGTATAAATATCTTATTGAGCATATGAATAAACACATTCATTTAAGAGTATATTTTCTCTATCTTTCTCTCTCTGATTTCTACACATATAAATGTGATGCCTAAAATGTCTATGATATTTATAACAATGCTATAAAAATAAAAGACTCCATTTTTCTATCATAAGATTGATCAACGAAACTAGAAAGTCTGCATACCATACTCATCGATTGGTGCATCGTAATCATAACTTGTAGAAATGAATGGTCCACCAGAGGTTCGGCCAAAGTTGGTCCCACCATGGTACTGTTTCAGAGCAACAAAATAAATTATGGCATAAAGTCACTACCATATTCAGACTTCAGTTCAGCCTGTTTTATCTTAAAATGTTATATATGAACATAATAGCTCCATGTAAGGATGCATTACCATATAATAATTTTGTAATGTTCCACCTCGTTGGAAAAACCGCGCCACGGCAAATGCAAGATCTTCTACAGGTCTGTAGGGAGCCGCACTACCAAATGATCCAAGCCTACAAAACCAAAGAATTCAAACATGGTATTAATAGAGATAAAACTGGGAAGAAAACAAAACAGTAAAATTAGGAAGAGAATACACAACCCTTAAGATCATATTTGGGAAAAAATGCCCACCATCCACTATAACCCTCAGTCCAAAATGTTGGTTTCTGGTTAGAGTTTGGCGTGAATTGATCACAGTAGAATCCATTGCAAGTGTTAATCTGTGAACAATGAATATGTTAATTAAGGAACACACAGACAGAATCACAAAATTATAAGATGGATCGAAATTATATTGAGTCGCAATCTGCTAAATCATAGGCTTCAAAGCAATTGAAGAGAATAGAAGAAAGGGAACTTACAATGGGGTCAGGAGCATCTGCTTGATGGCACATGACCCAGGGAACTCCTGTATTGAGTGATATGGCCATTGAAGCTGCCCACTTGACGTAAGGTTTAGCAGCAGGACCATAGCGAGGCTCAATGTCACCATTACCATACTCATTTTCAATCTAGCATTCATTAGAGGGTACTCATTATTCTTATATTAACTAGTAGCAGAGGGTTACAGAGATTATATCATATATTTCAAGAGTTGATCTTGGCTATAAATATAAGAGACATATTTTTCATATTTGTTAATCTTTTCTAATTTATCCTTATTGACATCCCACAATAATCAAGGAGAGAGGATTGAGGAAGAAGACTATGGTGTTTAAGAAAATACATGTAAACTAATTTCCTTAATCTAATCAAATCAAATTATGTAAATATGTATTAAGGACTAGTATATGCCTATATTGAACCATATACTTACCTGAGATAAAATAATTGGTCCTCCCTGTGACGCATAGAGATTCTCTTTCTTCATCAAGTCCACAATTTTAGCAGTAAATCGCTGCATTTCTCTCTGAAAGCAGAGTATGTGTTGGTGGCGGTGAACAACAATTTAACAAAACAACGAGATGAGAGGAGAGAGAAATGAATTGCCTTGAATGGTTCATTATCAGTACGGAACTGAATTCCAGGTATAAAATGCAACCAGAGAGGGAAACCACTGTGCAAATGTTAACTTAGTTATGACATTATGAAGGCATAGACTGTGAAAAAGTATACTAAAAAAGAAAGATGAGAAGTTTACCCATAGTTCCATTCAGCGCATACGTACGGGCCAATCCGTAGATGTAAGTATAGGCCCGCTGCTCCGACTAACTTCACAAATTTTACTAGATCGTTCCCGCCTTCAAAATTATACTGCAATACATCTAATTCATAGTTACTTTGCTAGAACAATATAATGTCTTCCTATAAAAATTGTCTTAGAGAAAGAAAAGTTCAATGCTTTGAACTACTATGTTTATAAAAACCGATTAATTACAGGATACAATTGACTTGAGGATCATTTCTTCCTTTTATTTTTCCTAATGGGAAGTAGCTGAGCAAACTCACGAGGGAAACGGTTTAGACACCTTCAGCTTGTCTCATAGGACTGTTCCGACGAGATCGGAAGGTTTAAATTTAATTTCTTTTTTTCTTTTTAAGGATTTTTAAATTAAAAAATTATTTTTAAAAAATGTTACTCAAGATATTATATTTATTTTAAATTATTTATCTATTAAAATAGTTTCATAAAAAATAATAAGTAAAAAAATTAAGTCACCTGCCAGTGAGTGTCAGAGTTCATAGAATGTGATTATAAGAAGATAATGAGAAAGAGTACGTTCTCTTACACTGGAGTGTCAGAATTCAGATATACAAGGCAAGTAAGAAAATATGAAAATGGTGATCAAACCTGGCCTCGGACAGGTTCGTGCTTGTTCCAGAAGACGTAGGTTTCAATCACATTGAGTCCTCCATCTTTGGATTTCTGAATAAGGTCCGGCCACATCTGAAACAACAAATTCACCATTTCAAAGAGTCAAGACACAGAAAGATAAGGCAAGCATTTCAAAGAGACAGAGAGGCACGCACCTCGGGAGTACTGCGAGGATAATGAATAGAACCAGAGATGAAGAGACGGCGCTTGCCGTCGATGACCAATGCACGGTGGTCGTACGTGACATTGGCGCAAAACGACGTGTAGGCTTGAAGGCCTATGAACCAAAAGAAAAGGAACAGTATCTGTGTCGTTCTCATGGCCTTTTTCAGGTTTCCCAGAGAACCAAATACCAAAACCCACAAAAAAACACACTTTCAATTCCGCAAGTACATGGTAAAAAGATAATGGCTTTATAAAACAGTTACAGCAGTGGATTGCTTTCCCAAAAGAATGCTTGGCCTAATCTGCCACTGCCTTATCCTTTAAATAAGTTGTAATAATGTTGCTTAGGCGGTAAAGGTAAATGATAAGAGAAGGAATAGAAAGAGTTTAAAGAGCAAGAAGGGCACGTCAGCTCAATTAATATCATATGTAATAAGGGAAAGCATGTCCGCGTCATTACCGTCTTCCTCGTCTGGTTTCTTGTCCTGTTAAACAAAGCTTACAAATTTGTGAGCTCATCAAGTTACTGCTTTGGCTTATCTTCGAGTAGTGAGTATTGTCTTTGCAAGGCATTTGGGATTTTTTCCCCCTGTTTTATTGAAGAAGAACACATAAAAATATTAAGTGCAAACTAGAAAGATAGATTTACTTTATGGAATTCAAAAATAAAGGGAAAGCTGAAACTCATGCAGGACTGCAGGAGACAGGTGCAATATCTCAAAATGTTTTTAAGCATTTTATCGTAAGTCTAGGGATTCATATACTTATTTCATAAAGGGTTAAGGTGCAAAAATAGACATATGCTTTTCTCTGAGGAGCGCCCAGTAGCAAATACTTTTTTCAGGTGCAAATGTAACTATGTGGTTACAAATTAGGTGAAAAAATAACGTTTGACCGTTAAGTTTGACTTTTGATCGTTAAGTTTGACTTTTTTTGCTGACTGGATGATGACGTGGCATTTCAAATATTTTTCAAGATCCTTTTAGTACCTGTCAATACCGAAATATTTTTCAAGATCCTAAAATAATTTTTCAAAATTATGAAATATTTTTTTACCAATCAGTATCCTGAAAATACTTTTTAGTACCAGCCAGTACCCTGAAATATTTTTTTCAGTATCCTTTTAGTACCGATCAATACCTGAAATATTTTTTCAAGATCCTAAAATTATTTTTGCACCTTTGAAATGCCACGTCATCGTCCAGTCAGCAAAAAAAGTCAAATTTAACGGTCAAAAGTCAAACTTAACGGTCAAACACTATTTTTGCATCTAATTTGTAACCACATAGTTACTTTTGCACTTGAAAAAAGCATTTGCTACTGGGCGCTCCTCGGAAAAAAGCACATGTCTATTTTTGCACCTTAACCCTTTCATAAATCGTAAAAACACTTCTAAAAACTAAAATAATCGGTGGTTATAAGCATCAAAAGTGAAATTGACTCTAGTGTTGTGAGGAAAGAAGGAAGCTATGGTGATTTTACCCTTGTGAGTGCGCCAAGACGGCAAATTAAAAAGGATATTCATATGAAGTTCTTTTATTTGGGAGGTTGACTATTAGATTATGTTTAAGACGGCAGTAAGAAGTGATGATTACTTATAAATTTGACTGATAAAGAAAAAGGACGTGGTTACCTTAAAAAAGACAGATGATTTAATTAATTAATAGAAAAAATTAATATGTAAGTGCTATAATTCTGCCTCATATTTAATCAAGCCATTGGTCCCTATATGTATAGTTTATTAATTTATAAAAGGCATTGGGAGCTAATGAGGTAAATCTCCACGTAGATGTAAATAATATCTAATCAAACATTAGATTGACGAAATCGGTAAAGAGTCTCGACAATAAATTAGTATCATACCCCATTTCTCATCTACTCCTGTACTTCAACTTACAGAGCCACTTAATTAGGCTAACTTATTGGAGGGAACCATTTCCCTGCTCAGCCTTTGGCCGAGTTGGAGGCGCTCGTCCCTCTTGGGACAAGCGCCTAGGAGATGTGGGAGGAGATGTGGGCCATCCATATTTTTGTTTTTTTTGAAGTTGTTTTTTAAGAACTACCATTCTGATCCTGTTTATAAGTTCAGTTTGACCAAAAAATTTGGTCATATTTATAAGTCCATTTTGACCAAATAAATGAGATTGTGACAATTTTGCCCATATTAATGATGATGAGAGATATTGACTAGCCATGTTGGGAAGAGAAAAAGATGAGAGAGATTTGACAATAAATTTTAAAAAGTACACATTCATAAATGAGGGTAAAGTTGGAAATTTGCTCTATAATCATTGAGATACCTAACTTTTCTTGGTATGTGAGATTTGGTCAAACTGGACTTATAAATAGGACCAGAGTGGTAGTCAGTATCCTGAAATATATTTTTAGTAGCAGTCAATATCCAACTGGTACTAAAAAGATACTTCAGGGTATTGATTGCTACTCAAAAATACTTTATGATCTTAAAAAATTATTTTAGGTTCTTGAAAAAATATTTCAGGGTACTGACTAGTACTAAAAAGATACTTTATGATACTGACGTGTACTGAAAAAAAGCAGTCAGTATAATGAAGTATCTTTTTAGTACCAGTCGGTGTCCTAAAATATTTTTTTTAGGCTCTTTAAAAAATATTTCAGGGTATTGAATGATACTAAAAAGATATTTCACGATACTAACTGTTTCATAAAAAATAACTTCAAAAAAAAAAAATAATAAAAAAAACAGAGATATGGACCACCCAGATCTCCTAGGTGCTCGTCCTAAGAGGGACGAGCGCCCCTTCTCGGTGAAAGGCCGAGCAGGGAAACTAGTTCCCTATTGGAGAAGGGGTTAGTTCATATATATACAATTGTGAGTTTAAATTGTATTAATGTGAGGATCTTGTTGGTGATCAGTGCAAAAATCATTTTTTAGACCGGTGAAAATCGTTTTTGGATCCAATGTCGATGCAGTCAGTTTAAGAAGTCTGTTACTTGTAAGACCGGTTACTCAAATTGCATTATAAACTATGTCCTATATTTTAATCGTGGGTAGTGTGTGTGTGTGTATGAGAAAATTGTTTTTGGATCCGGTGTCAATGCAGTCGGTTTAAGAAGTCTGTTACTTTTAAGGCCGGTTACTCAAATTGCACTACAAACTATGTCCTATATTTATGATCGTAAGTTGTGTGTGTGTATGTGTGTGGTGCCGATGCAATCGGTTTAAGAAGTGTGTGTGTGTGGTGTCGATGCAATCGGTTAAAGAAGTCTATTACTTTTAAGGCCGATTACTCAAATTGCACTACAAACTATGTAGGCCGGTTACTCAAATTGTACCACAAACTATGTCTTATATTTGTTATCGTAGTGTGTGTGTCCACGAATTTTCACGTCCCAAATTTTTCAGAATGGGATTTTTCCGTCCCAATTTACCTAGGATTGAGATGGGATGCCCAAGATGGGAAAACTTTGAATACCCTTAATTGTTGGAATGAGATGTGGATTTTAATTAAATTAATATATTTAGTGGTGGGAGGGGTGGGGGGATTCATCATTCCAGTCATGCATGTGCCAAAGTTAACTGGTTTCAGACGTGTTGGTACCAAAACTAAAATGGAAAAAAAAAAAGGGGGGGGGGGGTGCTTTCTTCGCTTCTTGTGTTTTTCATATCAGATAAAAAAGACTTACTCTGTAATTTCTCATTCATCCTTAATTTCCATGGGCCTTCTTTTTACTGTTTTTCTGGGGTCCCAAACTTGGTTTGCTTCTGATTGGGGCGTCCATTGATCATGGTTACATGTTCCCACATGATTGGGCCATTCCATACGATGATAATGCTAATTTTTAATTGTCGAGGTGATGAGACAAAGCATAATCCTAATTCACGATTGAAGATTCAAACATATTAAACACAGTTGTTGGTTCTGGTTGTCTTCCACAACAAGACCTAATTCCCAACCACTACAGATTACTACTATATTCCTCTGGTCGTTAAGACTTCAGGTACATCGAGTAATAGTCCTATTTGTCCAGCTTGTATGTCTGAAACTACCACTTCGAGTAGGGTTATTGAGTTATACTTTATAACCCATCTGCTGAAATCTTTTCTTCTTCCTTGCCTTCATTTTAGGCAAAGTAATATTAAACTGTTTTACAGGAGTTTTCTTTTTTCTTCGTTGAATTCCATTTTTAATTACTTTGGGCTAGACTTAAACACATTAAACTAGATACTTGTGGCAAATGAATTGCGGGAGCTGCGTGATTATGTACAAGCAGCTTCAACTGCCAAACTCTTTGCCACTCCTCTGCATGGATCACCAAACGTATCAATTGACACTCCAATATCGCAACTTCTTGATCCAACGCAGGCCTATTGAAGTTTCATTTGATTTGAGTTAGTCTAAAACTGAAATTAACCAGATATCAATATCAACTTGTGAAAGCGATACCAAGATTCCGACCTTCTGTATAATGGAGAGTGCTCTTTTGCTGCTGCATCGGCCATGGTTGAAGTTGCCACAAGTCCCACGAGGAGATCCAAAGCTTGCAAATTTAATGGAAGAGATAACCTGATCAGGATTAGGACACTCCAGTGAAAGTGCAGGCCCTAGTTTTCTTCCTGATTCTGTGTCTATGTCCCATGAATCTACAGGTGGTGGGTGAGAATCTGAAACATGTGCACACAGGCTTTCTATCTGTCTTGTACCAAAAGTTATTTGAGTTGGATCACCTCCATTCTCCTCAAATACCACGAGTGTGTTACCACTTGGACGCAACCAAGAGCGAGGTACATGGTATCTGCAGCATTATGGGTGTTTCCAGTGAGAAATAGTATTATCGTATTTGAGTTATCTCATTTAGAATCTCGAAACTTACATCGATTGTGATGGCTTTCCACAATTTTTGAGACATTTGTTGGAATTATAAGACCCTCTGTAATCACATGCCTCATTGCAACCACTCTTGGGAGCAATATATGTGGGCCAGAATCGACCTATGCTTTGTCCGTTAATCCAAGCCTCACCTTTCCCCATTCCCGTGAAGTCAATTGCTACTGGATTGTTGCCAGAAGGAGCAGCAAAGCTTGTCTGGTTCAACATGATAGCCATTAAACATATGAAGAGAAAGAAGAAGAATAAGCAAAAAGCTAAAGTTTCTTCTTGCCAATTAAACATATGTACTAGACAATAAGGTCGAGACTTTCAGTATCATGGATTCATATTTGCTGAAGTTTTCAAGAAGGGGTATAGAGAAAGGAGAAGGATATAAGTGGAAGATTAGCCAAGACTACAAATTTTGTTCCCTTTGCTTTTCTCGCATCATTGGTTAAGAATCAATATCAATCTTATGCCTGAACTTTTAATCTTTCCTTAGTAAGTGGAATATGTTAGGATCACATGCCTCACCATTTCACTCAAATAAAATTACACTGTAAGATATGTTTTCATGCTCTAACCCAAAGTAAGAGGGAACCAAACAGGTCCTCAAAGACTGTGTATGCTTAAGCTATAAAAGGAATTAGCTAATGAATATGACAACTTAACAATATATATCTACAGGTAGACGTTATTGGTTGTATATAAAATGCAGACTAGTCTCTGTATCTGGAAATGCAAGAAATAATTTGTGGCCAGATATAAAGCACAGCTTTTTATCCAAGGAAAGCCATCTCTTTGTTCCAACCACCAGGCAAGTAAGATTACCTTGTACCAAATCAATGGTTGATTCTTAGGTAAGGTAGACCCCGAGTTCCATTTTCCAGATCCATCAGAAAGACCCAATTTTTCACCTTGAAGACCAACCTGTATCCACGAGTTTTGACAAAAAAGTGCATTCTCAGGCATTGATGAAGGAAAGGGGAAAAACTAAACATTTAAGCTTCAAACTATTCAAATCAGGCTCTTAAGTTGATAACATTTAATTTTTGGGTTTTTTAGGATATCAATTGAATCAATCAATTTAATGAACTCGGTTGTAATTCTTATTACTCCAAATTAGCAAGAGTCGGTTCCAAGAAAAGCTTCTGGAGAGGTTTTATCTTTCTATTCGTTCTTATTTAGAATTGTTCTCTCAAATGCATCATCAACCACAAACTTTTAGAGAGTTAAACCCGTTCATTTTTTAAGGTAATAAAGTGAAGAATAATCTTGCCAAGTTAAAAGGACTGTTAAGATTTTTATTCCCCAACGAGGCATGAATGTTATGCCACCATTTCAGGCTAAAGAGAAAGAAAGGAATAGGCTATGGGTTAAGCTGAGAGGAACCTGATATGTCCACTGCTGGGAGGAGAGATCGAGAGAGCTCCCATTTTTCAAACCGTTCAATCTAACAGGGCCAGTTATTCCAGCACCCGATGTGTCAAAAAAGGCTCCATAGTTCTGTCATGTACAGTTGAGGTTCATATTAGCTTATGCAGCATTAAGAAATGACTCGATCATAACGCCAAATCAGATGGAAAATGAAAAATGACAAGCCAATGCAAGTTGCAGAAAAATAAGTTTTCTCTTAGAAGATAAGTATAATGAGGAAGGCTCAACCTGAAGTCCCACAGTTATACTCAGGAGATCAATTGTGTTCTTCCCAGCCACAAGAGTGACCGGAACGTCCAACTTTTTGGCAGCATCACGAACTCCACTCCCTGGAAAGCCATGGGTTGGTATTTGTTATAATTCGTGGAAAGTTTAATCGAAGAAATTAAGAAAACAAGGAAGGAACTTTATACTATCCCAAATTTTCTTTTTGGCTGGAATAGACTGTCCCAAATTTTGAGTGACAAGAAATGGACAAATTTACTGTCATTTTAGTTCTCATTTCTCTCAATTTTATTTACCTGCAAGCTTCCCATTGATAAATGCATGAACGACATGGCCAAGTGATTCAATGTGGAGGACAGTTTGAGGGCCGCCACCACCATCAAGATCAATGCTAAAAAAGAGAGAAATATCATCAGAGGGGATTATTATAGGTTAGAAGATAGATGTGTGAACCAAAGGTCAGTATACCTCAATGAGTACCACAAGTAGTCACTTCTGTCTGCTGTTGTATTTATTTGCTCCAGTAATCCAACCTTTGAGAATGCATCAGATTTTGAAATACCTGCTGGTTCACTTGTCCAACTCCATCCAGAGGTAGAACCTTCTAAAGAATCACTGTCTTCTTTGAGAATTTCTTTTGTGAAGCTTGAAATGGTAGATTGAGAATTAACCTGTCATGTAGGGAGTTAGAAGTTTATTTCAAGCCCTTCTTGGACTGGCAAAGAACATATATTGTCTTGACTGTAACTGAAGTTGATGAGGCAAACCTTTGCAGTATTAAGCACTACATTCTTGCAGTCTGGTAAGATGCTTACAGACCAAGCAGGCAAATGATAGGAATTGCCATTGAAATTTACTGTTGCGTCAGATGAAGTGCCCACATTGGCAAGAAAGGCAGCACATGTAGATCCTGCCTGGTAAACTGCAGCCTGGATTTAAATAATACAAGTTGTGCGTTAATATAGAAACAAAAGATTAATACTTTCTAAATCAGAATAAGAAGTCGAAGTGCAGAAAATAAAGACAGGAAAACATGTTACTGCAATCACTAAACTCTCAGGAATCAGTAGAAAACTATGAAAATATCCAATCAAGTATATAGATAATTATGCCAAAAATTTAAAGTACAAACACAGCATCGCTAAAGATAAGTTTATCCAGAAACTCTATTGTCATACATGAGCATGAGAGAGATTTTTTAACGGGATCAATAATGATAATAAAGATGAAATATACCTCTAGATTCAGACCAAGTGATTTAATTTGAGGATCAGTGGCTAGCAATGCTTTTTCACAAAGCATTATGGCCTTATGCACATCTTTGAGGTGTCCCCACTTAGGCTGTCTGATAATTCCTGCATCATGCAGTTTAGATATTTTGGTTATCCCAAATAAACCTGTTAACTCTAAGTGTCTTTTATGAAGATAAGAAGCATATCTCATGTATATACCAAACGGCTTCTTTTTGTTACTATATAACTGTGTTGTCTAAAATGTTGATGATAGAATACTACAAAAAAGAAAGATTCCATTTTTCCATCAAAAGATTGACCATGAAAACAAGAAAGTCTGCATACCATACTCATCAATTGGTGCATCATAGTCATAACTTGTAGAAATGAATGGACCGCCAGAAGTTCGGTCAAAGTTGGTCCCACCATGGTACTGTTTCAGAGCAACAAAAAAATTAAGGCGTAAAATCATTGCCACCTTCAGTTCAGCTTGTTTTATCTTGAAATGTCATATATGAACATAACACCATGTAAGGATGTATTACCATATAATAATTTTGTAATGTTCCACCTCGTTGGAAAAACCGCGCTACGGCAAATGCAAGATCTTCTACAGGTCTGTAGGGAACTGCCCCACCAAATGATCGAAACCTACAAATCCAAAGTATTCCAACAAGGTTTTAATGGAAATAAAACTGGAAAGAAGAAAGGAACAGTGAAGTTAGGAAGAGAATACAAAACCCTTGGGGGAAAAAAAAAAAAAAGCTCACCATCCACTCCAATTCTCAGTCCAAAACTTTGGTTTCTGGTTAGAGTTTGGTGTGAATTGATCACAGTAAAATCCATTGCAAGTGTTAATCTGTAAGCAATGAATATGTCAATTAAGGAACGCGCAGACAGAATCACAGAATAACATGGTAGCTCCATTCAGCAAGAAACACAATCTGGTAAAACAAAGGCTTCAAAGCAGTTGAAGATAATAGATGAAAGGGAACTTACAATGGGATCGGGGGCATCTGCTTGCTGGCACATGACCCAGGGAACTCCTGTATTGAGTGATATGGCCATTGAAGCTGCCCACTTGACGTAAGGTATAGCAGCAGGACCATAGCGAGGCTCAATGTCACCATTACCATACTCATTTTCAATCTAGCATTCATTAGAGAGTGCTCATTATTCTTATATATATTAACTAGTTTGCAGAGGGTTGAAGAGATTGTCCATAAATTATAATATAATATATGCCTATATTGAACCATATACTTACCTGAGATAAAATAATAGGTCCTCCCTGAGACGCATAGAGATTCGCTTTCTTCATCAAGTCCACAATTTTAGTAGTAAATCGCTGCATTTCTCTCTGAAACCAGAGTATGTGTTGGTGACGGTGAACACCAAATTAACCAAACAGCGGGATAAAAGGAGAGAAAAATGAATTACCTTGAATGGTTCATTATCAGTACGGAACTGAATTCCAGGAATAAAATGCAACCAGAGAGGGAAACCACTGTCCAAAAGTTAAATTGTTCAAGAAACTATGAAGAAATAGACTCTGAAAAGTATACAAAAAAAGAAAGATGGAAAGTTTACCCATAGTTCCATTCAGCGCATACGTACGGACCAATCCGTAGATGCACGTATAGGCCCGCTGCTCCTACTAACTTCACAAATTTCACTAGATCGTTCCCGCCTTCAAAATTATACTGGAATACATCTAATTCATAAGTGACTATGCCAGAATAATGTCTTCCTATAAAAATTGTTTGAGAGAGAGAAATGTTCAATGCTTTCAACCATGATGTTTATAAGAACCAATTAATTAATAGATACAATTGAGTTGAGGAGCATTTCTTCCTTTTGTTTTTTCTACTGGTGAGTAGCTGAACAAACTAACCACTGTCAGAATTCAGATATATGAAGCAAGTAAGAAAATATGAAAATGGTGGCCAAACCTGGCCTCGGACTGGTTCGTGCTTGTTCCAGAAGACGTAGGTTTCAATCACATTGAGTCCTCCATCTTTGGATTTCTGAATAAGGTCCGGCCACATCTGAAACAACAAAATCCACCATAGCTATAAGTTCCAGAGTCAAGACACAGAAAGATAAGGCAAGCATTTCAAAGAGACAGAGAGGTACACACCTCTGGAGTACTGCGAGGGTAATGAATAGAACCAGAGATGAGGAGACGGCGCTTGCCGTCGATGACCAATGCACGGTGGTCGTACGTGACATTGGCACAAAACGACGTGTAGGCTAGAACGCCTAGGAACCAAAAGAAAAGAAATAGTATATGTGTCGTTCTCATATGGCCTTTTTCAGGTTTCCCAGAGAACCAAATACCAAAACCACAGAGTGGGGAAGAGCAATGATTCCCTTTTGCTTCTAGTATTTAAAAGCCCAGATCTTTGTCAAAGACACACTTCCAATTCCGTCAAGTAAATAGCAAAAAGATAATGGCTTTAGAAAACAGTTACAGTAGATTGCTTTCCCAAAGAATGCTTGGCTTAATCTGCTGGACTGTTACGGCCTTATCCTTTTAAATAAGTGTAAATAATGTTTGCTTAGGCGCTAAAAGGAATCATAAGAAGAAGGAGTAGAGGCAAGAGTTTGAAGAGCAGGAAGGGTACGCCACGTCAATTAATATCTTATAATACGGGAAAACATGTCAGCGTCATTATCGTCTTCCTCAGCTGGTTTCTTGTCCTGTTAAACAGAGCCTACAAATTTGTGAGCTCATGAAGTTACTGCTTTGGCTTATCTTCAAGCGGCAAGTATTTGTCATTGTAAGGCATTTGGGATTTTTATTTTTATTTTCACCTCATTGAAGAAGAGCACACACAAAAATAGGGGCCTTCCTAATTTTTGTCAGCAAATGCGGTGGTGTGAAGTGTGAACTTGGAAAATGAGAAAGGAAAATATGAAGTGGAAACTAGAAAGATAGATTTACTTTATTTTATGGAATTTGAAAATGGAGGGAAAGCCAAATGATGTTGCGTGATAGATTGACTCTGGTTGCGTTTAATGGTTGTAAGCGTCAAAAGTGAAATTGACTCTGGTGGTGTGAGGAAAGAAGGAAGCTATTGTTCAAAGAAAAAAAAAAAGAAGGAAGCTCCGGTAACTTTACCTAAAGCGGGAAGGAACACAACGTCGCGGGCAAATTAAAAAAGATATTGATATGAAAAAATTTTGTTGGGATATGTACTATTATATTATGTTTAAGAGTCGTCAATACGGCAATGTGAAATGATTACTTATAAATTTTTAGAAGATTAAATTAATAATGAGAAATTTGACTGATAAAGAAAAAGGACGTGGTTACTTTATAAAGACAGAGCATGTGATTAATTGGTGGAAAAACTTACCTGATCCTAAATATTAATTTCAGATTTTTTTTAGAAATTAAGGAAATTAAATAAATTATTTTAAAATATTTATATTTATCTTTTTTTCTCTAATCTAACTTATAAACTACTAATTCCGGTCTTAATTATAAGACCTAGTTGACATTTTTTTGGAGAGATTAAGGAAGCTAAATAAGTTACTTAATTATTTCATATGTTGTGTATCTTTAAATTATATATTAGTTTATTAATCAAACTAATTAGTTTGAAGAAAAAAATAAAAATAAAAATATTCTAAAGTAATTTAATTAGCTTCCTTAATCTCTCCAAAAAAATCAACTAGGTCTTATAATTAGGACCAGAGGGAGTAATATATAATTTAGTAGTGCAAAATATATATACTATTATTATGTACTACCTTAGGTCCTAATTATAGGAATACTTTTGTAGTGCAATTTTCACTACAAAAGTGTTCCTATAATTAGGACAATTACACTATAAAAATGTTCCTATAATTAGGATCGGAGAGAGTAATTTATTTAGTTTCCTTAATTTCTCTAAAAGAAAATCAACTAGGTCTTATATAGTTTTGCAAAATACTTGATTAGGTCCTTATAATTTCTTCAATTACAATTATTGGTCCCTATATTTATGATTTAAAAATGAAAGTAATTGCTTACAACTAATATTCTGAATCACTTCTCCCTCCCCTTTAACCTAGATACATTTAAAAAGTTGATCTTAATTTTAAATATAAAACATAATTTTTATATTTGTAAATTTTTGTCAAATTTATCTATAATAATGCGTCCTTAATAATAATCAAGGATAAGAATAAACAAGAAAATTACAGAAGATTACTATAGTACTTTAGAAGTGACATATTATATTAACTAATTTTCTTAACCTAATCAAAAATTAAGTAAATATGTTTTATATTAAAGATTGAAATGAGTATAATACTACCTATCTATTAATGGTTTTTTCTGATTTTTTTTTTTTGTCATTTTTTTTGTTTCTTCTGATTTCTGAAGGGGAACGTGGCAGGACGTAGTAGATACAGGAACTGGTGGGATGGACAAACAACCACTATATGAGGTGACTGCAAATGCACGCGGGCTGTGGCTCTTCCTCGTCTCCTTCTCATCATGAGCCATCGCACTTGGCACTTTTTTTTTTTCCCACCCGGTTTACGGGGCGACTAATTCGGATCTGACCCGCATTGCTCACTTGATTTTGGTGGGAGAGTTTCCCAGCGGGGTTTTTTTTGCATTCACAAGGCTCAAAGCTGAAACTTTGTTTAAGCGACATAAGCCGCTTACCACTTGAGCCAATCCCGTTGGTATCGCACTTCTCCCCTCTATTTTAAACATTTTTAAAATTATAGATTTCTTTTCTTTTAAAAGGACTAACAACAAAAAAATTACGTCCTCTTATTCTTCCTATGAGGACAACTAATATTTGATATAATTATGGACTTGACAACTATTATCATCTGCATAGGATATACAATCTCAATTTAATTATAGATTCGTGACTAAATTACTCCTCCGTTCTTTTATATAAGAGTTGAATAGCCGAATTGAACCGTTAAGAAGATGGTTAAAATTAATTAAAAATAATAAATAAATTTGAAATAAATTTTGCTTTTGAAGTATGATTTATTTATGAGGGAAAAATCAGGAATAAATTAAATATGAACATCATTAACATTTTAATCAAAACAATGCATATAATTAATTAGGAGTGAAAATTGAAAAAAATTATTAAATATTTAAAAAACTCTTGTCAAACTCTTATACTTTCTCTTGTCCTTATTATAAGGCTTCAAGTAGCAAGTTTGTTTGGTCCTTTTTATAAGAGACACTTGTTTGGTCCCAATGAGCATTAATTGCTTTTTTCAATGCATACTCATAATTAATAAGGGTAGTGGGTGAGAGTAATAACTAATATGATATTAAAGTTTAGTGCAATTATTAGGGGTAATATAGGAAATTACTATAATTCTATAACAACTTTATTAACTTTAATTATTTTTATTAGTTTGTAAAAATAATTAGTTGGTATCTTATAATAAAGACCAGAGAGAATAAAAAGATTAAAACAATTTAAATTTTAGACACCTATAAAAATAACGAAAGGTGTATATTAGTTGACAATAGCGCACGGACATCATTTTGAAGTGTTACGACTAAATTACTATGTTGTGATTGTTGAGTTGATGAGTGAGGTAGCTAGTACATACAGTAATTTAAATGGTGTGTTTAGTAGGAGGGGAGATAAAATTTTGACCTAATTATTTATAGAAATTTTTTAAAATTACATAGTTTTTTCTATCATTTTTTGACATATTAACTAATAAAAATATTTTACATTATAGTTATATCTCACTTTTTAACGCAAAAAAAATTTATCTCCCCCCCCCTCAAACTAAATAAACTGTAAAAGTCACAAGCGAAGTCAAACATGTGAGTGGTGTTGGAATGAGATATGGATTTTTATTAAATTATCCCCTCCAGTCTTAAATATAAGAGCTAGTTGACTTTTTTGGAGATATTAAAGAAATTCATTAAATTACTTTAGAGTATTTTTATTTTTTTTCTTCAAACTATTTAATTTGATTACTAAACTAATATATAATCTAAGGATACACAACATGTCAACATATGAAATGATTAAGTAACTTATTTAGCTTCCTTAACATCTCCAAAAAAAATTAACTAACTCTTATAATTAGGACGGAAGGGAGATAGTAATATATTTAGTGATGGTAGGGGGGGGGGGATTCATCATTCAAGTCATGCATGTGACCAAAGTTAATGGGTTTCAGATGTGTTGGTTCCCACACCCAAAATGACAAAAAAAAAGGGATGCTTTCTGTCGTTTCTTGGATTTTTCACACTAAATAAAAAGACTTACTTTGTAATTTCACATTCATCCCTAATAACTATCGGCCTTCTTTTTGACCTTTATTTTGGTCCCAGGCTTGGTTTGCTTCTGATTGGGTGTCCATTATTGATTATTGTGATCATTGCTACATGTTCTCACATGGTTGGACTATGATAGTGCTTCGTTCTCAATGTCAAGATGATGACACAGAGCGCAAACCTGTACTTCATAATTGAAGAATCAAGCATATTAAACATGGTTGTTGGTTCTGGCTGTCTTCCACAACAAAACCTTGACCTAATTCCCAACCATCTCTTTCCAACACCCAGGTTTGATCCTCTCAACTTTTCGGTGAGGTCACCTATGATCTGTTTGTTTTCCCCTTCTCTCTCTCTTTTTTAAAAATTTATAAAAACTTTATCTTCTTCCCACTTTATTGGGTGTTGCAAGGCTCACTTGACTGTTGCATTGAATGGCCGGCCGATCACAAAGCCTCTTCATAAATGAGTGGGCCTTGCCTAGTTGTCCCCCATAAATGACGCCACACAACTCTCAACCATACTTGGTATGCAAACACAGGTAATATTGGGAGAGGATGTTCTCATAATCTTTTCTCTTCTTTTTCCTCATTGGCTGCCCGTTGATTGTAAAGAGGAGATAAATGTTAAAGTAATATTGTGATTGATTGAACGGATATGATTTAAAGATGATAAAGGATAATGAGAAAATGAGTAAAACCGATAACATTTGTACATAAATTAAACCAATGGCTTAAGATCAACAATCCTTACTCCCTCGGGTTATAATTCTTATTATAATGTACTAACTAATAAGTGTATTTGGTCTTTTTTATAAGACATTTGTTTGTTTTTAAATAACATTAAATATTTTTTCCATGCATACCCATAATTAATAAAGTAGTAGATGAGAGTAATAAATAATATAATATTAGAGTTTAGTGCAATTAGTATGAGTAATATTAAAAATTATTTAAATTTTTATTGATTTGTAAAAATTGTTAATTTATGTGATACTCCTCCGATCCTAATTATAAGACAACATTTGAGAGTTGGTTTTGGTCCTAATTATAAGACAACATTCTAATAATTGTCAATTTTTTCCTAAAATGCCCCTATTTTATTCTCTCAAGTGTGTTGTGATTTTTTGTAAGTAGATATATGTGGACGTGTATACTCTTCCAGTCAACGAAACTTTTAAATATATGTGTGTGTGTATCTATGATGTATATATGTGTGTGTCTACACACAAATATCTATAGACACTATAACACACACACATATATGTGTGTGTCTACATATATATATATATATATATATATATGTATATATATGTATGTATATATGTGTGTGTCTACACACATATATTTTGTGTGTGTGCGCGCGCGCACATATATGTGTGTATCTACATATATGTATGTATGTATATATGTGTGTGTCTACACACATATATTTTGTGTGTGTCTATATACAAATATATGTGTGTGTGTGTGTGCACATAAATATATATAGACACACACTCACACACACACATATATATATGTGGGCAGAGGCGGACCGAGGTAAGGGGTTGGGGGGCAAGTGCCCCCCAATTTTTTTTTTTTTAGTTTTAGTTTTAGTTTATATCTATTTTGCTTGGGGGCAAGTTTATATGATGAAAAAAACAACAATTACTTATATTTTGACCAAAATACCTTTATATCTATTTTGCTTGGGGGCAAGTTTGTCTTATATTAGCTAGGGGGTTTTGTGTATGTTATTATAACTGAGGATAATCTAGACATCACTCAGTAAAAAGGAGAATAATTTACCCTTTTTTTAAAATTAAAGAAATCATGTGATTTTTGTAGAGAAATCCTTGTGGAAATCCTTGTTGTTCATGGGCTAAAAATTGCTTATGTGCTCTAACTTTTGTTTTTCAATATGTAATTATTTTTATTGTAATATATTTATCCTTGTTTTTCCCTTTATATTCTCATGTTTTTTTAATGCATTTAAAATTTTGCTAAAAAAAAAATTTTCGGGGGCGCTGCCCCCGAACCCCCAAATACCCCCACCAATTGTGCCCTCCCTTTACTAATTTTCTGGGTCCGCCACTGTATGTGGGTGTGTGTACATATATGTATGTATATTTGAGTGTGTCCGTCAATATGTGTGTGTACAAATATAAACACACACATATATACATGTATATCTTTGTGTGTGTGTGTGTATCTATATGTATACACATATATATGTATATATAGTTAGACCATTATTTCAATTAGATAGCATGTGAAAAAAAAAAAGGTTGGAGAAGCATGTGGTAGGAGTTATTAATTTACTTTTACTTAGGTCATTTTAAATTTATATAAGGACATTTTAGGAAAATGAGTAAAATTAACTAATTTAACTTCTTTCCTTAATCTCCCCAAAATCGGTTAAATATGTCTTATAATTAGGACCGGAGGGAGTATAATAAAATGAGTATCGGACAACAATTTTGAAGCTTCACGTGTCCTCCACGGAAACTCCTATTAAAAATTCAATAACCTACCAAAATCAGTGAATCACACACGATTCAGTTATTTTCTTTCACGCGTGGTATTCCAGATTCCCGGAATCCGTATCTCTCCGTTACTTCAAACTTACAAGATCTGCCGCTGTATCAATTTTTGTATTCATGATTAAAATATGATATTATTGAAGATATATTCTGATCTGTCCACATATGTATATATCGCCAGCTGAAGCCGTCACGTGGAGTAAGGACTAAGGAGTATTATTGAATACAGAAAATATTGCTTCATTAAACTATGATGACGCACGTGCTCAATATTTGGTTCCCCCCTTGCCTTCGTTTCCCTGCTACCTGGTAACCCCATCGTCCATATATGTTCCCATGAGCAAGAAGCTTAAGTTAGGAATATAATCTCATACTCTTTCTGATTATAAATATAGGGTTAAGTACCAATTTTACTCCTGAAGTATGCGCCTATGAGCAATTTTGCCCCTTAAGTTTTCGGCATAGTAATGTTGCCCCTGATGTCTGAAAACGTAACAATGTTGCCCTTCCGTTAAAAATTCTAACTTCAGGGGCAACATTGCTACGCCGAAAACTTAAGGGGCAAAATTGCTCCTAGAAGCGTACTTCAGGGGAAAAATTGGTATTTAACCCATAAATAAAAGATAGAGTTGATTTTTTGGAGATATTAAACTAATTAAATCACTTTAAAATATTTATATTTATATTTTTTTCTCCAAACTATTTTTCCTAACTTATAAACTGATATATAATCTAACGATATACAATATATAATATGATTAAATAATTTATTTAATATCTAAAATAAAAGTCAACCTTATCTTATATTTAGGATTAGAGGGAGTATGACTTTTTTTTTTTTGGGCCAACATATACTCTAATATAACTAATTCAAGGCCCGCCATAGCTCTCAATAATGGCATAGCGGCCCGGTGAACAATATATTAGAGCAATCGGGCTCTATCCAAACGGCCCAAAAAAGTTATTGTCCTTGTAGACCCAAAATGGTTTTTGTGCGGGAAAAAAAAAAAAAAAGAGACGCTCGAACTGGAAGGCTGGAGCGGCAGCGTCAAACAGAAAACTGAAAAGTGGAAACCCTTGAGCTGCGACATACATCAATGGCTTCTTCCAAAAATTCCAAGACAGAACACGAGAGCGAAGCTGCTGACAGCTCCAAAACAGCGAACAAAGCCGCTAAACCCAGAAAAGAGAAGCACCTGGACAAGAAAAAAAAGAGTATTAAGAAGAAAAAACTTAACAATCTTGATGTGTATAAGGACGATAAAGCGATCGTTGTTCCTTCTTCCAGTACCGAGTCCCATGAAAAATTCGAAGAGGAAGAACGTCTGGAAGACAAGACTGAGATCACAAATGGCCGAACCAGTGCAATTAAACCCAATAAGGACGATAAAGCGATCGTTGTTCCTTCTTCCAGTACCGAGTCCCATGAAAAATTCGAAGAGGAAGAACGTCTGGAAGACAAGACTGAGATCACAAATGGCCGAACCAGTGCAATTAAACCCAAAAAAAACAAAGTCAGAGGAACTAAATATGATGACGGAGATGAAGCTGAAGGCAAAGGAGACGCCAAAGGCAATGTATTTCCCATGAATCGTATCCGGACGATAATTAGGGGCCAAGATCTTGAATTGCGTGTTTCCCAGGAAGCCATATTTTCCATCAACAAAGCCACGGTAAACGTTTTTTGTTCACTATATATCTTATTTGTTCGTGCTTCAATTCTCACCTCTGATTTTAATTTTCATAACTTTGAACTCGTTAATTTGTGTTCAACATTTTATGAGACCAACCTATCTGCCAATTCTGGTTGCAGGAGATGTTCCTTGAACAATTTACGCGGGACAGTCATGCTACCTGTGTTCGGGATCGAAAAAAATCTCTGGCTTACAAACACCTTTGTAATCTCCATCTCTTGCTAAATTATTCATAGCTGTTAACCCTATCTGTTGACTTACTATGGTCCAAAGACCTTTTGCTAAATTATCATCTGTGTCTCTTTTAGCCACAAGGAAATTAAACAAAAACATTTGTTTAGGAATTGTTAGACACTCAACTTTACCTTCTTCATACTTAGGAAAGTTGGACTCCCCCAGTAAAGTTCCTTGTATAAGGTGATTTTCTTTTTTGGGTGGGGAATGGGAGGAGAGTGACGCTCAATACTAATATTCATGTTCATACTTTTGAGTCTAAGGTTGGCTGATTCTGTCTACCAATGTCTTTTGAAGTAATTGGAAAAATCTGATTCTTTTCTACTATAATTAAGGATATTGTACCAATAATCAATTTTTTACTAGAGATCGTTGGCTAACAACTTTGTCATAAAATCCATCAATGGTAGCTAGGGGAGGCTCTCTCCTAAGAATGTAGATTTAGGCATCTAGAAAATAGAAACATTTAGTTAGATCTAACGTTCTTGACTGTTTCTTCTATACAGTAGTTAAATAACATCTGCTTTCCATCTGTTGCTCGCATTCTGTCTGAGAATCTTCAACAGAATCAATTTCATCATGCAGAACCATATCTTGCCACAGCTATGGGTTCATCACCATCCTTTGGTTCTGATTTAGGCTCGGTCTAAATGGTACGATGTTTTAGTAAAATCAGTCAACTTCATCTATTTTGAAGGAACAACTGCTCTTCTTCTGGACTACTCTGTCCTCTGAAGCTGTAACAATGATTGCCAACTCTTACTGAGGGGAATATTGGCTTGATTTTTTTTGGGGGCAAAAAAGAAATAATATATATAATAAGAAAAGAGGACAACAAGGTTCAAGAGAGAAGAGTGAAGCACAATCTCACTCATGACTCGATGAATTTGGAACTATCTTTCAATGGCTGCAAGCCTTTAGTTTTATTGAAGGGGTTTAGGAATATTGTCAACTCTTACATTGGAGCCTATTGGTAAGAGATAAACTGAGATGGGGTGTGAGGTCAAAAACTCAATATACCCAGACCTAAAATTGTTCAGTTGTTCTGAAACCTAAAACACTCACCTTAAATCTTCATAATGTCATAACTTGTAAGGTCCAAAACTAATGTTGAAATATTTTTTTACTCGTTAAAATTGATATTAGTGGTTGCATTTATGTCATTAAACATTATCAGTTTTATTTTGATATTGTTATCCGGTATCCGGTTTGGGATTCGTAATTGCCCCTCTCAATACATGTGTTTCTTCTGGGACTCGAACTCGAGACTAAGAGGGGGATTTGATAGGGCCTTACTCTGCTAGACGAACTTTGTGTTGGTTAAACATTTTCAGTTTCTAAGATGCTTGTATTTGTTTTCAGCATCTGTTGTAAGTAAGCAGAGCAGATTTGACTTTCTATCAGGTAATTCTTATTCGTATCCCAATGCCATTCTTACTATAATATACTAACATCTGATAGTTGAAGTTCTCAATGCTTACTTTGCTTTAATTGACAAGGCTGTTTATATTGCTTTTGCTTGTTCAGATTTTGTTCCGGAGAAAATAAAAACAGAGGATGCATTAAGGGAGGGAAATTCCAGTGTAAATGGTGGTTAGAAATAGTTTAGCATGTAAATGAAGAAGAACCCAAGCGTGTAATTTATGCAACCTTCTCACGTTCTGTATCACGATATGGACGCATTATTTAATACAGATTTGTTTAGCGGGTTCATCTCTTAGTTCTTAGTTCATACATCTCTTTCAAGGTCCCAGGGTCTAATTTTTTGTATTCTTTTTCCAGTGACTAGGTCATGGTGTACTTGTGATCATGATATGATGGGTGGCGTAAATGTATATTTCATCGATGGCGAAGTCTATTCGCACGGTCGTTGGTCTGTTAAATTAAACCCCATAGTGGTTGTGCCATATATAATAATTAATTGGTGTTCTTTACGTTTTTCTTGGTGTTGTCCTTATTGAGATGTACCTATCAAGCAGCAAGTACCGATACATATCGGATACAAGTGTATTTCATGACTTCATCATCGCATATATCACATGCCAATAATCTTATAACCTAAGACATAGAAGATTATGGCTTCGATGCTCCTTATAACCTTGTACCAGTTCTTCTTAAGGCCTCCTCACGGCTTTTCTAGTAACTAGTTATCAAAATAACATGGTGTCATAGAATTGGTGCTCATTTTGAAGCACAAAAAAGTGTTTTTTAAGCACTGTTTCACCGAGACAAAATTCTCACTTCTAAAGATCTAAAACATGCACTTGCTATGTAGCGTTGGACTGAAGCTGCAATTGAGAAAGTGGAAAGGTCAAGTCCAAGAGAGAGGGTCAATTTCGTTTCAGTTCGTGTATCTTACATCTGATGGTAATTTTTAACTATTTGGCATTTTGCCTCCAGTCTTTTGCAAAAGTCCAGTTTGACTTTATTTATACTATACGAAATCGAAACCAATTAATTGGATTCTGACCAAATGGATTTATTACTGAAACCAACATTTTTGGGAAAAACACTTCTCATGTTGTAGGAGAAGTGTTTTCTCCTGTCACACACACATGAAATGGTGGGACCTACAAACATATATATATATATAATGCTCATTATATATATGTGTGTAGAAATCTTCTTCTTCTCATGCAATATGAGAAGTTTAAACCCTTTTATACTAGAATTATATATGATTCTAAACCTCTACTTTTTTGTTTGTTTGTTATAAATGAGTTGTTAATTATAAATCTTTACATTTAATGATTAATACCTAACGCTAATCTCAGCTTCGAATAGCAAATATTTCAAGTCAACTTTTATTTTCTTTATAAAGAAACCATTATCCAGTTTGGTTTTGCCCGAAGTTTTAAAATAATATCAAACTTTTTAGCTATTTAATTACACCCTGTTTGATTGGTTAAGATTCAACGATGAATGCTCTGTTTTTTTCATCAGAAAGATCATGGCATATAAAAAGGAGGAAATAAATGTATGATCTGCTAAAGCAATAAAGCTTGTAATAATATTTAAAAGCTGTCGCTTTTCCCCGATTAGGGAGAGTAATTATCATAATTACTACTGATTAAGAAGCAGAAGTGACCCACACACAATCAACACCGAGTAAGTAGCTATTCTCATCGTAGGTGATAGGCTAACATCCATGGGGTTGAGTTCATCATCAAACTCTCTAGTTTTTTCTGGCCAAAAGCCTTCTTCCTTAAGATTAAGGCAAACAATTTTCCATTTTTTTCATGTTCCTTTTCGTTCTTTGCATTTTATTATTTGAGAATATGAACAAGTAAATGCTACGCAATCATTATTTTTCTTTTCCATCCTTATTTGTCACTGTGTTACCTTCCTTCCCAAGCAATATCCAACTGGCTACTCAAATCACACCCTTTCTCTCTGTAATGCTTTGACACACCACCTTTCATCTGATTCTGATGTATACTCACAGATCCTAACCACTAACCTTTCTTAATCCCAACTTTAAGATAACCCCTTCCCTAAACCTCCATAAATTCCCCTCCTTTCTTCCCTCACTACTCACATTCACAGATATCACTCCATTGTTGACGACAATCACCACCATAATGAAGCTCCTCTCACTTGTTCTGCTTGCACTGTTTCTATCCACCTCTTCGGCTCAGTCGCCTGCGGCGGCTCCGGCTCCTACCCCGTCGTCGCCTCCCACAGACATCATCAGAATCCTCAACAAGGCTGGAGGATTCACCACTCTGATCCGTCTTCTCAAGACGACCCAAGTGGCTAACCAAATCAACTCACAGCTTTTGACTTCAAGTGGTGGTATCACATTTTTTGCCCCCACCGACAATGCCTTCTCCAGCCTCAAACCGGGGTTCCTCAATTCCCTCAACGACCAGCAGAAGAATGAGCTCGTTCAGTTCCACATATTGCCCACATTGGTCTCCCTATCAAATTTTGACACTTTGAGCAACCCGGTGCGAACGCAGGCCGGGGCGGATGCGGATCGGTTGGCCCTCAACGTCACGGGTTCCGGCAACCAAGTCAACATGACGACCGGCGTTGTCAATGCCACCGTTGGTGGGACCGTGTATACAGATAGCCAGCTAGCGGTTTACCAAGTGGACAAAGTGCTTCTCCCCCGGGATTTCTTCGAGGCCAAGACTCCGGCACCGGCGCCGGCACCTGCATCGGCCAAGACAAAAGCCTCAAAGAAGAAAGCGGCTGAGGGACCTGCGTCTCCTGCGGATGACTCTGCGGCGATGAGCGTGAAACAGATGTGGGGGGCCATTGTTGGGGCTACAGTGATGGGATTATTGCTGTGATGAGGAAGGGAGGTTGAAGATGAAGAATGAAGTAACGTGCGTGTATGTGATGTGTATGTACTCTGTCGGTGCATATAAGGTCGGATGTTTTTTTGGTGCTGCTTCTGTATGATTCCATTGAATTGAAGGCGAACCGTTGACATTTTGTAGTGTTTTCCAAATAAGTCTTTAATTTCTCCTTTTTTTGCTTCTACTTTCTCTTTGTCCAATTCTTTTTATGAAATATATGAATCAAGTCAGTTTGTGGTGAGACTTGTATTCGAATTTTGAAGGTTTATGATCTCTCTTTGTTAGAAAGAAAATGTTTTATAATTTTCTTATAGTCACTACCACTCTACAAAAACAGAAACATACATGAAATTTTCACCTTATACAATTTGTTCAATTCTTTCAAAGTCATTGGATACTCTTCTTCCTAGTTCAAGAATTTCCCTCTTCTTCCACTTTTATTTCATGGGTCAATCTTTTTTAGGTTAAGGTATAAATTTGACCCATAAATTTTCGTTGAGAAACAATATCACCTTGAAAGTTTTTTCAGATTTAATATTGTCCCAAAAGTTTCGAAATATTGCTCCATAATATTAAGAAACTAACATTGACTTTTAAAAAATTGACGTTAACCAATAACTTTTAGATAAAAAAAATAGCAATATTACTTTTTTTTGTTGGTAAAAAGCAATATTACTTTATTTCAAAACTTTTGAGGTAATATTAAACTTAATAAAATTTTCGGGGTGACATTGCTCTTCAATGATAACTTCCAAAACAAATTTACAACTTAATTAATCTTTTTTTATTCATGCAACCGAAAGATATTGAAACTTTTTGCCTTTTTATTTCTTTGGCCCATCTTTTTTATTCTTAAACCCGAAAGATATTGAAACCAGGAAAACTCATAGGTTTGTTTGTATTATCGGTATTGAAAAGCGTTAGTGGCTCGACCGCCACCAATGTTTTTGATAAAATAGGAGTGGGAAGATAAAATGGCGGTTTTTTAATATATATGTGTTGGAGGGTATTTAAATTAGGAGAAGTGTTTTCTCATTCATGCACCATTTCATAGTGTGACCAGGGGCGGAGCCAGGAAAGTAAGTTAAGAGGGCGAAAATTATAGAATAAAACCCAATAGAGTTAGCATTTGAAATTTGGGGGCAAAAATTACAGAAATGGACCCAAAATTCTCAGAAATTATGCTTTAGCCTCATAAATATTTCAATATTTTCATTTTAGTCCCTCTTTGGACTTTTTAATAGGGACTAAAGTGAAAATTTTAAAATTTTTAGGAGGCTAAAGTATAATTTTCGATAATTTTGGGTCCGTTTCTGTAATTTTAGGGGGGCGGGGGCCACCCCTAGCCCCCCTAATTCCACCCCTGGGTGTGACCCACATATATATATATAATTAGTATTATATATATGTGTGTGTGGATTCCACCATTTCATATGTGTAAGAATCTTATTCTTTTCATGCAACATGAGAAGTTTATGTTGGAAACTATGCCCTAGGGGCAAGTCATTGTACTTTAGATGTTATTTAAAGTATTCTCTTTTAGTTATCATTTCATTTGCATGTTTATAGTGATAACTGATCATTGGATATATCTTATAGATTATCCTAAATGTCCCTGGTCAATCATCTCTGCGGGAGCGAAGATGAAATAAGACCAGTATGACTTTGATGAGTATGGAGATACGAGTCAAAGTCACAAGCACTTGTAAGAGTACAATGTGCTGGACCGACCCACTATGAGAAAGTGGCATAGAATAAGTCATAAACTTTTCTCATGTATAACCGCGTCACAACGCCCGTTGACCTGAGATCATCATGGATTCCTACATGATGAGTCGCTGATCTTTGACCTAATCAAAAGTCACATTTGACCGGGTGATGATAAAGGCTATGATCGGGATCAGTAGTTTTCATGCATAGGAATGTGAATGATTAAGATGGAATTTGTCCCTCACATTTGTAGAGAGATAATACTGGGCCCCTCGATGAGTCAGTCTGAGAAATGTATAATCATACTACGATGGAAAGGAGTTTCCATTTCAATTAGACTACTCAAGAATCGAGAAAATAATGGTCAACAACAGGAAGTTGACATTCTCCATGCCTCATCTTTGACCAAATTATCGCGTGACAAAATGGGCGTGACATGGTTGTACGATAGGTTGTATCGTATCATCGATCCCCATATGAATTGAGTAGTTACAATATCTTGCTAGAGGCCGCTTGCGACTTGTGGGCTGGTACAGTATTGACCCGCTGCCAATCTCATGTGGGCCTGCAGGGTCGTACACAATAATAGCCCAACACGAGCAAAAGTGTCCAGATTCATTGAATCTTAGATATGTCTAAGATTTAATGAATAATGTATTTAGTCTAAGATGAATATATATATATATATTAAATTCGAAATTAATATAATAATATTATTTAATAAAGATTATAATATTATTATATAATATTTGTTTGTATTTAATTTATTTGATTTATTAAATATCTAAAACAAATAGAGATATTGTATCTCAATTTAATTTTCAAATAAAGATATCATTTAATTTAAGGCTTTTAATTTGAATTAAATAAATAGATTAGATCTATCAGATAGATTTAATTAATATATTTTTTTTATTCCAGATTCAAAATTCGAATTTCGAAATTAATGAGGATTAATTTTGAATATAATACGCCTACCAGGTTTAGAAAAACCTACATGACTTTTGTCAAGCGTATTAGAAAGCCGCGAGAAACCCTAGAGAGAATAGAGAGACGTGAGAATACTGAAGGCGCTAGCACGTTGCCATTTGTGTTCGAGGTTATTCGTGTGGATAACGGTAGAGGAAGGCGATTCGAAGAGTCGACTTCTGCTGATCGAGAAGGTAGCCCACTAGTCTAAATAGTTCGGCATAGGTACGATTCCGACTCTTTTAACCTTGATTTAAACGCTATTGAGCATGAGATTCGTAAAAGTTTTTACTCCGCTGCGTGTATGGATCCCAACAGTTTAAACCCCTTTAACTATTTATGCCATTTTATTTTTATTTTTAAAAGTATAAATTAGGCCTTCACACCTATCTGATTTTTAGATTTTATGAATATTAGGAGCGGAATTTTGTCTTTTATTCTTTTTGAAATTCTTTATAACAGATTTCCACTGTTATCACTATCTTAAATAATTATAATCAGTGAAAAAAATATAAATATAATTTGATTATTATATTTAGTTTAATTTGATTAATTTACATTTATAATCAAATGAATATTTTGATTCTTTTTTACGTAATGAAGGTGAAGAAATACTATATATATACATATAATATATAAAACATATTAATTATAAAGATCTTAAGAAAACACAATTTTCTCAAAAGAGATTATAAAATATTTCATGAATAACTTAACAACTTAGTATTGTATATGGATACCTCTCGAACAACTGTTGCCTTTTTATAAAACCCTGGCTTTGGAGCCCCACTTTTGAAACTACTCCTTGTTATATAGGAAATTAGGAATTATTTTGTAAAAAATGCAAAATTTAGATAGTTTAATATACGAGAAAGCAAGAACACGTATTATGCTGGTTAATTAGCTCGGCATTTCACACATGGAAAAATATATATAATTTTTTGTTTTTATACTTCTTGTTCACTACATAAAAAGGTTCTGCATTTTAATATTTATGAACAAATATATTTAGAGTTATAAATAATTTTAAAGAAAAAATACAAGAAAAATACTATTTGAATTTTAAAATCTCAAATCAGTTTTGTTGCCCACTTCCCATCCTCTTCTCAATCTCAGCCGTTGGATTGAAATCTGAACGGTTCAAATTTAATCTTTTATAAAAATATTATTTTTATATTAAAAAAATATTAAATTATTAAAAAAATATAAAAATAATACTTTTATATAATATTAGATCTGAACGGTTAATATTTCAATCCAACGGCTGAGATGAGGAAGAGGATAGGAAGTGGATGGGAAGGGAAGAGGACCCTAGCCAACCCCCTATTTGTGTAGCAGTTTTCAACTCATCATTTTAGTGAGAAATCACTAATTTGAGATTTTGAAGTTCAAATGATATTTTCTTATCTTTTTCTCTAATTTTAATTAAAGATTTGCATATTCCTTTTAATCATTATTATAAGGCATCAACTAATAATTCTCATAAAACAATAAAAACAATTAAATTTATCCTAAAATTTAAATAATTTTCAATATCACCCTACTAATTATACTAAACTCTAATATCACATTAATTACTACTCTCTCTTATTAACCTTATTAAATATGGACATATAAAAAAATAATGCTTTTTTATAAACAAACAGTTGTCTTATAAAAAAACTAAGAACATTGGTTAGTTGGTGGCGAGTATTAATCTATTGTCAGACATTAATTAATTAATTAATTAATTGACACATCAAAAACGTATTATTACCATAGCCATGTCATCTTTAAAGATATTAATCAAAATGAACTACAGTTATAAGATTTTCTTTTTAAAAAAAAAATTATAGAAAATTTGAAACCCTAACTATTACTGTAGTTCATGGGAAATTTATCAAAATAATAATTAAAAATAAAAAATATACCCAATTGCAGTACTGTTCAAAAATTTTCTCGAAGTAATGCAGTTGATTGCGTCAGCAATACTGACGCAACAAGTTGCGTCAGACTCTCTGACGCAATATCAAAGTTGTGTCAAAGATTCTGACGCAACTTGTTGCGTCAGACAGTCTGACGCAACAAGTTGCGTCAGATTCATTGACGCCTCCGGACGCAGGTGGTGTCAATTATTATTATTTCTTTTTATAAAAAATATAATTTTATAATTATATTTAGAATTATAAATTATAATTAATTTAATAAATAATTTGTAGAGCGTTTAGGATTAGAATAATTGAGTCCGATGATTATTCTCATTGCTTCATGTGAAATATATAAGATACATGGAGGGCAATCTGTTGTAACAGATTGAGGACTTCTAGGGAATTCAGCTAGATTCTAGGATCCGATCTTGACTAGTCTAATAATATTTATTTAAAAAATAATATAATTACCACATAATTTACTAATTAAATATTCTCTATTTAAGTTTAAAGCAGGGAAATGAACAAATGATTTTTAAAAAGAGTAAATATCATTTCTAGTCCCTGACAAAAAAAAAGGTCATCCCATAAAAAAGATGAATAAGAGTAAATTTAAATTATTTATTAAATTAATTATTATTTATAATTAAATAATAAATAAATAATTTAAATTTACTCTTATTCGTCCTTTTATGGGACTGAAAATGACCTTTTTTGTGTCAGGGACTAGAAATGATATTTACTCTTTTTAAAAATGCTTTGTTCCTTTCTCTGCTTTAAACTTAAATAGAAAATATTTAATTAGTAAATTATGTGGTAATTATATTATTTTGTAAATAAGTATTATTAGACTAGTCAAAATTAGATCCTAGATTACCTCCATATTCCGCTTAGTGGGGTTCGGTTCGCGACAATGGGTTTGAGTCAATGATTGGAAAACTTCCTTTTCTTCATCTTGATTCGTGTAGAAATTTAAGAACTAGGATCCTAGTTGAACCGGAGAAACCCGAATTCGCACCAGATCGAAATTTACTTAGCTTAGGATCTATATGATTAGATACTATCTGAATAGGCCCTGCAAAAGCCTTGTATAGCTTCTTCGATTTCTCGATAAAAAGAAATATGACCAACAGTGGTTCGAATGTATATACAACGAATTTCTCTGCTTTAAACTTAAATAGAAAATATTTAATTAGAAAATTATGTGGATCTGTTACAACAGATTGCCGTATCTTATATATTTCATATGAAGCAATGAGAATAATCATCGGACTCAATTATTCTAATCGCTCTATAAATTATTTATTAAATTAATTATTATTTATAATTCTAAATATAATTATAAAATTATATTTTTCATAAAAAAATAATAATGGACGCCACCTGCGTCAATTAAGAATTTCTTAAGTATCTGACGCAACAAGTTGCGTCAGACATTCTGACGTTACTTTCATGTCACGTCAGAATCTCAACTTTGGTGTTGCGTCAGACAGTCTGACGCAACTGATTGCGTCAGTACTGCTGACGCAATCAACTGCATTACTTCGAGAAATTTTTTGAACACTGCTGTAATTGGGTATATTTTTTATTTTTAATTATTATTTTAGTAAATTTCCCGTAGTTCATAACTCTAGGTTTAAAAATATATTTTTTCTAAAAAAAAGGAGGAAAAAAAAAAAAAAAAAGAGTCGGCCTATTAGTTAGTCGGGTCGGGGCAGGGGACGGGTTATCAGTAAAGCAACCGCCCAGCATATGCCCCATCACGTGTGTGTGTGTTTTCTGTTCCTTTGTTTTGATCAAACCCCGATTCCTTCCTTCCTTCCCTCGTCGCCTAGGTCCTCCGACCTCCGACGGTCGACGTCGTCCACCACCGAGGTCTCCGTTGTCATCTCTCCTGTGCGCGTGAAGCTCCTTCGTGCTGGTGCTCCCTTGTTTTTCTTCGTGCCTTTGTGAGCTCGAGCTTTGGTCCTGCTTCCTGGTTGTCTTCTGTCCTTTCCTTCAGGTATTTTGCTTCCATGGTCGTGGTTCCTGCTTGCTCTCCTTCCCTTCCCCTTCACCTTTTTGCGAAATTTGATAGGAGTTGGTCTCGGCCATATTTTGGAATCCACATTAGAGGGGTGGATCATGGTCAGAGGTGATTGGAATAATTAATTTGTGATTTGTGAATTTCAAAACTTAGGGTTCAAGTGTTATGATATGGTTTGGAATATATTCTTTTTTTTTTTTTGGTTGCAAACTAGTGGCATACAATAAATTACATTTATCCTTTGTTGTTTTGCTCTGTGGATACATGAGTTTATGACCCCTTGCAAATATGTGCTGCAGGGCAGTTTTTAGATTTATAGTCTCTGAAGGTCTTATACAAATTAATGATATTTTCTGGCATTGAGAAGTGTGAACCTGACTGCCCATTTCATTCTTCTACTGAGCTAATCTAATAGCATCTTTGTGATTCATGAATTGGTTACTGATTCTAAAACACTTTGATTGCAGGGTAAAAATAACCTTCTCATATCCATAATTCACAGAAGAAAATTCAGGCTTTGGTCTCTAAGAGTGTTTTATTTGATTCTTTTGCTATGGTAAGTTTTACGAGAGTACTTGTTTTCAATTTTCTTCTCCAGTTTTGAGGGAAATAGAGTGGTAGGATGGAGAGTGGAGATTATGTTGACTTGATAAGATGAAAGTTTTTGCTCAAAGAGTGGTAGGCTCCTCTTCAGTGGTTTGGCTTGAATATCAGTTCTGATTTGTAGTGATTTAAAGTGTCTCGTTCTCATTTAAATCTAATGTGTTTTCTTTTGTTGTCAATTAACCAACCTGAAGTATCTTTGCTTATAATTATAACTGAAATAATCATGTGAAAGTTTAATTGATGAATAATCTCACTTTGAAAGTAAGAGCGTGGAGGCGTTGGTCTTGGAAGTAGATGGCAGTTGATAGAATCTACTATTTGTAAATTTCCTTTTTACAACCCTATCCTTGCTAGGGAAATATTTGTCTAGACAATATTCCAGATTCTGAATATGATCTTAAGTTTGATTCAATTGTTTACCCAGGCTGCAAAGATTCTCGCAAACCTAATTGTGATGGGCGGAGGTATTTTGGCAAGAGCATTTGTTCAAGCATATCGTCAAGCTCTTGCTAGTGAGTTTCTTATATTATCCGGCAAAAAAAAAAAAAAAACCCCCTCTGATGTATTATGTCTTTGCATGTACTTGATTAAAGCTAGTTTAATGATAGGTTCTAAATTGTTTTTAATTGACTGTTATTATGGCACCTCTCGAGGAGAATATGATAGAAAATGGATGAAGTTGATTAGGATATATACAAAGAAGGAGGTTGGAGGACTCATTAATGAGAGTTGATCAGATGATCTTCAACCCTATAAGATTGAAAATTTCTGTCTCTACAAAGAATTTAGAGATCTCCTTGGAAGTTTTAGATGTAACCACTACCAATCAATCTTTTACACAATAATCTGTGGGGTCCGTTGAAGTTAATTGATAAATATATCTTAGTAGAGTCCTTATCATGCCAATATGCCATGGAGTAATTCACTTCACTAGGCCCCAACCAATATTCTGTGGCTGTTTATTCTGTCATGTTCTTGACAAGAAGTTGTTGCAGATGCCTCAAAAAACGGTGTTGCACAAGAGACAATACAGAATACCATTCGCAGTGCTAAAAAAGCCATGACAGAGCAAGAAGCTCGGCAGATTCTTGGCGTGACGGAGGAAACCCCCTGGGAAGAGATTGTGAAGGTTAGCAACTGTTTTATAGTTTGGCTTGTTTTCAGTTATTTACTTATTTATTATGCGTCGGTTTTTGAAACATTCCTCTGTGCAGAGATATGACAGTTTGTTTGAAAGCAATGCCAAGACTGGAAGTTTCTACCTTCAGTCAAAAGTTCATCGGGCCAAGGAACGTCTAGAGGCTGTCCATCAACACAAGGGCCAGGAACCACCTACTTGAGGACCTCTTTTTTCTTTGTTTCTTTTCCTTTTTTTTTTACACTGCACAACCACATGTCTGAATGCTGATTTATAGAGTAGTGCTGCCTTTCAAGTTTTAACGGACTGGAAAACCCCAACAAGGAATGAAATCTATGCTGTTTGGTATAAATAAACTAATAAAGAATGAGAATAGAAATAAGTATGGGAAAGGGGCTTTCTTGAAAGCCTATTCTATTAGGTATGTTTAGAAAGTGTTTCGCTAATTTGGAACATATTAAACGCACAAGTTTGACGTTGGAATATTTTAAAATGAAAATATATGGTTTTAAAAAAAAAAAAAAAATTCATGTTCATTAAATTAAGGAATTTATATGAAGAGTTGTATAAGGAGTAATAACACTAATAGTCACTAGAGTTATGTCTGTTTAGTTTTTAGAGACATATATGAAAGGTTATAGCTAGAGATGTGACAACCACCATTTGGGGAAAAATTTTATTGTGTTTATGAGAAAACTTTACCTAATATAAAGGTATAACATTTCATATGTCTGTTTATGAATCAACATATGAGATCTATGATAGATAGTTATGACTTTTAATTGAAAATGTGTTGTTTTAAGAGGCATCACTTCAAGGAAGCACCGCTTCAAGGCAACATCATCAATTATTCTTACACATTATAAATCTCTTAACAAGAGATCAAACTCGTTACCTTTGTCCTTGAGTTCATACAAAGATAAATTTAAATTATCATTTTATAAAAGTCATTGTTGTCTTGCTTAAGTATTGAGAGTGCAATTCATACTCAAGGGTCTTCGTTGTGGAAATTCTATTGTCAATTCAACTTGCATTTTATGAGATAAGTATAGGTGAAGGTGAATTAAGCCTAAAATAAAGTGTTGTTCACAAGTGTTATTCTTCATCTCTTATTTTTATATCCAACCCATCCAACATTTATTTATTTCTCATTCCCTCGTTAGAATTTTTACGCTCACCAAATGTAACATCAAGCATGGGAACACTCTCAACTGTAAGAAATTGGCTATGGGCAGCTTTTCTCTGTTGACTTTGAAGCCATTTGAAATCTCATCAATGGTCATACATGTTTTTTTATTTAAACACCGGAAAATATGGTTTATGTATAAGCTTTTGGGATAGAAACTTCGAACAAGAAAGGAAACAAAATGTGTTCCTTTATTATGAATATCCAATTTTATAGACAACACAATAGAATTCGACTTAGCAGCAGGGTGGTGGAGATGGTGAAGATTTACATCGTTCCGCAATTATTCCACGCTATAAAACCAATTCAAATTCAAATTGTCAAAAATCAAACGTAGCATACACCTCAATTCATATACATAAATGTCCTTCAACTGGGAAAACAAAAAAGCAGCTCACGTGCCATATCCCTCAATATCCCGTCCTTTATCACTTTCAATATCATATTAAATCACTTTTATATATATATATATATATCATGAAATTTCCCGGTAAATATATTACGGATCCTAATCAGGTTTATGCTGTCAACACCGCAATGAAAGCAACTCCAAGGGACACCCACATTCCGTTGAAGCTGATTAATCGGACATCACCAGAGTCCTCCTTACTGGGAGTAACCTGCGACGAATCTGAGGAATCCTCGGAGGACGGTGGCAAAGCCTTATCGGCTTTAGGCGCCTTCGCTCCTGCAGCTGCCGGAGCCAGTGCAGGCGCCGCCGCGGGTGTGTTAGAGGCATAGAAGTCGAGGGGAAGAAGGACCTTGCCCGCCTTGTAAATAGCAAGATGCTTGTCCGTATACACAATGCCAGTCACGGTGGTATTTGTTAGAATATGTTATTTGAATATGTTGTTTGTATAATTTGGGCTTGTATAGTTTGGGCCTGTACATATAGTCCTGGCCCATTTAGTGTTTGTATGTACATACTATTTTCTATAAATAAGAGAAGGACCAGTCAATTCTGGTTGGCTTGGTAATTTGTTCACTTTATTTGGGAAGTATCTTAATCAGTTTTCATGGTATCATAAGCCAGGTTGGTTTTTTTTTCCATCCCCATTTTGGTGGACCACAGATTCAAGAAACCCCAAGATTAGCGGCCCATATACCAAGACCCGCCCAAGATCCAGGACGACCCGCCCCTCACCCGCTCTCACCCGCTCCAGCTCGCAGAATCATCCCTCGTTTCAAATCAACATTTCCCCAACTCGAGGACTGTCGCCGGTCGTTCTTGACCTCGTCGGTGAGGTCTGTGAGTTCTTGCTCCGGCGGTGGCTTTCTCGCCGGATTCCGCTGCTGCCATTCTCGCAATTTTTGGGCGTCGACACGTTTCTTTTTTGGTTCGTCGGTGGCCGTCGTCGTCGTGGTTGGGTGGAGTTCGCACGGTTTCTACGATCTGAGGCCTTTACTGATCTGGTTTGACACCTTCACCGAGTTTTTCTCTGAGCAGAGATTGTCGCCGGAGCTTGGTTGGTTGGAGTTCGCAAGGTTGCCACGATCTGAGGTCTCTATTGATCTGGTTCGACATCTTCCCTGATTTTCTCCGAGCCGAGGTAGTCGCGGAGTTCCCAAGGTATTTGTCGATCTGCTTTCTTACATTTGCCGATCTGTTTTCGACAGCTGGCTTTACTTCCGTCCGAGCAGAGATTGTCGCCGGACCTTACATGGTTACACTGTGTGTTTCCTTTTGCTTGCCTCCATTCTGAGGCTTGCAGGGCTGTTCCCTGTTTTCTTTTATTTTTCGGTTTTGATTGCCTCCATTCTGAGGCTTGCAGGGCTGTTCCCTGTTTTCCTTTACTCTTTTCGATTAAGTTTTGGTTTCCACAGTTAGCTGGTTGTATTACCCGGTGAAGGCATCTTAGCTATTTGTTCCTCATGGAAACCCCCAAGAATCCTGTTGATGCCAACCATCCTCTCTATTTGCACCCTTCAGACACTCACATAACCTCCTTAGTGCCACAAGTTCTCACTGGTTCCAACAATTATGTGGTTTGGAGCAGAGCAATGCGTCTAGCACTTCGAGGCAAGAACAAACTTGGCTTCATAGATGGCACATTCACACGTAAACATGCCTCTGAGTATACAGAAGTATGGGACCGTTGTGATGCTGTTGTGCTATCCTGGCTCATTCAATCAGTTGCCAAGGATATTGCCACTGGAATTGTCTTTGCTGACTCTTCTCACCTTGTATGGGAAGACCTCAAGGAGCGCTTTAACAAGGTAGATGGTGCACACATTTATTCCTTACATCGTTCTATTGCATCAACCACTCAAGATGGTTTGTTAGTGGCCGCCTATTTTACCAAATTAAAGGAGCAATGGGATGAGTATTCTGTGTTAGTACCCTTGCCCTCCTGTAAATGCGACACTTCTCAAGAATTTGTCAAAATCAGCCAACAACAGCGTTTGTTTCAATTCCTTATGGGGCTTAATGAGACATACCAACCTGTTCGGTCACAGATATTGCTCATGTCTCCACTTCCAACTGTGAACCAAGCTTATTCTATGATTGTTCAGGAAGAGGATCAGCGTCACCTTACTGTTCCTATCTCGGTTAGTCCTCTTGATGGGAGTGCTTTGGCCACTAGGGGTGGTAGACAGGGCCGTGGCAGGGGCAGCGGACGTTCTCAAGATATATGTAGTCATTGCAACAAGAAAGGTCACAAAAGGGACAATTGCTATCGGATTATTGGTTACCCATCTCACTTCAATCGTTCAAACCAAGATAATCATGCCAATCCAGCCGTGGGAGAAGCAAATGTAACCCAATCCACCTCCTCTCCTCCTTCGCTAACCCACGAGCAATACAACCAGCTTCTTCAATTGCTCCAGAAAGGTCCAGATGAGGTGGCTGTTGGGGCCTCTGGCTATATTGAGGAAAGCGTCTCAGGTTTGATTAACGCATTGCCTCTTACCTTAACTAAATCTCATTGGATACTAGATTCAGGTGCCACATGTCATGTTGTCAGTAATATTTCCATTTTTGACTCTGTTGCACCTTATCTTGGTCCACTTAGAAAGATTAAAATGCCCAATGGAGATAAAATAACTGTTACACATATAGGGACAGTACGATTATTTGATAATATTGTGTTACATGATGTATATTTCACTGCCCAATGTTGTTTCAATTTGGTCTCTGTTTCTAGGCTTACAAGGCAAATGCAATGCACTATATCATTCCATCCTGACTTCTGCACTTTGCAGGAAAGTTAACTGGGAAATCCCACGTGATTGGTAAGGTTTCTGATGGATTGTACTTAGTTGAGGAGACTCTGCAATCTCCAGGAATCATGCACTTGCATTCTACTCATCACACTAAAGACTGTTCTAAAGACTATTCTGTTTTGTGGCATCATAGGATGGGTCATGCCCCTTTAGATGTTCTTAAACATTTAGACTTTCTAAATAAGGATGTTGATCATTCATCTGTGCAAAATTGTGACATATGCTCTCAGGCCAAGCAAACTCGTTTATCTTTTCCTTGTAGCACTTCTGTCACTCATTGTATTTTCGAATTGATACATGTTGATACTTGGGGACCTTATAGAGTACCCACATATTCAGGTCATAGATACTTTCTTGCTATTGTTGATGACTTCTCTAAATGTACCTGGATCTTTCTGATGCGAAATAAACATGAAAGTGCTTCTTGTCTCAAAACTTTTATTGCATATGCTCATAATCAATTCTCTAGCACTGTTAAAAGGTTCAAGTGATAATGGCCTTGAGTTTGTAAATAGTGAGCTTGCTGATTTTTTTCGTAATAAGGGTATTCTGCATGAAACAACTTGTCCATACACACCCCAACAAAATGGTGTAGTGGAGCGAAAACATAGACACCTTTGAATGTCGCTCGTAGTCTCATTATGTCCTCTCATGTGCCAATCCGATTTTGGGGAGAAAGCATTAAAACAAATGCTTTTTAATTAATCGCACTCCTCAAAACCGTTGAATTATAAAACTCCTTATGAAATGTTGTACAATAAACAATGATCTCTCTCATCTTAAAGTTTTTGGTCTGTTTAGCTTTTATGACACTCCAAAACAATACTGACAAATTTCAGCCACGTTCTGATGCTTGCATTTTTTTGGGCTATCCACCTAATCAAAAGGGTTATTTGCTATATAATTTGCTTAAACTGACCGTGATGGTTAGTCGACATGTTAGATTTGATGAAACCCGCTTTCCTTTTAAAGATATTACACCTATGGCACAAAGAAAGCTCTTTTCCATCGATTTAAATCCTTTTATGTATGATACTCATGATTTGCAAGCTCTTCCACAGTCTGATTCTGTTCATGAGGAATCTGGGGACACACCCTATCCTCATGATCATGATCAGCCACCTGGGAATGAGTCATCTATTGATGCAGACATCTTTTACACAAGGAGCCTCGACCAACAAGAGATAAACGAGCTCCCAGCATGGTTGAACGAATACATATGTCTTGGAGAGGTTCAAAATGGCGAAACACTTAAAACCGGTTGTAAGTATCCTATTCATGAATATATCTCATATGCCAACGTTAGTAAAGATTACAAGGATTATTTGTTAAACACTGATAAGCTCATTGAGCCTTCTACTTTTCATGAGGCATCTAAGGATCCCAAGTGGATGAAGGCCATGCATGAGGAAATGGCCGCCTTAGAAAATAATCAGACATGGGACATTGTGTCCCTTCCCAAAGGCAAACGGGCTATTGGTTGTAAATGGGTCTTTAAAATTAAATATGATTCTTCTGGTAAAATTGAAAGGTATAAGGCAAGGTTAGTGGCTAAGGGATACAGGACCTTCTCCCGGTTGTTAAAATGGTAACAAGAAGGACCATCCTCACTCTTGCATCAATGCATGGTTGGCATCTCTTTCAAATGGATGTCAACAATGCGTTTTGCAAGGTGACTTAGATGAAGAGGTGTACATGCGCATCCCACAAGGATTTGATCTTTTTGGTGAAAATAAAGTTTGTAAACTTCGCAAATCCTTGTATGGGTTGAAGCAAGCATCTAGGCAATGGAATGTGAAACTTACTAATGCATTGATTCAAGGGGGGTTTAGGCAAAGCAAGTATGACTATTCTTTGTTCATTAAATCGGATGATTATGGAATAACCCTCGTTTTGGCATATGTAGACGATTTGGTTATTACAGAGACAATATGCGGGGAATCGAGGATGTTAAAGCTTATCTCGCACCGTCAATTCAAAATCAAGGATCTAGGGCATTTGAGATATTTTCTTGGGTTGGAGTTGGCTCGTTCTGAGAAGGGAATAGTGCTCAGTCAACGAAAATATACACTTGATCTCATTAGTGATATGGGGTTGAGTGGGCAAAGCCACTATCCATTCCCATGGAAAGGAGCACCGGTTGAGTTTAGAAGGACATGTGAGACTCGATACGAGCAAGTGTGCTCGTAAGAAATGTGGCGAAGACGCAAAGTTGATCCCTTGTTGTTGGATCCGCGGTTTATCGTCGTTTGATTGGTAGGTTATGTTATCTTACTAATACTCGACCTGATATTAGCTATGTTGTGCAGACTTTGAGTCAATTTATGAGTGCTCCGAGGAAGTCACACATGGCGGCTGCGGTTCGTGTTGTAAGATATCTCAAGAGTAGCCCGGGACTTGGGATTCTTCTCTCTTCGGCACAAGAGTTTAGTGTGGAATGCTATGTAGATTCAGATTGGGCAGCATGTCATGACACTAGGAGATCGGTTACAGGATACGCCATTAAGTTGGGAGAGTCATTGGTGTGTTGGAAATCAAAGAAACAACATACTGTCTCCAAGTCATCAGCTGAGAAAAATCAGTTGGCAGATGTATTGACAAAGCCGCTTGGTAAAGAAGGGCATGACACTTGTGTTCGCAAGTTGGGCACTACAAATTTGTTTAGTCCCCCACTTGAAGGGGGTGTTAGAATATGTTACTTGTACAATTTGGGCTTGTAAGTTTAACCTTGACCGAATTAGTGTTGTATGTACATACTATTTTCTATAAATAGGAGAAGGACCAGTCAATTCTGGTTGGCTTGGTAATTTGTTCACTTTATTTGGGAAGTATATTAATCAGTTTTCAGTATTCACCACCCCCGATGATATGTTCACACTGCCGCCGTAGCTCGTCACGTTGAGGTCCACCCTCCCCGGTTTATCTCCGGCAAGGGTCCGAACCGGGTTCGTGAGAGTGTCAAAATTGTTGCTGGTGACGTAGGTAGGAGAATGTGGAACCGTAGAAGCTCGAGCTTTGGGCATCGCCGAGAGAGTTGAGGAAGCCTGCTTTGAGTTCTGAAAAGGCAGAGTCATCTCGGCGCGAAAATGGTTAAGCCTCCAGATTTGGAGGTTATGAGCTGGGAATTGATCTGGTTTATGAGCCGCGTGATTTTGAGGAGACGAATGAAGACGCCGAAGGACTTGGCCTTTCTCGAGGATACCCACGATGTCGGTGGAGGAGGCAAAGTGTCGGGGTGTTGTCCGAAGGTGACTGTGGCAATGCCGGGACTAAGGCAGCAGGGGCGGCGGCCGGCGAAGCAGCAGGGGCGGCTTTTACTGGGGCCACCGCCGGGGATTGGGCAACCGTGGAGGTGGAATAATGGAGGGAAACCAGTAGAAGAGGGAGTGAGAAGAAGAGAGAAAGCTTCATGGTGGATTGGTGGTGGTGGTGTTGTTGTTTGTTGTCTCAGCTGTAATGAGAAGATGAAGATGCATGAGAAACAGAGGAGTGGGGATTTTATAGAGAGAATGTGAAATTGGGATTACGTGGGAGCAGAAATGTTTGAAGGTGGTGCATCCATTTTGAAACAAATATTATATTGGAGAAGCCATTTTGGGTGGTGGGAGCAAACAATGAATGTTACAGATTCGTGTTTGTGTTGCTTTCACTTAGTTCTAAATTTAAAAGCACTAATATGCTTCAACCTCTTTTGAATTAATCCATTTTTCTCTTAGTTAAATACAAATCACTTCATCGCCAACCAAATTCTTTGAACTAAGATGCAACAGAGCAGTCGTTCTCATTCCTCTACTGTACCTCACCATACTTAAACTTCATATTTATCAGAATTCATCAAGAGAGATTCATCTCCATGACATATATGTTACATCCTAACCGCAACCCAACAACACATAATTTTCACCTCCGTCTCTTCACTTTTTTATTCTCCATAAAATCCCTCCGCTCCTCACTTTCTCACAACAAGCAATCCCAATCATTTCTATTTTCCAGAAATCATCAACCTTCCCCTAACAACAAAAAAGATGAAGCAAGCCCTCTTCTTTCTCTCGTTCCAAAGCCTGCCTCCGCGGCACCGGCTCTAGCTCCGGCTAAACTGTTAGTACCCTGATCACCTTCTGACACCTCTGATTCTTCCAACAATGACATCATCAAAATCCTGAGAAAGGCCAAATCTTTCAATGTCCTGATCCGACTTCTGAAAGCAACCCAAATAATCAACCAAATCAATTCGCAGCTCATCACAACACGATCAGGAGGATTAACCATCCTTGCTCCTGACGATGGTGCCTTTTCGCAGCTCAAAGCAGGGTTCCTGAATTCTCTGGAGGATAATGAAAAGATCAAACTTGTACGGTTCCATTTGTTCCACAATTACGTGTCGAGCTCCAACTTCGATTCCTTGACGAACCCTGTTCCGACGCTGGCCGGTGACAACCCCGCGAGGTTCCAGCTGAACGTGACTGCTTATGGGAACAGTGTGAATATTTTGACGGGTGTGGTGAATGCCACGATCACCGGCGCTGTGTACTCCTATAAGCAGCTTGCGATTTATCATGTGGACAAGGCGCTCCTTGCTTTAGATTTCTTTCAGCCTAAGCCACCAGCTCCGGCGCCGGCACTGGCGAAGGCACCTAAATCCGATAAGGATGAGTCTTGGGATGAAAACGAGGTTCAGACCACGAAGCACAACTCCGGCGCTGTCAGCTTAATTGGTGTTCAAGGAACAATGCTGGCATCTCTTGTAATTGTTGCTGCAATATCAATATGAAGAAGACCCAATGTTTCAAGGCTTTTATTATTTTTAAAAAAGTAAATACCCTTTTTGGTCACTGAAAAAAAGTACGGACCTCTTTTTGATCCCTAACTAAAAATAACTCGTCCCGTCATTCCTGGGAAATCAAAAAACATCCCACGTTAGTCCTTCCGTCAGTTAGCTCATAACGGCGTCACTAACGTTGCTGATGTGTAACGTGAGTTGGTCCAGTCACATGCCAAGTGAATGATGCAGGGTGCTTCGTTACCTTCAACATTTTTTACTAGTTGAAAAGTCTATTCACTGACCTCACCGTTGGATTTAGAGAAGTATAAAGATTCAAAGCAGTGAACACCGTCTAACTCCGGCGCAAACCTAGGCGAGAAGTGCTGCCGTTGTTGCTTGGCTCCATCGGGTTGCGTTGATGGTGACGGCGGCGGCGCCTTGGAGTTATTTTGAGATGCCGGTTTCTTCTCGGGGGAAGAAGGCTTCTGCTCGGGCTTGGGCTTGAGATTTGGGGCATCAATAGACAAGCGCGATCTCCGACTTCTTTAACCACCAAGTCATCGAAATTATTCCCAATCCAAGTCATCGAAATTATTCCCTTTCTTCACGGATTGCGCTTGTCTATTGATGTCCCAAATCTCAAGCCCAAGCCCGAGCAGAAGCCTTCTTCCCCCGAGAAGAAACCGGCATCTCCAGATAACTCTAAGGCGTCGCCGCCGTCGCCATCAACGCAACCCGATGGAGCCAAGCAACAACCGCAGCGCTTCTCGCCTAGGTTTGCGCCGGAGTTAGACGGTGTTCACTGCTTTGAATCTTTATATTTCTCTAAATCCAACGGTGAGTTCAGTGAATAGACTTTTCAAGGAGTAAAAAATGTTGAAGGTAACGAAGCACCCTGCACCATTCAATCGAGAACATGATGAATCAGTGACTGGACCATGGTGATGCAAGACATTAAGCCTACTTGGCATGTGACTGGACCAACTCACGTTACACATCAGAGTGACGCCGTTAGAGCTAATCGACTAAGGACTAACGTGAGATGTTTTTTGATTTCCCAGGGATAACGGGACGAGTTATTTTTAGTTAGGGATCAAAAAGGGGTCTGTACTTTTTTCCAGGGACCAAAAATGGTATTTACTCTTTTTAAAAAAAGAATAAGAAATTTTTATTTTCACCATGAAAAGGAAATTTGGATTAAGTTTGTCATTTTTGGTATTGCTTGAATAGGGACTAGGAAAAGTATTGTTTTAAAAGCTTTGCGAGCTTTTCCTCAATGAATGAAGATGGTTTTGAATGAAACAATGATTCTAGATTATGTGCACAGAGGGGTGAGCTAGTTCTTCAATCCGTTTGCAAGGAATAAAATGAATAAATTTGATTATTGGAAGAGAAGAAAAAGAGAGAGAAGAAGAAGAAGTGAGAACGCTCTTCCTTTTCCTCTTCCAGCTCGCCTTCTTCTTTATTAGTTCTGGTACCATGTTCTGATTCTATCTTAGAACTTGAAAGATTGTAGTAGAGAGGAAACGAGAGTTAGGGTTGAATGGAACATATCCGGTGAACACATCCACAATCCAATGTAATTGGACTATTTTGAGCCCGTCAGAAAAAGCCCATAACGGGTTGGTTTAAAACCCGCTTATTTAAAAATTAAATGGGTGGGTTATGGGCGCACTTTCGGGCTGCTCATACCCGCCCATTTAGTTTTTTTTTTAATTAACTATATGGGCATTTGGACAATAATACGCTACATTGCCATGAAATACTTATTCCCCATTTCTCCATTTGACCATTTTCCCACTTGGAGTTTGAACATCAAAATTATGTTATGATAACACTTGTCTAAATTTAGGTTTTTTTTTTTTTTTTTGTGAATTATGATTATTGAATTTTGAAGATTCATATTTCAGAATTTAAAATGATAAATTTGGGTGAATACTTAATGCTTATATATACTTTTCTCCAAAAAAAATAATTTTGTCAGATGTAAATGGGTTACCCAAAACCTGGCTAGCCCACCCATTTATATGCTAGCTCGTTTAACATGGGTTTAAATGGGTTGAGGTATGCGTACGGGCTAACCCATACCCATTTATAGTTAAATGGACGGGTTATGGGTTTAGGCATGGGCTGTCCAACCCGCCTATTGCTCTGCCCTAACGAGAGCCTCATAATATAATTAAGGATTAAATACCTAATTTGCCACGGAAGTATTACTAAGGGAGCGCCCAGCACCCAGAAGTTTTTTTGGTACCAAATTTGCCCCAGAAGTTGTCAAAAGGTAGCAAATTTGCCCCGGAAGTATGAAAAAGGTAGCAAATTTGCCCATCCGTTAATTTTGACCATTAAGTTTGACTAACTGTCCACGTGGCATGCCACCTCATGACACGTGGCATGCCACCTCATGACACGTGGCATGCCACCTCATCAACCCAATAAGAATTAAGTATCATTTTTGCCCTGGAAGTTTTCATTAAGGAGCAATTTTACCCCGGAAAAGGTCAAACTTGGAGTCAGAGAAGGAGATCCTTGAGATGTTGAGCTCAAGGCAGCCATAATTTGTGAAGCCGAACTGGTCACATGAATCATTACTTATGATCTAAGCAAATGATCGGTCTATACAAACGTAAATATTATCACTATTGATTTGTTTTACTGAACCAATTTTTGGAACAATTCATTTCTCGTTTTGCGTTTCATTTGCTTAGATCATAAGTGATGCTTTCTCTGGGTTTTGCGACAAATCTTTCAGTCCCTGTGACCAGTTCGGCTTCATTAATTCTGGCCGCCTTGAGCTCAACATGTCAAGGATCTCCTTCTCTGACTCCAAGTTCGACCTTTTCAAGGCATGACATGTGTGGTAGGGTTGATCAAAAAACCTGTGGTCTGGTTGGTCCGGCCCGGTCCGGTCTGACCCAACCCGAATTGTCCTGGACCAAAATTGGTCCAGGACAATTTGACCGGACCGGACCGGACCAAACAGCTCGGGTTGGATCCCGAGCTCTCTTTTTTTTTATAAAAAAAATATCACTACTACACTGAGTCACTTACTGGAATCTGAACATCTTAATATGCTTTTTAATTTATAGAAATCACTTTTCACTAAGTCACTTTTTATTACTTTTGGAAATCAAGTGAAACTAGAGCTAAAATATTGTCTCCCAAGAAGGCAAAAAAAAAAAAGGAAAAAAATATTGGAAAAAAAAACTTAAAAAAAAAACAAAAAATGATACTTTTGATTGATGAGGTGGCATGCCACGTGTGCTGAGGTGGCATTTTAACGATCTACGTGGACTTCCGTCACTTTTGGGTAAATTTGCTACCTTTTGTAAACTTTCGGGGCAAATTTGGTACCAAAAAAACTTCCGGGTGCTGGGCGCTCCCTTAACAATACTTCCGTGGCAAATTAGGTATTTAACCCTATAATTAAAGGTTAACATATAATAATAATAATAATAATAATAATAATAATAATAATAATAATAATAATAATAATAATAATTGATAAGTTCCAATGCCAAAATAAAAAGATTCAAACATTATAACAATTTATTGATTGAGAACACTACGAATAGGGATGGAAATAGGCCAGATCAGGTCATGCTTTGACTAAATAGACTTAAACCTGTAATGGGGGTAGAAGGCCTGAGTCTGGGCTTAAGCCTGAATGCATGCTTTTTTGTAGGCTCAGGCTTAAGCCTTCATAAGGCCTGATCAAGTCTGAAGCCTTTTTAAAGGCCTACTTACAATGTAAACCTTTAAAAAGGCCTCATATTATGGGCCTTGGAGGCCATAATTGTACACTTTGAACCTATCAAAACTATATAAATATAAGCTTTTAGTAGAATATAAGAAGGAAAAATAATAAATATTATGTTATTTATATAATATAAATATAAATATATTTATTTAATGTGTAAACAGGCCAGACCTTAATAAAATAGGTCTGGCCTATTTACACATTTAGGCATTTAAATAGACCTTGGTGTGACCTTTTTAACAAACAGGTCAGACTTGACCAGGCCCAAAACAAGCCAGGCTGTAGACCACCTGATAGGGGCCTGGCATATTTCCACCTCTAACTACGAAGTATTAACCCATCCATATATAAAAGAGAAAAGTATTAACCCATCCATATATAGAAGAGAGAAGTTGAGAGGTCGATGCTAGGGGTGGAAATAGGCCAGGGGCCTGTTTCCGGCTTGGCCTGTCAGGCTAAAAGGCCAGGCCAATGCCTTTTTTTAGGCCTGTTTATCTTAACAGGCCAGGCCTAGGCCTCCGAGTGAGCCTGTTAGGCCTGTCAAGCCGGCCTATTATAGGGGTAAAAATTTAATTTTTTTTATATAATTACTATATCTCAGCCCTAATTTCAAAATAACCCTCTCGATCTCACCGGATCGATTTTGAGAGCTAACCCTAATTTCAATTTCCAACACCTTTGCTTCTCCAGTTCTTCGTCTTTCCTGCCGCTGTGGGTTTCGTTGGAGTGAGATAATCGTTTTCCTCTCTTATTGTTCACTGGTTGTGGTCGTTGCCCAACTTCTCCTTCCTCCTTTGTTCGGATAGTCATGAGCTGTGAGTGTGAGGTTTGGGTTTCCATTTTTGTTGCTGTTCTTATATCAATGCTTTCAAACTTGAACATCCTCCCTTCTTGCACTGGGTATTAGAAAATGGTGGCTAAGCTTTACTCCCTTATTATTTTGCAGCTGCTGGCGTATGTAAGGAAAATGGGGATTTGGGTAAAATCTAATGGAATCTAGAAGCTAAGGAGCTTACTTTAAATAGGTATTTCTACTTTAAAATTTCTTGCTAGGAAGAAGGAATCAGTTTTTAATTTCCTTTTATTCTGATTCAAATCTGGTCGAGAAGGTTAGATAGCGTTATTCTTGCGATGGACAAATATCTTAAGCAAGCCTTCATGGTTGTCGCCATTAAATTCCCTAGTGCTCTGTTTGGGATGTTTTGTATATTCTCCGTTTTGATTATTCTTGATTCCACTATGCCATCTGCAGCCACTGCCTTGATGAATTTCTTCGAACCTGCGCTTTTGTTCATTCAGAGATGGCTTCCCTTGTTCTATGTTCCACCTTTGGTTACCTTGCCCTTTTGTGTTAAAGATATTTCAGCAGCTTCAGGCATCAAGATTAGCCTTATTGTAGGTAGGTGAATATTCTATATAAGTCGTCCTACTAGTTTTTTTTATTGTTTGGGGACCTTCATTTTTTTCCTTTAACTATATGTAGCTGGAAAGCATACTGCTTTATTTGAATTGATTGACCTGTAAAAGTTAGATTCCTTGTTTAGTTTTCCTTTTCTTGCCGTTTTCAATGCTTGAAGAATCAATTGATCTTTTGGTGCTCTAAAAGTTGCACAAATATACTCTGCCTCAATCTGGTCCCTGGGGGTGCACACCAGATGTTTGAAAAAATGACTGAGTAAAAAGAAGTTGCTTGAATAATGATATGAGTTCATGGAAGATGATATTGGGTGATTAGAAGCTTTTTAATTATGTTAAAACTTGAGATATGTGTTAGCAGGATCAAGACTGAAAAATTGGGAATTGATTGGTTCTGTTTAGCATCAATTAATTAGATGCTTGGATAAGGAAGTTGGTGTAGTTATTAGATCTTTGGCTCTTTTCTACCATGTTATTTCAATAAAGCAGTACAAGTATAATTTTTGTTTAACTTCATATAATTGTGTCTTCTAAAAATTTCCTCCACATAAAAAATGTTCAGAATTATCTTATTTTTTTATTAGAAAATTATAGGCCTTAACAGGTCACATGCCAGACTCAGGCTTTTTTTTAAGCCCGTAACAGACCAGGCTCAGGCCACTTTGTTGTAAAACAGGCTTGGCCTGTTAAGGGTGTGGCCTTGCCTGGTCTGTTTCCACCCCTAGTCGATGCACTATGTAAATCGGCGAATTATAGAGAGAAAATGGCTTTGGAGCAAAAAATTTGCCAATTCCCCAAGTAATGCTTGATGGGAACAATGCCCACGACATCGATTTTACCCCTTATACGACAACATTTGCATCTTCCCTAAATCTTAACTAGTTTTTTCGATCTTAAATATAAAACAAAATTTATAGTAAAATAAAATAAAAGTAGTACCTTATATTCGTTAATTTGACTTAAAACAGGTATACTTTCTATAGTTTATAGTTTTGTTAATAATGTTCATGAGTGTGTAAATAATGAAACACATGAATGTAAAATAAAATAACTCGATAATTATATCTTGAAACTAAAACTGAATTTATCAGGCAAAGGTCTCCCTCAGACAAACCATTTCTTGAAAGTCTCTCTTTTTATTACTACCTTCGGTCCTAATTATAAGAATTAGTTGACTTTTTTTGGAGAGGTTAAGGAAGTTAAATAAGTTACATAATCATTTCATATGTTGTGTATCCTTAGATTATATATTAGTTACCAAAGGTCTTGTAGCCTAGTGGTATGGGGTACTCCCCAAGTAGTGGGAGGTCATGGGTTCGATCCCGCTCCTTGTAATTCAGGCCATTAGTGCCTGCCGCCTTGTAATTCAAAAGATTATATATTAGTTTATTAATCAAATTAATTAGTTTGAAGAAAAAAAATAAAAATACTCTAAAGTAATTTAATTAGCTTCCTTAATCTCTCCAAAAAAGTCAACTAACTCTTATAATTAGGACCGGAGAGAGTTTTTCATTACTGAGTATACCAACATCAATTTCAGTAGATATGAAATATGTAATTGACAAAAAATTATAATACTAAAAAAATCATGAATACCAGGACTCGTTTTCTTTAAAAAAAAATATGTAATATACTTGACAGTGATCTAGCAGAGCTTTAAACAAAATAATTCATATCTTCCTCATACTTATTTACCGTAAAAGGTTCCTCAATAGCATCAGACACGTTGGCCAACCACATTCTTGGAACTGAGATTTTAGAAAGTAGTCATTCTCATTTGTCCACTTAATTCACCAAATCCGAACATAAAATCATTTTTTTAAAACAAAAAAAATTGCAAAGCCATGAACTTTCTCAGCTGCTCTGAAATCCTTTGTAAACACTAAACACCCCCGGTGAAAAAAAATAAGGGGCTGTGAGCAGGGGCGGATCTAGAAATTTACGGAAGGGGGTATAATTTGCGGGGAGACTCGGGGGCTGCCCCCGATATTTTTTTTAAGAAAATTTTTAAATAGTAAAAGTGCTGTTAAAAATAGCAAGGCTGGGCACTAAATAAGTTAAAGCACATATATTTTAATAGCAAAAGTATATTAAAATAAAAATAATTATAATATCATCCTTCTAAACCTTATTTTTTGGAATTTCAAATTGCTTTATTATCAATGCTATCAAATACATCTTTTTCAATACTCCCTCCGGTCCTAATTATAAGACAACATTTGAGAGTTGGTTTTGGTCCTAATTATAGGACAACATTTTAATAATTGTCATTTTTCCCCTAAAATACCATTATTTTATTCTTTCAAGTGTGTTTGATTTTTTGTGACTATACATATATAGACGCGTATACTCTTTCAGTCAACGAAACTTTTAGATATATGTGTGTGTGTGGGTGTATCTATGTATGTATATATGTGTGTGTCCACACACATATATTTTGTGTGTGTGTCTATACACAAATATATATATGTGTGTGTGTGTCTACACAAATATATTTTATGTGTGTGTGTGCGCACACAAATATATATAGACACACACATATATATACATGTATATCTTTGTGTGTGTGTGTTTATATGTGTGTGGGGGAATGTGTGCCTATATGTGTCTGTCGATATATACACATATATATGTATATATAGTAAGAATTAAGACCATTATTTCAATTAGATAGTATGTGAAAAAAAAAAAAGGTTGGAGAGGCATGTGGTAGGAGTTATTGATTTACTTTCACTTAGGTCATTTTAAATTTATATAAGGACATTTTAGGAAAATGAGTAAAATTAACTAATTTAACTTCTTTCCTTAATCTCTCAAAAATCGGTTAAATATGTCATATAATTAGGACCGGAGGGAGTATAAGGCATTAAACAAATGGCGAAAGTTTAATTCAGAGAAACTGGCTATTTGATTCTGCGATGCAAAAGGATTCTCTAGTGTTTAGATTTAACCCTAAATTAAAAATTTAAAAAAAAAACACATTGTTTTTAGACCCCAAGTCATATACCTGCTTTGACCAAAAAAAAAGTCATATACCTGCATCCATCCGCCACTGGCTGTGAGGAGAAATTAAATTGAGAAAAAGGAAGAAAATGCATGTTATGATAAAAGGGAAGTTGGTTGTTTAGGAAGAATGATGGGTGTTATATTGATGGAAACCAAAACAAGAGATTCACGAACCTCGCTCTCTCCCAACATGGATGCACCACCTTAAACTCCATCCCACGTAACAACATATCTGATCCCAAATCGCAACTTTAACCAAAACTTTTCACCTCCCTGTCCCTCTCTGTTTTCCTCCATAAAATCCCCCCTCCTCTGTTTCTCATGCATCTTCATCTTCTCATTGCAGCAACAACAAACAACAACTAGTCCTATCATTTCCTGAATCACCATGAAGCCTTCTCTCTTCTTCTTCTCATTCACACTCCTACTGGTTTCCCTCCATTATTCCACCTCCACGGTTGCCCAATCCCCGGCGGTGGCCCCAGTAAAAGCCGCCCCTGCTGCTTCGCCGGCCGCCGCCCCTGCTGCCTTAGTCCCGGCATTGCCACAGTCACCTTCAGACAACACCCCCGACACTGCCTCCTCCACCGACATCGTGGGTATCCTCAGAAAGGCCAAGTCCTTCAGCGTCTTCATTCGTCTCCTCAAAATCACGCAGCTCATAAACCAGATCAATTCCCAGCTCATAACCTCCAAATCTGGAGGCTTAACCATTTTCGCGCCGGATGACTCTGCCTTTTCAGAACTCAAAGCAGGCTTCCTCAACTCTCTCGGCGATGCCCAAAAGCTCGAGCTTCTACAGTTCCACATTCTCCCTACCTACGTCACCAGCAACAATTTTGACACTCTCACGAACCCGGTTCGGACCCTTGCCGGAGATAAACCGGGGAGGGTGGACCTCAACGTGACGAGCTACGGCGGCAGTGTGAACATATCATCGGGGGTGGTGAATACCACCGTGACTGGCATTGTGTATACGGACAAGCATCTTGCTATTTACAAGGCGGGCAAGGTCCTTCTTCCCCTCGACTTCTATGCCTCTAACACACCCGCGGCGGCGCCTGCACTGGCTCCGGCAGCTGCAGGAGCGAAGGCGCCTAAAGCCGATAAGGCTTTGCCACCGTCCTCCGAGGATTCCTCAGATTCATCGCAGGTTGTTCCAAAAAGCAAGGAAGATTCGGGTGATGTGAGAATGAACGTGGGTGGAATGTGGATGTTCCTTGGAGTTGTTTTTGTTGCCGTATTGAACCTATAAACCTGAGGATAACAGGATCTGATCCCATAATATATGATTTCATGATGAATGTTTTATTAAGTTATATTGTAAGGAGAAGGGAGTACGGGCATGTGTGTGTTCATTTGAGTCAATTATATGTACGTAGCTTTATGATTATTTTTTCTATTTTTGGGCCAAACATATTATGAGTTTTAATTTATTGAAATAAAGAGTCGTTTGTTACATTTGATTTCAATTCTTCAATTTTTCCTGAAGTCAATATCTGAATTCTCGAATACCTTCACAATTATTTACTCAAAGCAATGCTTGGTTACAATTGTTGTACCAGGAGGCTTCTTAAAAGACAAATCTGAGCCTCTCAATTGCACTTGAGGCAATACATTCATTATTAATATATTATCTTTCCGTACTATTATTTTTTCTATTTTATATTCTCTAAAATAATTCCTAACAAAACAAACCTATATATATGCTTTAAATTTGATGAAGCAAATGCCCGGATTTATTTTTCTTGGAAGTTATGTTGCAACTCTAGCTTCTATTCTTGGTTATGGTGGACATTGAGGCATTGATTTAACCATGTTTGGAGTAAGACCGATGGAAACTAGTTTGGGTGCCCATCACTTTGATGAGCACCCAAAATTAATAGATGGCATAACTAAAAAATATGTTGTATGGAAAACTTGTCAAAATCACATATTTGCTTTAAGAGTATATTAAAAATGTTAAGACATTCACTTGCATAATTCATTTCGGAAACTCTCAAATAATAAAATAATAATACAAAAAATAGCAAAGCTAGTGACAGAATTCCATCATTAATCAATTAGTGATACTCTATTTTATGACGAAGTTATCTTATTAATAGCTATTTTTTAGTGTAATACATGTCTTTCTATTATGTTTTGTTTTGTTTTATTAGGAACTAGTCCATTTTTTTTGGTAAGAAGGCAATAAAATGATAGTACATTAGAATAACTAATATTCTGCAACCTGCAACCTGCAGGAATGAAGAAGGAAGAAATTAAAAGAATATATCAACTAATATTCCTAAGGAAGGAGTGTAATCTTCAAATAAGTTCCGAATGGCTGATGAGAGTTGTCACAGATGGTAAGGAACAAGCTCCAATCCCAAAAGGACGAGAGTTCGATTCCCTCTGCCGTTGTGAGGGCTCCTTTGATAGGTGATCTTGTAAGTCCATTGTAAGTGCTCAAAGAGCCCTGGGGCCGAACCCACCTAAACCTTTCCTTCTCAAAATAAGTTCCTAATGCTAGAAAAACCATACTTCAAAGAGTTGATGTCAATGAAGACAGAATATGTTGGAGGCAACGTAATATCCTTCGAATGCAAAGCTAAGTGATCGCGGCTGTTAATATCGATCGATGATCTGCATTGTTTGTTGCTGGGATAAAGATGAATGAGATCTAGTCCATTTAATTTGCCTTCTATAGACTGCTCAACATTACACAAGGCTTGAGAGATTAGGCCTTAATGGTTGATTATATTTTTAATTAAGGAAATTGTGGGAAGCCTTGGACAAAGCAAAGGAGAAAGATAGTGTGTCGCTTTGCTTCCTGATACAACTGAGATAATATACGAGAGGCCTAATGTTTGTGTGTTGTAGTTGTGCAATCCTTACCAAAAACACTAGTCATTTGGTTACTTTGCATCCTCGTTGATGGAAATACTCAACCTTTAACAGTTACACATAATCACAACCTTTCATTTTCCCCCCAATACATGCATCCGAATCCATTAACTACTCATTTTTCACTCCCAACACATCTCAATCATTCATCACTAAACTATATATCAATCATCTTCATAGGTAAGCAGACATGATCTCCAAACTCTCAACTTTTAGCTCCAATTAAACCTTCCTCCTACCTTTCCCATCTCCCCACACTCCTTATAAACCAACCCCCTTCTCTCCCCATTTTCCTCACACCTCAACTTGCTAGCCACTCTCAACACTCAACACTGTACGTACAATTCTTTTCCACACACCCCCACAAAAATCAAAATGTCTAAAACACCCTCTCTTTTCTCATCTTATTTACTAATCCTACTTGCCTTCTTCTATTCCACCACCACCACCACCTTGGCCCAATTATCTCCGGTCGCAGCTCCCACCGCAGCTCCTCCTACTGCCTCCACATCCCCACCACCCACTTCTCTGCCCGCAACACCTCCGGCCGCAGCGGCCACACCTCCCGTGGTGGCGGCCACGGCACCTGCCCCGGTGTTTAGCACTGTTCCACTGGTACCAGTCACACCCGGCGCCGCCCCTGGGCCTGCCGTAGCGGTGGTCCCTAAAACTCCCACCACTGATGTTGTCCAAATACTCAGGAAGGCCAAGAGATTCACCGTCCTCATTCGCCTCCTCAAGACCACCCAGTTAATCAACCAGCTTAATTCTCAACTCGCCACCTCCAGCTCCGGCGGTTTAACCATTTTCGCCCCTGAGGACGCTGCCTTCTCGAAACTAAAAGCCGGCTTTCTTAACTCTCTTAATGACAGGCAAAAGGTGGAGCTTTTACAGTTCCACACCATTTCCACCTACATCTCTATCTCCAACTTCGATACCGTCACTAACCCCGTTCAGACTCAGGCCGGCGACGACCCCAAGAGGCTTCAACTTAACATCACCACCTACGGAGGCAGCCAGGTCAGCATGACCACCGGCGCCGTCAATGCCTCCGTTACGGGAACCGTATATACGGACAACAAACTTGCAATATATCAGGTGGACAAGGTGCTTCTTCCACTTGACATCGTGCTTCCTAAGGCTAAGGCACCGGCACCGGGCCCAGCCGCCACAAAAGGAGATTCACCTAAAGCTGATAAGACTAAGGCGGCCGGAGGGGATCCAAGTGATGGTGCTGATGACAGTGACTCTAATGGTAAAGCCGTTCCGGCGGGTAGTTCCATGGGTTTGAAGGTAGAGGTAATGTGGGTACGTCTTGCACTTGGAGTTGCATTTGTGGCAGGAGCCATGATCATATGATGATGACTAGTTGGTGAAGGTTGAAGGAGGAGGTTCATTATTTTTGTTGCCATGTTTACTTCTTTTGCAGAGTTTATTTCTCTCACTGCTTTCTTCTCGTAATCGTCGTGTTTCCCATTCTCTTTTCTTTCCTTTTTGGCTGTGGAGTGTGGTTTGTTTGTATAGCATAGAGTGTCGTTATTAATTAGGGACGAAGAAGCCTCTATTTGTTGTGTGTTTGTTGGTGTTTTGTAATTATTTTAATATATTCATTTTATGTGTTCTTTATTGTCCGAATATATATATTTTTAATTTTCTTGCTAGTTAAAATTGTCGGCTACTTGCTTTTCTTTGGCTAATGTATAGTACCCGTATAATCTCACGCAACGGGAAGTCGAATATTTAAACTTAATTAAATAGTAGTTTTGTAAACAATTTAGAACAATTAATTTTATAGAAGAAAATTAAAAGATAACGATTTTGTTTTGATATCATTCCAACATTATAATATAACACCAGTGATCTCGGCCCAACCTTAATAAACTGGGCGGGTCTGTCATGAACGCCCTTAATTGTCTTACTCCGTAGTCCCTTTTATCAAGAAATATAGCTTCTCTCTCTCTCTCTCTCTCTCTCGATTTAAAATATAAGTCAAGCATAATAATATTTAGGATATTAATTTTTTTAATTTATCATTGTGTATTAATTTAATATTATGAGTTGTTAATTCATCTGAGAAGTGTTAATTGTTTTTAAATTTAAGACTATAGTATATTTTTAGTCTTTTAAGTTTTACATAAGGCATATTTTTGGTCCCTTAACTTTATAAAATATACTTTTGGTCTTAAAATTCTAACCATTAATGTTGCTAACGGAAAACGCTGACGCAACGAATTCAAGTGACGACTAATAACATTTAATTACACAAATAATTTTATATATTCTTCAATTCACTCATATTTTAAATTTAAGCTTAATAGCATTTAATTAAATAGTTATCACTTAAGTTTACATCGTTATTATTTGGGTTTGCATTTTCCGTTAGCAAAATTAATGGTGTTAGAATTATAGGACTAAAAATATATTTTATAAAGTTAAGGGGTTAAAAATATACCTCATGTAAACTTAAAGGACTAAAAGTATATTTTAGCCTAAATTTAATAAAGACAAATTTAAAACTTATAATTAATTTGTTGACAAATTTAATATGTTAACTTTCTTTTAACCAATAATCTCTCTTGAATTAACCAAACTAAACTTACATTTTGAAGAGTATAAGTTACATTTGCGGCTTGTTGCCTTTTCCTCCTCCATTTTTTGTTGCTAAAGCTTGAAGATTTTATTGTCCAAAAAAAAAAAAAATTCAATGAACTTTCTAAAATTTCTAAGTATTTAGGCACCGCAGATTCGCAGAATAGGAAAAAAAAAAGACAAAAAATCACGGACCATTTTAAATTACACGAAAAAAAGGTGCTCAAAGTATTTAATTATCACCGTTGCTAGAATAATCATGAAACTATTGATACTTTTTGTATCTTGGTCATAAAAACAGAGAAACAGAGAAAGATAATAGATGGTCAGGCTTCTCCTTTGTATTTGCTTCTGTTCTGTTTCTCTTCCTCAGGGAGTACTATATGAAGCTTTCAGTTTTAGTTTTAAAAAAAAGATGAGCAAAACAAAGGATTGAAAAACAAATAATAAAACGAACTTATATAATGTAGATTCATGCTGGAGGGGCCCCGCAACATTGTTGGATTCATATGTCACCGATCGTTCAGATCGTTAGTCTCTTGTTATTCCAGTGGGCGCCATCCAAATGGCCCCCACCCTTCAACTCAACATATACTATTATAAAAAGTGGTTTTTATTTTCTTATAACGTCTATTTTTAGAAAGAGAAGTAAAAAATGAAAGTAGTAGCATTTTTATAATTATAAATAAAAATTTTAATATATTAGACATCCTTTTTAAAATTGGATGCCAAAAAATGGGTTTTCGGAGTCCCAATTAAAAATTGGGATGCCTAAAATCTCACTTTAGGTGTCCCTTATAACCCTTCCCTCATTTCATTCCCCCGTGTTCCCTCATTTTATTCCATAAAAAAAAAAAAAAAAATTTGTCGACCAACGTCCCTTATAGCCTCAGCTCTAGCGTCCATGTGCTCCAATAGCGACGGCCACAGTGACCCACCAGCAACGGTGTAGGATGGCGAGGCATCAACAATCTTCAGGTCCTCGTTGATCTCTTCCTCCGGCCATAGCTCGTGCGTGCTAACGGTGAAAAACGCAGCCAGGTTGTAGATCGACATATTTGGGTTGCCGTGTCCGTGCACGTCGTTGAGGTTCCAAGTCTCGCGGCTTTGATTCTCACGGCTCCTTCAGGTAAACCAACACTCGCAGCTTCGATTATGGCTCCTCCCTCACCAGCGTTTCTAGTGGAAATTTCTTTGTCCTCGCCTTTGATCTCTACTGTGATCTTGATTTTTCCCCTTTTCTTCTAATTGTTAGATCTAGAATTTTGGATTTGTTAGTATGATTGTTAGCTTTGTAATTTTTGGATATGTATTATCCGCATTTGCTAACCCTAGATTAATTTTTGGATTTGTATCTGCATCTGTTAGCTCTAAAATTTTTGGATCTGTGTTATCTTATTTAGCTCTATAGTGAGTTCTGGTTCTTCCTCCGTCTTTCACTCCAGCTTTTGGGGTTTTCTTGTTTTTTAAAACTTACAACGACAATGACGATGATGATGCTATGAATGAGTGAAGTGAAGATGACATTTTTTGTTCTTTGCAAAACTTTCATTACAGCTCTAGCTGAGAGCAATTGGCATTGCTGCATTGAATTGGTTGTAACATTCCAGTTGTAACTCACCGGAAAACTCTCGAACATTGCTTGTTTGGGGTCTTTTATTTTTTATTTTTTTAAAAAAGACTTATGACGTCCCTAAAATAAAAGGGGACACCTTAAATAGAAATTATGACGTCCCAAAACCAAATTTGGGATGCCTTAACGGCTGCTAACAACGTCCTTATTTTTTTGGGACGCCTTAACTCTCTCTTACTACGCCCCCTCAAAGGCGTCCCCGTCTAAAGAGGCGTAAATTGGGCCAAAAAACGGACGTTAAAGACCTCTGTTGTAGTGGTGATAATCTTCCGATTATTGCCTTTTTATTGGGTACATGTATAGACTAATAGGCATTAAGCTCCTGACAAAGCTGGGCAAATGACAAAACTTTACCACTAAGTATTTAACATTGCTGCGTTCTCAGAGTTCAAACTTGAGGCCTCTAGATAAGTTGGTACACCACTTACCAGTTAAATCAAGTGTATGGTGTTCTGATTATTATTGCCTTTTAAGTCAGCTTCAAGCATTGCCAAATTTCTTCTCAAGTCTTTTTTGTATTTACACATACTTAAATTCAAGATCTCGTATTTAAACTGTCAAAACCTGGCCTTTCTAGACCAAAACATGTTAGTTGTGTTATTCATAACTAATTTACCATAATTTAATTATCATGGTCAAATCAAGTTTGAATCTTTTCTTAATTAAATATTCTAGGGTTAAGGTGCAAAAATACACATGTGCTTTTGTCAGAGGAGCGTCCAGTAGCAAGTGCTTTTTTAGGTGCAAAAGTGACTATGTGGTTACAAAATGGGAGCAAAAGTCACAGAAACCGTTATCTGAAGTTGACGTCCGTTATCTCAAGCTGACGAGACAGTAAGGTCTGATTTTTCCATTAAACACACTGCCACATAAGTTAAATCTGCCTCTTGTTTGACTAAAACACTCACATAGAACTCTTACATACACCCAATGTTGGAACTTTTCACTGGTACTCAAAAATCAAATTCTCTTTCCCGTTCAATCTTTCTGAAAAAAAAAGATGTTCCTTCCCATCGGATTTTTTCCTTCCAATCTTTCTGAACAGCCGTGTACATACACCCAATCGGATTTGTTCCTTCCCATCTTCTTCGATGTTCACCCCAACTCATAGCTATGGAGGCAAACCCACACTGCCGTCGCGACGAAAGCCAGTTCCGGCCTGAACAGAACCCATGCCAAAAATCAAATCCGACTAACCAAGGAAATAAGCAAGTTGGTCCATTCCAAAAAATTGGCTTCGATTTGGGGATTCCGATGAAGAGCCTCAAGATTTGTGAGCAGAAAACTATCAATCTGAGATGATACTAGAGGAACGGGACAAAATTGATAATAAATTAAGGAGATGAAATCGTCATCACCTGTCAACCAATACGCATTCACTACCATTCAGCATACTCGTAACCACCAACAAGCATGCAACTGGAAATTAGAAAAGAAAAGGAAACAAAAAACTCGTCGATCCATAGAAGGGCGTATCGGCCATTGGAGTACTCAAGGATGAAGATCAAAGAAGAGAAGCAACAATCGCATTGTAGAAACCTAAAAGCAAACCAATCTTGAAAAACCTCACAACTACAGACAAGAAATCGAAGACTAGAACCACTGCCGTCGAAAATGGAGATTTAGGGCAAAACATGGGATTTCCTAGATCTCACACTTTAGAATCATAAATTTTCTAGGAATGGGGAAAATGGATATGGTGGATATTGTGAGGGAAGAAGAAGAGAAATCGCGCCCGGGGGGGGGGGACTTTCAGTTATTATGAGTGGGTAAGGTTTTCAATTTGGGGATCTGATGAAGAGGCTCAAGATTTGTGAGGGAAGAAGAAGAGAAATCGTGCCAGGGGGTTTAGTGATTATGAGTGGGTAAAGTTTTGCAATATCCTAGTCATCAATTAGTTAGCCATTTAGGGTCCAAGTCAACTACCATCACTAATATAAGTCAAACCATCCAACTTAACGGTCAACATCTTCTCCTTTAACGGTTTCTGTGACTTCTGCTAATTGTAACACGTAGTCACTTTTGCACCTAAAAAAAGCACTTGCTACTGGACGCTCCTCTGACCTAAGCACATGTGTATTTTTGCACCTTAACCCAATATTCTATATAGAATAATCCAAAGCATGGATCGATTTACAATTAATAACTTGATAGTGCGTGTGTGAGTGATGTATATTAAGTTGATCCTAATTATATTACGAAAAGTTAAAAAAAAAATCCTAATGAAACAAGGAAAAAAGTGTGTATATAAAACTGTCACAAAACTCACGTAGTCACGTAGATGAGAGATTATGAAACGCAATACATGGTCTTGACCGAACAAGAACAGGCTTGATCGACAACATATTTATCGATATAAAAAAGCCTTTTTTTTTTTTCAAATAAATGACGCAGCCAAATAAAATTATTCCTACTTGCCAACGACAAATCCTTTTTAACCTTGTAAAATTCCAATTATTAGTCGGTAATAAGATACTCATAAACTAGATGCTCTACGTGACTCACCACTTATAATACATCAACACTTACTGTCTATAACTCGTTATATATGTAGCTTTTCGTTTCTTTATGCCTAATAATCTGAATATTTCTCATCCCAAAGTCACTTAATCGCTGAGCAAGGATTTGCAACTCACAGGCTGATCGAGCTCCATGGCTGAGCAGCGGAGCCTATTTCATTAAACTTGACCAACTCTTTTTCACCAACGCCTAGAAAATCTCTGGTCAAACCACCCAATTCCATATGATCTAAATTCTCGCCGCTTCTCACAAAGTGGCTCGAGTTCAAATCATTCAATACCAATCCTTGTGAGATCACCGCCAATTCGTTCAAGTTTTGATGATCAGTTCCATGTCTAAACGGCGTGGTAGTGCTGTTGGAGATGAGCGGTAAGGATTCACCCATCAACCCAAAAACGTTGATATGGTTGCTTCCTACCGTAGATCCCATCTGGTTTACTTTTTGTAACAGTGAAGTAGGTGATATTGATGACATGTGATGAGGCTGAGACAAACCTACTTGCGACGATGGGTTTTGATAATTGCTATAATACAAAGAGCTTGCGCTATACGACAACGCTCCTTTGTTCTCTTCTTCTTCTTCCTCATCTTTTAGCAGGCGAGGTACCCCGGACATGGCCAGATTGGCTAAACTCTCGAATGATGCTTCTGGGTATGGTTTCAGCCACGAGGAAGAAGACGACGAAGTTGCAAGCATGTTCATGGTTTGCATCAAATCAGGCCCTGGAGGATAATAGCCAGTAAAAATCTGAGGGATTCTAGATGCTTCAGGGACCAAGCTTATTCGGGAACTTTCTTCCGCCAAGACATCACAGAAAGCTCTATGCGTCACGAAGCTGTCTTTCCTGACAGAAGAGAGAGCTAAGCTTAGCTTCTTAGTCTTAGATATAAGATCTAATTGAACCTTTTTATCTTTTTAGAAATTAAAGAAGTTAAATAAATTATTATAAAATAATTATGTCCATCATTTTTTTAGTTAGTATTAAAGGGATGAAGCAGAATAATGTGTAAATTACCTGGAGAAAAGAGTGCCACAGTGACATTTGTACTCTCTAGTGCCACAAGTCTTGAGATGAGCCTTCCAATCAGAGTGAACGGCGTATTTCTTGGAGCACTTGGGGCAGTTCCACTTCTTGTCACCGTGTTTTCTGCAGAAGTGCTTCTTGATGCCGGAGAGGTCACCGAGGGCTCTGGAAGGATCATGGTGGACGCACGTCTTTTCAGGGCACACGTACACTTTTTTGGCTGCCGCTTCTTTGCCGCCACTCCTCTGCCGGAGCTTCCAGGGAAGGTTGTGCCCACGGCGGTGCAGCTGCAGATTCTGGTCTCTCTGAAACCCCTTTTTGCAGATTTCGCACACGAAACGGTTCGTGGCCATCAAGGACTTGGGCGATAGCGCAATCACTTGTGCATCTGGATCTGAATATTCAATTTTAAGGAATATAATAGAGTGCGTTGATTGAAAAAACTTGATGGGAGAGTGTATTAGAGAGGGAGAAGAATATATATACTTGCCTGGTGTTCCGGGGAGATGTCTCTTCTTCTTGGGAGGAGTAGGGTTAGGAAGGAAGGTTTTGATGGTGGAAGGAAGAGAGAGGCCTTGTTCAGACATATTTAGATTTGGAAGGAGAAGCCTGGTTGAGAATGTTTTGGTGTTAACCAGGAGAAGCTAAGTAAATATGAATGATTTGTAGGTAGAAACTAAGAAATGCTCTACAAACTTATATTGCAGTGCAAAAAGATAATGATTAATTAATATCGATGCCGGAAATTACAAAATAATATAGGTTTAAATTGATCTACTTGCAGTACATACAGTAGTAGCAGTACATGGTCCACATGTATATTATTTTTTGGGTTTGGATTGAGGTGGAAGGAAGAAGGAAGGAAGGGAGGGAAGAGGAAGAAAATTCCAATAAGGAAAAGTGACGCTTGACTTGTGAATTTTTTTTATACCCTTTCCTCTCTCCTCCTCTATTCCTCTCAAATGTTAACCTCCGGTCATAATTATAAGAACATTTTTATATTATAATTTACACAATAAAAATATTTCTATAATTAGAACCGGAGGGAGTATTATTCAAATATCAAGGCTCACCCGTTTTTTTTTCTTTTGCCAAAACTCACACACACTATACTATTACTTTTAGTCTTAGATATAAGACTTAGTTGATTTTTTTTAGAGTTTAAAAAAGCTAATTAATTATTTTAAATTATTTATATTTATTATTTTTTCTACAAACTAATTTGTCTGATTTGTAAACTGATATATAATTTAATTATACACAACATATAATATGATTAAGTAACTTATTTAATTTTTTTAATATATTAAAAAGGTTAATTTTATCTTATAGTTAGGACCGAGGATTGTATTTCCTAAAGGTTTGAACTCATGGTTATTTCACACTTAATGAAGAATTTATTAAAGGAGGTGCTTGTTAAAAAATACTTTGATTATTTTATCAAGTACTAGCGTACGTAGATTTTATGTATGGTGTCTCGTTAAGAAATCGAGAATATCATTGATCGGAGGAGCTCGTGCACCATACTGGAGTCTGTAATGCATATAACGTCATGATCATTTTAAATAGGTGATTTCCTAACAAAACGAGTTGTCAATTATTACTTTACTGTTCTTATTAATCCTATTATTATTATTGTACATGTTAATAGAATTTTGAATTTCAAGTTGTATTTTTCTGTCATTTTTCTTAAATTAAACAATGTGCACATATTATATTGTAATGGGTCTTTACCCAAAGACCCAAAAAAGGAAAAACACATGATGACCATATCTTGTAGTCTTGCCATCAACTACTGTTGAGATACTTTAGAATTGGTTTATTAATCATGAGACATGTTTTAGAATAATTTTAAGATTTAAAAGGTTTCACACGTAACGTTGTTTATAAATATATGAAGGCAAAAATAGTGAGATTAAAGCATGATGGGAAAGAGGAATGAGAGGGATTATGAATTATGATATGGGTGGCGCCGTCCGTGAGGTTTCACTGGTTGAGAGTGGAGAGACCCCACTCGATCAACCCAAGAAATATGCTGTCTTCCTCTTTTGTTATCATTTAGCAAACACACTTCACTATAAAAATTCAGAATGGCATTAAACAGAAAAAGGGGCATTAATTACTCCCTCCCCCTCATGTCCATAATATAGGTATAGGTCATTTATAAAAACATTTGTTGGTCTATAATATAAGTAAATTGTAAAATAATTAATATTTATTTGCTAATACTCATTTAGATAATTAATGTTTAAATGTAACTCATAATATACTTCTAGCTCTAGCTATCCTTTAAAACATTATTTAAACCGGGTAAAGTTAATTTTTTTTACATAGTTAAGATAGATTTAACCGTGTATTCTTATCAATCAACACACAAGATATATAATAAATGAGAAAAGACGAGTAATTATATATAACGAAGCTCTCCTTTATGATCGGGTGTGTTTCGGATGGCGTTTAGCCATCCAAAATATACTTTTGGACGTCCAAACGTGTTTATGGTTGATTTTAGTTTTTTTGAATATATTTGTTATGACTCTTTTTCAATTGGGTCTTTGAAAGGGAAAAAGAAACAGCTTAAGCCATAAGCCAAAATTTCTTACTTTTGGCTTTTACACTATGAAAAGAGAAAAGTAACTTATGAAATAAAAATGTTGGGTTCTACTTTTTTGAATTGAAATACTATTATGGTCCTTATTATAAATCCATATAGATAATTTTTCCCCCTAAATATAAATTCACTTCAAAGTTAATAATCATGATAATGCTTTGGTTTAGGTCCATGAGAAATTTAATTGGTAAGAATTACTTGATAATTTTTTATATAAAAATCATGACAATACTCTGATTTAGATCATTTTCACCAATTAAATTTTCAGTGGTGAGAAGTACCTCTTACCAATTAATACTCTGATAATTTAAACTTTCTTTTTAATTCATCATCCGAACAATTTTCTGTTTTTTTTTCCCCACAATATGTATACATACACATATAATATATATGCATTATTTAATAAGATTCATGTCTTTTTCAATCATTTTCCATCTAAACTTGCTTTTCAAAATATCATCCAAACAAGTTTCGTTTCAGTTTCAAAAAAACCACTTATGCTACCGTCAATCCAAAAATAAATCACATTACACAATCTGACTTTTACCCAATCTTAAGTTTGCATAAGTCATATTACAAATAAGTCATTTTTCTTACCGCTATCCCAAACACATACTATCGATCATCTTCTTTGTTCCTCACAAAGTTAAATTATTTTTCTTTTTATGGGTCAATAATCATTTCATGCCGTTACCAGGCCAGTGCATGTGATTTAAATTTTTCATTCGTTGGCAAAAAAAAAAAAAAGTAACAAATATATATATATATATATTACATTTTTTTCAAAACACATTTTTTTTATCAAATGGGGCACTTCTTCATACCCTCGAGTAGCCTCCACTCACATTTGACCAAAGATTCACTACAAATTAAGTTCTAATCTTGCTGACTTAATTTTCGTCAATATTTGCACGCGCGTTCAATTGATATAGTTTAATATATTAACATAAATCATGATCCTTGCTTGTTATAAATATAATCCTTTTAAAATTGTAAATTTTATAATTGATCTTATTAATTAAGACTGTAAATAATTTTTTGGTTACCTTACGATAGTGCAATCGGATCAAAGGACAAGAAAAGAAATATATAAATTATTAATTCATTATATAATTAAGTAGCTAGCTAGCTAGCTTAAGGAATACAAGAGTATTGTTGATAAAGCTTAATTTGAAGATTATTCTACTAATCACGAGTGAATGAAGCATTCCCTTGTTTTGCTTTTATAATATAGTTTTAGTTTTATAGGAGAGAGGACGGCGTGGCATGTCATCACCTAATCATAATCTACTAATTAACCAACCTTTTAAAATCCATGCGCATGTAAGTCTGATTTGAAACAAAAGGATAATATATATACTAAATTTGCATGCTTATTAATTAATCTTCTTGGTTATTAGGATTAGCAAGAGTGATATTATATTAAAACGTACATGTATTATATATACTATATTCCTTTTGAGTTGAAGGCTCTCTTGAGATTTTGATTGACCGATCAATGATTGAACAAATGTTAATTTGAGAGTTTGAATTAAATTAATTAAACTAATCATAAGGATGCGAGCACTTAATAATAATCCCGAGTAGCATTGAATTTTCAAATTACACTTTTCATAACTACTTTTCGCTGGGCCTTGTTGTTCTTCTAACAAGTCAATTCAAACATTTTAGAGCTTTCTCGTCCAATTTGATGGCTACTATATATATATATGCCTCGTATTTTTCCTTCGTGTGTTTCGCTTTTATTATACAAATGCTCCCACCATTCTTTTTCATTGTCCATATTTAAATTTTTCACTTCAAAATAATATTGATAAAGACGTGATCTTTTGGGATTCTTCCGTTCTTGTTGATCCATCAGCCAAAATAATTAATCTTCCCCCTCAGTTCATTAAACAAGGCTAAATTATTCTACTAGTCCGAACATACATTATTAATACTAACCCATCAATATCCAAGACTATTCGAAATGGATGTAACTTTTTCATGGGCATTTTCTGCCTTCACAGAAGAATGTTCTAATTAATTAGACTTGTTTCCATCCTTATTGCCTTGATTTTATGTTATATATTTAGTTAATTAAGTAAAGGCAATTCAGTCTTCCAATTAAGTCACACCGTGCACCTTAAAGAGTTTAATTAATTAGATGGTACATTAAAATAGAAATCTTACTGTAATATCACAGCCAACTAAGCTAGTTGCTACTTAGCTTGCATTGTTACCCCTATTTGATATATTATATATACAACACTTGTCTCGACATTGCACGTGATGATCAACCCAATGATTGTCTAACAAAAAGATTAATATGTAGCATATAATCAACTTTACTGTTTATTTCATCTAATTTAACCTAGTTGTCAATTTAAATACGGATTTGATTCCATTTTTTTTAAATATTTCTGCGCTGTCAAGTTTTTTTAATAAAAAAATAACATAGGAGTATATATATTCCAAAAAAATACTACACACTTGTCATGGTGGATAAGTGTTACACACCTAACATTTACTTATTTAATTATTATTAAGAAAAAATGAATCTGAATTTTCGATACTTAAATGTTATTAAGGCTTGTGTGATAAAGATATTCGTGTCAACTTGAATATAAAGAGTCATCGTCGCCAATAATCGTCGGTTGCTAGCTACCTAGATATAAACTATATAGTCGTGTCACAGTCCAATATAATAACAATCTAACGCTGGTTTCAACAAATGGCTATACATAATATATTACTTTTGAGTGAAGCGTTTGTAGCTTCCACTCGATCAAGGGACATGGCATGAAATTTGCTTCTTTAATCTGATATGTTTGCTTCTAGTTCCCCCCCTCCCTCTGATATTCTCCTTCAAAGTTCGAATATTGGGCAGTCATGGATCGTCTACAAATTATGTTGATTAACTCACTTCCCTTCCCTGTTTGTATCGGGAATTAATTAATTAAAATATACTTTCAAATGAAATTATTCTATTAATTAATATTATCAACTTATAAGTTTCACAACCACTAATTGAAAGATGAATTAAAGAGGTGGGTGTGCGTGTGTGTGTCTTATAAGGCAAAACCTATCAAATTGGTTTGAGCTATCTTGATAGAAAGAGATGCTTAGTATACACTTAATTCACCAAAATCCAATAAGTTTTTTAGATTAAACTAATTAAAATTATAAATAAGTAAGTAAATACGTTGAGGATTAATTTTATCAAAAGATACACACGGGGCAATATTCCATCACTGGTTGGTTAATATAAAATTTCAAAATATTAGTGACGAAGATAGAGCACCTGCATGGAAATTGACTCTGCTGATTAGTACGCGTGATTAATATATAATATATTGATTATAATGTTGAAAGCCTAAATTAACAAAAGCCTTCTAGACGTAGGGATAGAGCGAGCCACCCTGTTCCTTTTCATTTCCTCAAATTTCTGCGGGTTAAGGTGTAAAAACAGTTATTAAGTTATACCAAAAAAGCAAAAGTAACCATAAGTTTTTTCAGTGCAAAAGTGACAATAAGCATTACAAAAGAGGGTAAAAGTGAAAATGTCGTCAAAACTACTTAAGTTAACACAAGTTTAGTTTGTTAATTGTCATTGATATGTTCTTTTAAAGACTGGGTTTTAACATCAGTCGTCGAATTTTGAAACAAAATTTCAAAAATGTCACCGCCATTTTTTTAATGTCTGTTATCAAACAAATGGACGTTAATTTAATGTTGTTAAATCTACCTTTTGTTTTCCATGTCCTAAAGGAAGGCTTGCCTGTATCTGCAACCTCAAACTATATTCATCTCATGTTTTCAATACACAGATTTACATGATTTACATATTATATCATATTATATTATATAATGCTAGCTCTTTGATCACTTGTCTTTTTGCAGCTCAGAGAATATATATGTAATGTAATGAACAAAATAATTAATATGGATTGTAAAAGAAGCAAAAAAAAAAAAAAAACTAAGAGCTACAAAAAACCCACTCAACTTGGTGTTGTGTAGGTATGTTTGGAACTCATCTAACCTCTGTGCTATGTATGCGTATCTTGTATTTATTTCCATCACAGGTTGAACCTTGTAATGTATGTGGTAGTGTTTGATTCATGCTACTTGCTCCAAATGTAATGTACTACATATGTTCACAAGCTACATTGCTTTTGTAGCAAATAAATAATCATGTCCTACCAACACCACCATGTACATATAACACATATTGAACACTTCTCAAGCTCTTCACACTCTTTTTTTTGTACGTTAAGCAATCATCAGAGAATATGCAAATATTTTGCACACTCAAGTGAAAAAAAAAAAAACCGCATACAATAACTGCAACAACCACAAGGAATATCAACCAAGCAAAAAGAAAAAATCACACTTAGGGTTTTGACATATATGTGGATGTAAGACAAAAAATATGAACTTTCAATTAGGGTTTTGACAAAGAATTGAAAAGGAGTAAGCATCAGTGTTTCGATAAAGAAAGAGAATGAAGAGCAACAGGATCAATCGATTGAAACGTCCTTGTAAGCAAAGACAACGAAAGAGAACACTTATAAAGAAGGGCTAGCAAGGGATTGTGAAAGTCAACGATTTTTGTCAAACGCGAGAGAAAAACAGTGAAAACAAAGAGGGAAAGCCCCACAGAAAGGAAGACTATGCCATCCCAACATTGGAGAGAGAGATATGATGGCGGTCGGAGGCTATAGAGAGAGGAAGAGAGCGCGCGAGATGAAGCCTGAGTGCAAAAGTGAGTATAAATACAGGTCAATGAGGCTCGAAACCTAGGTATTCAAGCCATGAAATTTTCCATGACCTTTTATAATACATAGTCATGGTATTACAAAACACAACTTTGAACGACAGTTATTTTGAAAACAATCGCCGATATATAAACAAAATAAATAAATAAATTATATGATGTTGGTGAGGTTCAAACCCTCGACCTCAACTATACAAGCCATGAAATTTTCCATGACAGTTTGTAATACACAATCATGGTATTACAAAATAAAACAGTTTTGACTACAGTTTTAGAGAAACCATTCGTTGTGTTTCTTTTTGGGCTGAATTTACAACGACTGTGTTTCTTAAACAGTCGTTGATATGTTATTTTAGCGACTATTTCTTTAAACCAGTTGTTGAATATTGACACAAAATTTCAAAAGTGTCACCGTCTCTTTTTCCATGTCTGATTTTAAATAAACGGTCGTTAATTAGAAGTCGTTAAATCTACTTTTTGTAGTAGTATAACATTTGAAAGACTTGACACTTTGTGTTACTTTTGCTCTCTTTTGTAATTTTTATTGCTACTTTTATACCTAAAAAAATATTATTACTTTTACATAACTTAATGGTTATTTTTACACCTTTAACACATTTCTTAAGTTTGTAAGAACCTTTGCAAATAAAGGGTTAATTCACGACACTATATTCACAAGGAACACAAAACTAGGAGGAGGAAGATACATGAATAGAGTGCGTGCGAGCGTGTTAATTAATTTTTCCAATTTATAATTGGGTTCCTTCTAATGGAGTTAATCAATTAACCCAATAGCTTAGTCAATTTGGTTTTCTTCAAAAAAGTTAAAAAAAAAAAAAAAACTCACCAATCTCTCCTCCCTGTGTTGAAGAAATCACAGACTTCAAAGTGTAGTTGGTAATAATTTTCTTTTGGCTTCTAGTTGAGTGAAACTTTATTTTTTTTGGCGTCATACTAGTTGATTGAAACTTCAATGATCAGAAACAAACAATTTTGATGTGGTGAATATAATGGTTACTGAACAATAAACACAATTTAGCAAAAAAAGAAACAATAAACACAATTTACTCGAGACTTAGAAAAGTACAAGTGCTTAAAGCATATTATGACCCTACCCAGCATGAATACAAAATCGGAAATTTCTGTGGATGAGAATTTCAGCTTCCCGCGTACGGAAAGATGTAGGTATATATGGATGTGACCGTACGCATACCCACACATATTCTCTTTAAAAATTACTCAATATATTTTATTATTTTCATAATGAAATAAGAAATAAATTAGTTGGGAGATATTTGCCTTTTTCTGGTACAAAAGAATTTTTCCTTTTCTTTTTTGATATAAAAATTTTAGGAAAGGGGTTGAGTTCACCCACGATCCAAGGACAGGGCGAAATCTCCCTTCCTCCTAGGCGATACCGATGTTGGGCAGGGCGAACCGTCTATTACCCTCAAGCGTTAACCTAGGCACCTAGGAGCTAGGATGTCTCCCCCAGCGCCTTGACCAACTCTAGGATCGAACCCCCTCCCTTTGGTGAGAGTGTCCAACCCCTTTGCTCACCCCCGATCCAAGAATTTTTCCTTTTGTATAGTCAATAGTATCCAATCCGGATTTCCTCAGTATCCCCTCTCTTCTCATCCCTCAGTATCCCTCAATCTCGGCCGTTCAATATTTGATCCAAGGGTCCAGATTTTTTTTTTTCAAAAACCGCGCGCAGTTTTTTAAAAAATGCGGGTCCTGATCACACATGGACGACCCGATTGATACCGAGGATGAGGAGACTTCCGCTTCTGAGGAAATCTGCTTCCGTAGTGTTACGCTCAGCTTTAACACGACGAAGTGCAAAGCTTATAGGCTACTGCAAACCTAACGAACCTCTCTATCTATAAATTGGGCATCTAACTATTTTAAAGGTCCATGTATAGATGCTCTCTTGCCTCTTGCACAGAATAAAGCCCATGGATCAGGAGGAGGTTGGATCTAGTGGAAGGGGTTAGATGCTCACGACTTGACTAACTAAGGTCAAATTCTTACTAGGAGAGATGTGATAGCGACTTCGGCAAGTGCACCGATCGTTACAAGTAATAAAGTAGTGAGAAAAAGATCGTTCCACGAGGAATAGTACTCCAACCACTAATTCGTTATTTCAGCTTTAGTTGGATCAATGAGTAATAGGGGTGAGTTGTAACCAAACAGAATTTTAAAGAATTTAATCAAGAACAAGCATTCAAGATTAAGAGTCTCAAGAGCGATTGTTTAGAAAAGATAATCAATAGAGAAAACGCAATTAGGGCATAGAAATCCCCTATGTTCCTCCAAGTATTTGAATTAAATTCCTAATTGACTATTATTCCCATGATTGACGATCAATTCTCTAAAATTAGACTAAGTCTCAATGTCTTGACGCTACTTTAGTCCGTTATCTTTGAAAACAACCTAATGTCTTAGTATTGTTTTGGAAAGATCAATGTATTTAAACCAGAATTATGAGATCGCATAAACTCGTAAGCCTATGTCTAGGTCATGCAACTCTATGATGAATTAACGGTTCCAGTTAAATGCACCAACATCTCTATTGTCTTACACCAACCTATGAACAATCTAAAAGGTGATCAATCTTTAAGAAAGCTTTAAGCAAAGATAATTCATTCAATCATGGTAAATAACGTTCAATCGAGAATTCAAACAAATACTCAAATTCGCATAGGGTTCATCCTCGCCCTAACTTGTAACATCCCATGTTTGAAATGCGGAATTTTTTTTTTTCAAACAAACAATCAGAGTAGAGCAATAGAGCGAAAGAGTAATTGGATTCTTAGCCAAAACATCAACCATTGTGTAACATTGTAATGATTACAGTAATCCTAAGGTTTAGAAAGGAAATAGTGTAATAACAGAATACGATAAGATAGAGATAGTCTTCAGCGCACGCCTACTCCGGTATTTGCCTCGATCCACGAACCGTGGTCCTCCCGACCTGAGCTACAAATGAGATTCAATTCATCATATTGAATCTCGTAACGGTTAACCTCATACCCAAACAACACAAGATACAACCAATGATATTCTAGAGCTAATACAACAAGATATCACAAGCATACTAGAGATGCATGATCATTATGCCGACAAAACATAAGCACAGAGCAATATGTAAAGCCCCATAAGGTAAATAACAACAACGATCTGCACTATTCACCAAGGCCACGATAAACACTCGTGTCTCGCCGCTAGGAAAACATAACGGCATTCCAAACATAACCTGTTTAAAACCTGCTCGTATAACGGTCTACGACATATCCAAGACATATATGCATTTAAGAAGCACAAGATTAGTGTTACAGTACGCGTCCGTACCTTCGTTGGCAACGTTAGGTACTACCGCGGAAAACGCTTTTCACTAAAAACGTGAACTTCAACCGGCTCGTCGGGCAACAAGGACGGCAAAGAAATCGAGATTCTGATATCCTATAATAATAATATCACCCTTATTAGTGATTTGACACTATAATTGGCATTTTAGGTAAAAATTACCATTTTGCCCTCTACCCCTAATCGGCGAATTTCACAAGACTTCGTTACTCTGACAAATTTTCTTCCCGAAATTTTTCCAGAACTTCGACGCAACTATGATTTTCAAAAATAATGACTAAAATAGCCCTCCCATATGATACCCAATCATACTTGAAAATTTAAAGGCTATTCTAACATTATAACACCTACTTGTGAAAGAACTACGAAGACTTCAGCTTTCGGGGACTCGATCCCTACCATGTTTCTACCTCGTCAGCATATATTTCAATGCAATGAGGCCTAAAAACAATATTAGGAATCTCACTCCCTACTTGCTAAAACTATCTAACAATTCTACTAACTACCGAACTAAAGACTAAAGACCAAAAGACTTACCCGTTGAAGACTTCTGCAGAACTTCCCCCAGAGCTTCTCTCTCTTCTTTCTCTCCCTAGAATTCGAATTCTCTCTTGAGAATGGGGTGAAAAAACCAAAGGGGGAGGGGGGTATTTATAAGAAAAGGTGTAGGATTTCGGCCGTCGAATCAACTTTGTGAGGAGCGATCTGGCCGTCCAAAGCAACTTTTCAAAAACCCTTTTTCCCTTCTTCCCTTTCACACTTGAACGAAAATCCATGCTCAAAATAAAGGGTTTGGCCAATGGGAGGTGGCCACGTGTCACCTTCCGTGCTTTCAGACCGATTTCTCCGATCGGCACTCGATTCGCGTGATTTCGGAGAAATCTCAAAATTCTGGATTTATAACTCAAAACATATTCTCACTTAGTAGAAATGTCCAAGTTAACCTATATTTTGATTTCATATAGGGTTCCAACAGTCCAGTTGAGTCTTTCTCAAAAACGTGTCCAAACGCGTCCTGTCGAAACTTGTTTTCTAAACATCAATCTCTTCGAAAAAATCACCGAATCCAAATATGTTCATGAAAATTCCCAATTCTTTTCCAAATGTCACAACATAACCTTTTCGTCCTCTTGGCTATCCGGCCTTTTATCGAATTTCCTATTTCGTCTTATTAGGAAAATGCACAAACGGCCTCGAATTTACTCCGTAAGAGTCTAACGGAAGATAAAATTCCACTGATCAATATTCTACCCTGACATTGGAATTCCTATTCCTAGATCTCTAGATAGGATCCGTTTCCTAATTTTAAAGTTACTATTCACATTTTTTACTTTAATTAATTATATTATTATTATAATATGTCAAGTTGCCAACTTGTGTTCTATTTCTTTTTTCTTTTTTTTTTTCTTTTTATTTGGCCCAAAATTTCGGCTGGCCCTTTAATTATTTTAATAAATATTTATTTTTTATTTATTTAATTATTTAATGATTTATTTATTTAATTTTTCCAAAAATTTCCACAAAATTATCTAATTGGTCCATTCTTGTATTTAGGCTTAAAATTACCTAAACTCCATGATTTTTCATATAAATTTCCAATTAATTAGTAAATACATTTTTACTAATATTCCACTAATATCCACTAATTTTTGAGCTTCACATAATTATTACTGAATTTCCTTTGCTTATGCTTAAGTAATTAGCCCAATATTACTTAATTACTTCATTATCACCTGTTGATAATTTCCTTAATTACAAAGCCTCATTACCTTCATACTCTTGTATTAACATTAGTATTTTCATGCCTCTTACATTTTTAGAAATTACAAGGGTATTATGGTCATTTCACTTCTTTTGAGTATTTTCCAACAATTTCTCCAATTTCATAATTTATAAAATTACAATAATTAGAGATTATATACTCTCCTATCTCACTTGGTCATTTTACTGTCTTTTAGGATTTTTCATAAATTTTCTAAGTTATTTATACAAGGCCGGAGATTGAAATTTCACTTATCAGAAATATCCAACTTTTATTTATAATATTCCAGATAAATATCCGGGTATTACATAACTACTAAAGAAGACTAGCCAAGCATGGCTAGGTTAACAAAATAGAAGAAAAGAGATGAAAATCAGAATTGTTCTTGCGTCCTCTTTCTTCCTTCAGGACTTGGGCCGTGATCTGATCCTGTCTTAAATAAAAGATATACAATATCCTTTTGAGATCTCCAATCACTTCCAAATATTTTGTAATCCACTCTCTCATATCACACAATTGATTCAAATTGATTTCCTTTTTCTGCTCCTTTCTCAATCAGCTAATAACTCCTGCAAGATATATACAATAGCAATAAATTTAATCCAATATATCTCAGAATTGATACTCATTTAATTATAAAATATACACGTATCAAGATGCTTACATTTAGTATCCAACGGTATCTTAAATATGACTGTCTTCAATATTACGATAATATCCAAAGAAAAGAAGAAGAAAAAGAAGGGGAAGAATAAAGCCCATGGGGACTCTATATATGAAGCCCATGGACGCACCTTATTTTATATTTAAGTGTTTATAAAAATTAAGATATTAAAAATCATGAATAATTATATAAATTATGAAAATGTATGATAGTTAGTATGTGTGTAATTAATATTATTAGTCTTACAAAATATTTTTAAGAAAATTATTATATATAATACATATAAAATATTTTTAACGGTTTAATAAAATTGTTATAGTAAATATGTTCAATATTAAAAAAAAAAATAAAGACCTAGACATTCAAAAAGCATGGAAAGAGTCTCTTGTATATATATGAAGACAATTTGGGCATGACTTAATCTAATGGAGTATATAAATTGATAAGTCCCCCGTCCTTAAAAAATTAAATTGAGAAAAAAGAGAAATCGATCTCCATTTAAACTATATTCTGATCTGTTTCTTACAAATACATTAGGTGTTGGTATCAGTGTAGTAAATTAATTAGAGACAAAACAAAGCTCTCATGCCCTCAAACTCTCGTGCAGTCTTGTGCATGTTAATTTACGCGACCAATGATTGGCATGGCAAAAAAAAAAAAAAAGAGATTTAATCATTTTTAATGTATTATTTCCACATATGTATAAAATGTATCGGCAACATCAAGCTATTTCTGTATAAGATTGTGTGTGATTGGTACTGTTGAGCCGTAATTTTAAGACGTGGGCACGAGTTCGCAACTAGATAACGTTGTTATAAGGATAAACGCGCATAAAATTGGATTCCTAGAACATGACAACCTCAACCGATTACAACAAAGTGTCTTGTGTAGTGGGCTCCTCATCCATGAGTGCTTATAAATAACAACAACCCTGCAAATTAAACCTGGGTTTTATCGATCGGTTTTGTCTCAATTCTAATCAAAGTACTTATCCACATTTTATTTTGTGAGTTACTTGGCTAGTCTGCAAGATTCCTGCTCATTGATTGTCATTAAATGGACATTCTTATTCACCGTGTTTTATTTGTATTATTCAGTCTTGGAAAATGCCTGTGGCACGGTATCAACTCTAAGTCACCGTGTTTTATTTGTATCATTCAGTCTTAGAAGATGCCTGTGGCACGGTATCAACTCTAAGTCACCGTGTTTTATTTGTATCATTCAGTCTTGGAAGATGCCTGTGGCACGGTATCAACTCTAAGTCACCGTGTTTTATTTGTATCATTCAGTCTTGGAAGATGCCTGTGGCACGGTATCAACTCTAAGTCACCGTGTTTTATTTGTATCATTCAGTGTTGGAAAATTCCTGTGGCACGGTATCAACTCTAAGTACTCAGTTTCATACTTGATACCTTGTTTTAGCTTCATATATATAGTAAGGACAAGCTTTAATCATTAATTCGTATAGTATATTTTGGTTTGATACAATCGATTACTAGCAAGAAAATATAGCTTACATTCCCGACAAACAATGCTCTTTCATCCCCTCCCCCCTCAATTCTTGTCTTTAATTAGTTTGTCCAAAAATACTCATCTGGATATGTACGTGGACACAATTTAATGATCATGCCGACAGACACTTAATCATTGGCAACACAAGAAAGTATAATTATTTTTAGGGTTAAGGTGCAGATTGGCTAACATAGCATTGTGTCAGGAGCACCAAACACAAATGTTTTAAGGGGAGCTTAAATACCAATCAACAATTAAAATGAGGAATTATCACAATCCCGTTAAAATCAAGGTAAAGGCCGTTGGTGCCAATTGAACGATGTCCAACTGAGTTCTTGCAACCCTCCACTGAGTTCTCGCATCTCCTTTTAGATCAAAAGCAATTTTGTTCTGCTTCCACGCTTGATTTATCTGCTCAATCTGATTAGGAGTTAATGGAATCAATGAAGATTGAACCACAAAATTTAGATCTCTCGAACTAGTGGTGATGTGTTGAAGAGTAGAGACGGTGGTGGAAGAAGATTGGTGGGAATGGTTTTGGGGGGGGGGGGGATCGACGATGGTGGTATGGGAAAGTGTCGATGTTGACTTTCGATGGTGGTGAACTGAGGGTGAATGGCGAGAGAGGACCAGAAGTGATGAGGATCTAAGGGTCCGGTTTCTCTCCCCTTCCATTTTCTGCCCATTCTTCATCCTGACCGACAAAATCTTGATCCAATGGGCCAGATTTGTTTTTGAAAAAACCGCGCACTGTTTTTTCAAAAACTATTCTGATCCCTTGGATCAAGATTTTGACGGTCAGGATGAAGGATGAGGAGGGATGAGCAGAAAATGGATAAGGAGAGTATCTTCTTCCTTGTGATAGTGGTGGAAGGCAATGGTGAAGAGAAGGAGACTATGGTTGGAACAGAGGAATCTGTGACTTTTTTGGCTAACAGAGGGTGTGGGATTCAGCTCACCAGCGTCGGTTCTCAGCCTCCAAGTTGAAGCTTGATGGTGGTATGGACGAAGAAAGGCCTCCCAGTCAACCCTGAGCTCTCTGGTTTCCGACGGCAATGCTGACGGTGGTGGTTATGGAGGAAGGGATCAATGATCGGAGGAAGAGAGAAAGTGGTGAAATATCAATCTTTAAGCTCTCACTCTCTCGAAGAAGCTCCCTGGTTCTCCAAAAATGTTAGCCGTAGCCTCTAGTTTGTGTCGAAGCTTGTCATGGCGCTCAAGTCTCTCCCAACTTGTTTGTAATCGCCAGTGTTGCTTGGTGGAAGTGGAGGAGGGATGATGGTGAGTGCTGGTGAGACCGAAGGAGGAATAGTGGTGGTAAGATGTGACTTCTACCTCCTCTGGTCGCCTTTGAGCTCTGTTTCTATCTCTATGTTGCCCGTATGTGGCTCCAATCTAGTTTTCTTCAAGTTTGTGTTCGCGTGGCGTCGCGAGTTTTCTCTTGAATTGGCGTGGAAGGGGAAGAGAGGGTTTGGAAGGCATGGAGGTGGTCGTGGTGGTGATGCTGGCCACAAAGGGACAACATCAATGACGTCGATGAGGGCGAAGAAGAATCAAAAAGGCTAGCCAGCTAACTGATCAACCCTCTCAACAGCCACCTGGACCACGTGCACCAAACGACCGTTACCTTAATTTTAATGTGATTGTGATAGTTTCTCATTTTAATTGTTGATTGGTATAGTTTTTCATTTTTAATTGTTGATTTGTATAATTTCTTATTTGTAACTGTTGATTGGTATGTATTTAAGCTCCCCTTAAAATATTTTTGTGCCCGGAGCTCTCAACGTAACATTTTATTGGCCAATATACACATTAACCCTTTTTTTTTTAATACTCCTTAGATAAAGCTAAGGATGTGAAGCTCTTTAAATGAATAAAGTAAAATCATATGGGAAGAATTATCTTCAGTTAGATTCGATGATATTTGAATATAAACCAGTTACTGCTACCATGCTGGGTGATTTCTAAACAAATATTAACCAGTCTAAAGATAGCTATATATAGTAATTTAAATATAAGTAAAAATTATAAAATATTTTCAATTAGGCATTCCCTTTATTTATACTTGCCTATAAAATATTTGCATTTTGTGCAAAATAGCGTGATCGCATTCCCGTTTTTTATACATACCTATAAATATTGGTGTGTAGTGAAAACTGGCATGATTGCTTGCTAATGGCAATCTAATGGTATGATAGCTAGCTTGTTGGTGGTAGGTCGCAAGTTAAATTTTGTCTGTAATTTCAGGCTGTTAATGTCTGTCAATCTAATTAAAATATTTATTAAGGAATGATTAAGAAATCAATACTAACATAAGTTATAATTCTATAATATCATTTTCAATTTCTAGTACCAATGAATAAGGACATTGTGCTGATCGATGATGAGGTTTTTAGCTGATGAAAAACATTGCGTGAGTCGGTAGCTCGTAGCTCTAGTACGTTCGATGGGTTGATGTCAATTCTATGAATAAGGACAAATTAGCTGTTATATCCCCGTCGTTTTAGCCCAAACTTTTCCATGCAACTGACTGATTCCTTTTTTCCTTTGTGTCATCATCATCTTCTGCATCAAAATCACACCTATATATAATGCAAGTGAACATCTATGCTTTCTTATATTCATTGCCCTCTCAAGTAAATTGAGATTAGCGTCGCTTAATTATCAGTTTTTGTGAAGAAACTGATCAGTGTTGCGCAGTGATGGGGGAGGACCAAGTAGTGCGCTTTAACAACACATTTCCACCTGGTTTTAGGTTCCATCCATCTGATGAGGAACTCATAGTTCATTACTTGAAGAAGAAGATCAACTCTCATCCACTTCCAGCACCTATTGTTGCTGAAATCAATCTTTATAAGTTTGACCCGTGGGACCTACCTGGTTTGTTCTCCACTATTAATTTATGATCCTTAGTTCTAAGTAATGTTTCTTTTCCGATGATTTTAGCTTGCTTTGTAACTGTGCATGCAGATAAGGCCTTGTTTGGAGAGGATGAGTGGTATTTCTTTAGCCCAAGAGACAGGAAATATCCAAATGGGTTAAGACCAAACAGGGCAGCACCTTCTGGGTATTGGAAGGCGACAGGAAGCGACAAGCCAGTTCTGAGTCGGCCTGGATCAAAGCTTATAGGATCGAAGAAAGCTTTGGTTTTTCATTCAGGTCGTCCTCCTAAAGGCACTAAGACTGATTGAATCATGAATGAATATAGATTGGTTGACAACACAACCAGAAAGCCTTCTTGGTTCAAAGGTTCCATGCGAGTAAGTCCCCATTTACAAGACAATTAATGCATGCATGTTGTACTCCTTAATATAAGACTTAGTTGAACTTTTTGGAGAGATTAAGGAAGTTAAATAAACTACTTAATCATAACATATGTTACTTATTATTAGATTATACGTCAGTTTACAAGTTAGACAAACTAAGAGAGTAGCGGTAAGGTTGTTGTCATGTGATTTAGAGGTCAATGGTTACCTTTATAAGTTAGACAAACTTGTTTAGAGAAAAACGATAAATATAAATATTGTAAACTAATTTATTTAATCTCTTAAAAAAAATAATTGGATCTTATATTAAACGGTGGAGGTAAATAGTATTTATATATGCTGTTAGGTTTTAGCACAAGCAATGAATTAAATAGACTATGAAATGATGGTATATATATAAAAGTGTTAAATGTGAATTGTAATGAACTATGTGGGTGACACATGCAGTTGGATGATTGGGTCCTATGTCGGGTTCGATATAAAGACTACTCATCAAATCATAGAGGTGAGATTCAAGAGAAATGTGCCTCAAAATTGAACCTGCCAACCATCACAGATTATCATCAAATGTTAGCTTCTGTTGTTCTTGGCGATGAACCTAATAAGCTTCCCTGTGACAACATGACTGGTATGAACTTTAGAAGCAGCAAAGGCAACAGTTTCAGTTCAGTGAGTCCTCAGATGACAACAATTCCTTCGTTGGACAACTTCAGTTGCTTCGATTCGCTGAAAAGAATGTCTAATGAGGATAGTCAACGTGGATTAAATCTCATTTCTTTTAACAGTGGCAAGCCAAACCCTGAGAATTACGAGATTGATAATGTTACAGATACAAACTGCTATAGCCAAAGAGTGTGTAATGAGGGATCTCTTGGACAGAGAATAGTAGATTCCGGCATCCATTTTCAAGAACTGAATGAGCTAACCTTTCCAGGAAGGTTCATGCAATGTAGAAATGAATAGACGTAAGTCATCAGGACTCCAAGTTACAAAAAAAATCATTGATCTATTATTATTCCCTAGCTAGTATGCATATTTTATTATTCTTGCTATACCATATCATATATTCACGAGATTACTTAGAAAACATGAATAATGACAGTGCCAAATTAATAAGGTCATGCTTTGGCTGCTGTCAGCTGGGGGGTTAGGGGGTAAGATTCTTGTATTCACCAGATTCCTTAACAATTAAGAAGCTCATTGATTGGCTCTGGTATGTTTGGATGAGATTATTAGGAAACTCAATTTGTTGATATGTACTTCATTCTGGAGGTTGCACTTTGTAATATCTCAAATAGATTCATTCACATTCTATTTATAAGCAATTATGGGCAAGTGCAGTTTACATTTTCCCAACCAACCGGTCCTGCATATAAATTATATGATTGAGTAGAAACTTTTTCAATAACAATTTGCAGGGCGATCTCCAGCCCTTATGTAGAAGTGGCAATTTAGGCTAGCTTGCGGGTTGCGAGCCAGCCTACCTCTCAACCCGCAGGCTAATCAAGATGGGCTTGTGCAGCCTGATCCTTAGGCGGCTAGCAAACTACCAGGCCAAGCCCACCTATGTGGGGTGGCAAGCTTGCCAGCTTGCCAATTATTTTTTTTAAAAAAAACTTGTCAGGCTCTCTCTGTCTCTCTCTCTTTAGCTTTCTCACTCCATTTCTCTTTTAACCACTCATATAAGTACTCATTTTCTTTTGTTCTTTGTGTCAAACAATCATTCAGCTCTCACATTCGTTCCTTTCTTTTTCACTCACTCAAACATTTAAATACCTCTCTTTTTAATTTATTAATAATAGTAGAATAAATAAATATAGTATAAAAATAAAAGTGAAGAGAATAAGAGAAAGGAGTCAAACATGCCATCAAAGGAAAGAGAATATGAGTATTTGAGTTTATTTTTTTAAGAAAAACTAAAAAAATTTAAAAGGGTTATTTAAGCCGGCAGCCAGCTTGCAAGTTAAGAGGGGTGGGCCTGTGAAGCCCACCCCATGTGAGCCCGAGCCACTTTAGGCAGGGCTGGCGAGTCAAATATGCCGATTACAACCCGTTTTACTGATTCTACTCTTATAAACATATTAAACACATAATATTATATGAAGACACGAAAAGTCACTTCAGGAAAAATATGGATGAAAAAAGTACATAAAAGAAAGAGGTTATAATATTTTCCATCCAAACATAAATAAACCAGGCAATTTCGAAGTACATTGATAACATATTATGGAACTTGCCATCGGAAACAGAAAAGAAAGATAAGGAAAATTTAAAAAAGTTACACAGGAAAGTCCCAGATGCAATCTACCTAAGAATGTAATGCCATGGTGCAACAAATGGAAGCATTCCTGATCAAGTCACTGCCTCAGTATACTGTTCCAAGGAAAAGAGTTTAATTAGGAATATTATAGGAGAGCAAGAAGCAAAAGTCGTACTAAAAGAACTCAATCAATAGAGTCATTTTTAAATTATATACTATAAAGGCATATGATTTAAGAAGTTGCATATTGGAAAGACAGATCGATCAACTTCTGAATATTAACTTACTTGTATATGTAGGAAAAAATGCCAAGGAGAACGCACAGCAGAATGATGTCAATGCATAAATTTCGACTAGACCTCACCTGTATGTCAGGGGAACATATATAAAACACGTTGGCAATTGTATTGGAAATATTTTTTTAAAAAGCACAGAACAAAATAAACAACGTCAGAAATTACCTCGTTGAGAGTTTTCCTCAGCCTCGTGTTATTATTTCTAAGGTCGGATGAGGCCTTATCAACCTGTACAAAAGCAAAATGCAATTTAATTTCATGAAACAATGTCTAGTTGATAGAACAGCATGATTGAGGTTTGTTCTCACCTTTGTCCCGATTTCATCTATTAATGGAACTTGCCGGTCCATTTCCTGAATTTAGATTTTTTATAAAAAAAAACGATTATTATCTAGGACTTTAAACCTACGGATAGGCTTTTTTGAAAATTATTGATGCTGACTTATAATATAATTTATTAAAATTCCAACAAAACCAACCTCATTCATGTCAAGGGCCAAATTCTTCAACGTACCCAATCCGTCTGATATGATATCAAGCCCTTCATCCTATTTTTGTTTTAATCATATAAGATATAACAGATCATCAGCTGGCGAGAAATACCTTTATAATTAACCATAAATATGAAGCCCTACCAAATTAGCGGAAATGAATATAACAGTGAGTCTTACATGCCTGTTTCATTTTTCGCATCTCAAACTCTGATCTAAACTGACTTGATTCTTCAGTTTGTTGGAAATATAGATCGTCCTTGTATCCTTCTGAGGTTTGGGAATAATGATAAACAAATTAATATTATTTACCAACGATAAAATCAAAACAAATTACAAGTCAAAAGCATTTAGCATCTGCTGTAATGTGCTAGTTAATTACCTGATGAATCAAACCTAATATTCTGATGAGATGAGAGAGAAAACCGTTCTCCTGCAGTTTGATTAGCTGCACCAGTGATGCCATCTGGAATTGCTTGGATCCTTTCTGGCAACGCCATTACCATATCATTCCTAATAGCCATTTCTTCACTTGAAAGACCCTTAACCTTTTTAGAATTGTACACAAAGAAAAAGACCCTTAAAATAATAATTAAGGTCAAAGTCTTTCCTTTCATATACAGAACCATTATTAATGGGAAAAACAACATCAAGAGGGAAGAAAATGAAAGGAAAATGAGAATTAACAATAATGCATCAATGGTAAATGCACTTGACGTATTCAAGCCCAACTATATATAAATTAAAAAGGCTGAGTAATAATTCAAGTACATGTGCCCTCAAAACGTTTCAATAACAAGATTATTTTTTTTAACCTTCTTCTGCGCCAGTTTACGAAGATTAGGAACTTCGTCCATGAGCCGAGCTTTTGTCCGACGAACTTCCGCGTTCAATGCCGCCGCAGATGCCCTGTTGGTCTCATTAAAAGCAATCTCCGATTTCTGAATTAAAATAAAAAAATTATTCATTTCATAAAAGACGTGAAAAGAGATGAAATAAGGGAGATCAAGAAAGAAAGAAACATGGAGGGCGGATTCGATGTTGCTTTCGACGGCAGCGTAGAGGCGAGCAAAAGCGTCGTCACCGTAGGCATTGAGCTCTCGCTGCTTATCGATGTCGTATCTGTCGTATTTTTGGCATATCGAATCGACCCTGAAGATAATATCTATGACGCTCATGTTTTCTCTGGAGATTCAAATCGATATGATTTGGCGGTGGTGAGAGAGAAGGGTGTGGGATTTCTTCTCCGTGATTCTGGAATAGTTTCTGTGCATTCTTCTTCCATGTCAAAGGCCCTTCAGCGAAAACAACGCTTTACAGTGACGATAGCGTGGCATTAACCATCTTTCTCTAACTTCGTTTTCTGTGGCTTCTTCTATTTTTAACTTTTCCCCGTTAAATGGGTGAGAGCTATCCTAATCTATCCTAATCTTTGTTATCTTTGTTGGGTTAAGGGCCCTTTTGGATGGGCTTTTTTCATAAAAAAAACACTTTTTTTAATTCAAAAAAAATTAATTTATGTGTTTAGATGATATTTTTTAAAAAAAGTAAAAGTCACAAAAAAAAGCTAAAATGCTGCTTTTTTCAAAAGCTCAAATTTTGAGCTTAAAAAAAAAGCACTTTTTTTTAAGTCAATCCAAACGGACTCTAAGTTAGGAGTACCGACCACAAAAATGTTTTGAAGAATGTTTTGAAGGTAATAAAAATAGCAATGAACAATATAATTGAAAATGCGCAGAAATACCATTGAAGAAACTAATTCTTCCTGTTTTAATTTATTCGTTGAAGTTTTAAATTTTTCATTGGTATTTTTGCACATTTTCAATTGTTCATAGGTAGTTTTAATACTTTCAATACATTTTTGTGCTAGATACTTCTAACGTAATACTTTGTTGACCAATTTGTATCTTAACCCACTTTGTAATTCAAATGCATGTTCATTTTATCCCACTTAATTAGGGTAAAAACAAAAAAGAGTGTCAAGAGTAGTGTAAAACAATTTGCAAACTTCTAGCTAGATATAATAATTTCAGTAAAAGTAAATAATTATATTTGGTAACTCATAAATATTTTTTAATTTTCTTACTAAACGTATATCTATTTTTATAATTTTAATAAATTAAATAAGGAAAATAATTCGAATAATTGTATGATTTTTTTTAACTCTTCCCGCCTTTCTCTATCTATCGACCTCGCCTGCCGTCTCCATTATTATCACCCTTATCACCGCCATGGTGCTTCCCGTCCATCATTCTTTCACTCTTCGAACAGATTCCTTTTTCTTTTTTTTCTTTTTTTTCTTCTCCGTCTTTTTGAAACACTGTCTTTTGACTTATTTTCCAGTTCTTTATGGTTCTTGTATAGTCCCTCAACACCTTAAATGGCGGGTCGAAGAGAAAGAGAACCATATCAGTGATCGAAGACATTGACCCCTTGACCCTGTTAAAGTTAAGACTTAAGAGGGTGTGCGTTTTGAAGGCTAAGAAAGAACATTCTCCTCCTGCACCACTTCCAAGAAGCCTTCAAACAAGTTGGAAAATCCTATACTTAAACCCCTGAAACCAGTTACTCAAAACATACAGAAAAATAAGAAATTTGAAGTGCTGGAAGAAGCTCTGGATCTTGCCGAGAAGGCAAGAATTACAAAATCTTTTCAAGAGAATGATTCTTCCGAAAACCAAAGTGCTATGTCCATAACTATGTCGTTGTCAACAGGTAGCAAACCAGAAGAACCAAAGGTTGCCAAAGACCCGCCAACACAATTCCAGAAAGGTTTCGTTCTCATGGTCTAATACTATTTGGATATCGCTATATCAGGAAGACCATTACTCTAATACATGTGAAATATTTTTAAATTTTTTACTAAACGTACAGACATCTTTATAATTTGAATAATTGTATGAATTTTTTTTAACCCTCTCCGCCCTTGTCTCTCGGCCTCCTCTGCCGTTTCCATTATCATCACATCTATCGCCACCACCGCGCTTCCCTCCGTCCATCATTCTTTGGCCTTTCCAAAAGTTTCTTTTTTCATATATTTTTTTCCGAGTTTTGCGAGACTGTCTTTCGACTTATTTTCCAATTCTTAATGGCGGGGTCGAGGATAGAGAGGACCATATCAGTGGTCGAAGACACTGACCCCCAGATATCGATCTCAAGAGGGTGTGCGTTTCGAAGGCTAAGAAAGAACATTTTCCTTCTCCTCCTCCTCCTCTTGTGCTGCTTCTCCTTCAAACAAATGGGAAAATTTCCAAACATAAACCCCTAAAACTAGTTCCTCAAAAACATACAGAAAAATAAGAAATTTAAAGTGCTGGAAGAAGCTCTGGATATTGCCAACCAGAAGAACCAAAGGTTGCCGGAGACCCGCTAGCACAATTCCAGAAAGGTGTCATTCTCATGGGCTGAACTATTTGGATATCAGGAAACCATTGTTCTGATACCATGTGAAATATTTGTGAGAATATTATACATTTATTATGATTATTATCTTATTATTATGATTAGATATAGCTATATTATATTTTAGGATATTTCCTATTATATCTTAATCAGTTTGATTGATTTTGATTTGATTAGATGTTATGAGATTCTAGGGTTAGGTCCAGGTTTACTTATATAAAGGCCTTTATGTACTCTTTCTATTAAAAGATTAAAGAATAATATTTATCTCTCAAGTTCTCAACATGGTATCAGAGCTGTGAGGTTATTTTTCCCTTCAGTTTGTGTGGTAGTCTGGTCGACATTGCAACAGTGAGCAAGAGGAGGGTCAGCGTTCTACAAACAGAGAGAGAGGATCATATTCGCGTTCTGTCCCCGATCTTCTTGGAACACGCACCAGCCCATCGTCTTCCCCATCTCCCGATCGGCAGACGCCCAAAATTTGGTGGTCGTCCGAGACCTCCACGACGGCGCGTGGTGTTCACGCGCTCTCCTGTAGCTTCACGGCGACGGCACGTGGCGGCGCGTGGGAGATAGATCTCACCGGCGACTTTCTGTTTTAGTCTCCTCTCCTCATTTCCGGTGACTTCCGACTGGTTTGGTCTGGGTTCATCGTGTTTTTTATTATGAGTTAAAAATATTCAACCAGTAATGTTTTGCGGCACGGTTCTTCATCAACAACATTGTTGGTGGTAGTTCCTCTGTCATCGTGCCTCTCATCTTGTCCGACGACTGGTCCCGTCGTCCTATTCAACCCTTGTAACGTTTCCGGCACAGTTCTTCATCAACATCATCGTTGGTGGTAGTTCCTCTGACATCGTGCCTCTCATCTCGTCCGACCACTGGTCTCGTCGTCCTCAACTCGTGAGCACAGTTCTTCATCAACAACCCATCTCCTCTTCAACACAGTCATTGTCGTCGAGCCTTTCATCGTCGTTGGTGGTAGTTCCTTTGTCATCGTGCCTTACAACCCGTCTGACGACTGATCCCGTCGTCCTCATCTCGTCTGACGACTGGTCCTGTCGTCTTATCAGGTATTATTCAGTTTATCATTGAGCTTCATTTGTCTCTACAACGGTCAGTATGTCTACACAGTCAGATGCCTCGTCGTCCCCTATGCCACGATTTGGGTCTAGTGACATCTCCATCGTTCTTATTGCTTCTGAGAAACTTACGAGCAACAATTATCGAGAATGGTCTCAATCCATGATTCTTGCTCTTGATGGAAGGGACAAACTTGAATGTATTAATGGTGAAGCAGGAAAACCTTCAAAATCAGAAATCCAGGCATTTCAAAAATGGAAGTCCGAAAATGCATTGGTATCCTCTTGGTTGATTAACACGATGTCCTCATCACTTAAGAAGAGTTTCATGTATCTTCCATCAGCCCGCGAGATTTGGGAGGCTCTCTGTGAGACATATAGTACTATAGGGAGTCGCTCCCGCATCTTTGATGTTAAGAAAAAATTATGGCAGCTGAAACAGGACCACAAGTCACTCGATGATTATTATCTGGAAAAATCAGCTCTATGGCAAGAGTTTGATGCCCTAACAAATAAAACTCATCATTGTGGGGCTGATGCTAAGGAGGACCGCAAAGAGAAAGAAGAGGAAAGAGTCTACGAGTTGCTGGCTGGTCTTAATGTAATTTATGATGATGTTCGGGCACGGATTCTCAGTCAAGAGCCCTTGCCTTCTGTGCGTGAAGTCTATACCACTTTGCGTGATGAAGAGGATAGGCGCAAATCAATGCTTCAGAATCAAAATAATTCCGCTGCTACTTATGTACCTTCTGAGGCCTCAGCACTTGCTGTTCAATTCAAAGGTTCTAAAGGTCGACCACTATGTGATCATTGTAAGAAAGCGGGACACACAAAGAATAACTGCTGGGACCTTCATGGTAAACCTGCAGACTGGAAGTCAAGGAAAGAAAAAGAAAGAGATGATGTAGCTGAAGCCTCCAAAGAATCATCCCAGAATGACCAGCTAAACAAAATCATGGAAATGCTAGCTGCACTTTAGAGTACGAACCAACCAATCGCCTGCTCGGCCGTGGCGGCCACGGTTGTCAAAAGAGAATCTGATGACGTGGACGACGATTGAGTGTGCTAAGGGAGTTGAGAGTTGTATAATCAAGTTGGACATGATTCACATCCATGATCCAACTTGAGGGGGAATGTAAGAATATTATGCATTTATTATGATTATTATCTTATTATTATGATTAGATATAGCTATATTATATCTTAAGATATTTCCTATTATATCTCAATCAGTTTGATTGATTTTGATTTGATTAGATGTTATGAGATTCTAGGGTTAGATCTAGGTTTGTCTATTTAAAGACCTTTATGTACTCTTTCTATTGAGAGATCAAAGAATAATATTTATCTCTCAAGTTCTCAACAATATTAAAGTAAGAGCTCTTGATATATTTTATTAGAATATGATTGAAAGAGTTGAAGCTTGAATCTTTTCACATTTATTTTGTTTTTTTACATAGGATGGAGAACCGCCTCCTGAACTGGATTTAACTAATTTACTGGATTTAATGCTAGCTAGTACGTACTAACTCACTTTGGATTCTAATTTTGTATTAAATATCTTTAATTTGATAGATCTAATTAAAATGCGCTTTGAACGGGTTCCTCATTTTATTTAAATATCTTTAAATTAATTGATATTATCATATTAATTTTGATCCATCTTCTCACACTTTTATATTAAAAATAAAATAAAGTCTATTAGTTCATTGACATACTTTTATCAGCAGGGTAAAAGATTAATTAATAATAAATATCCATACGGATCTTGAATGTATAAAATTCGTTAATTTAAAAGGTTAAAGAATAAAGATTGTTAGTCTACGATATAATAACATTTATTACTATATATAACTCTGAAAATTTCTGAGAAAAAAATATAACTTTGAAAATTAATTTTCGGGCTCACGATGGAGTTTTTTTTGCCTGAATGTATACAGGCGGAGTTGGAAATTAATAGCAACAAAAAGGCCATACTTTAATAAGCACGTTCTATCCTGTTCGATTTTAGTTTTGCTAATCTGACTTTTTATGTTAAATCATCGCAACTTTAACTGGTATAACTATAAAATAAAACCTTAACCAACTATAACTATAAAATCAGTGCCTGACAACAATAAATCAAGAGGTTCAAATGGTATATTAAAAAAAATAAGGACGAGATTTGGATGAGTTTAAAGTCATGAATAATGAGTAATGCATGCCATACATAAGATGGTCATATTCCAATCTGAAAATAGCATACTCTAATCTTAGAAACAAGAAAGCAAAACTTCGAGCAAAAAAAAAAACAAGAAAGCAAAACCAAAAACAGGTTTTTCCGTTACCCAATAATGGAGAACCGAGAATGGCGCACGCTTTCCTAATGGAACTCTCAAAACTGTAAATACAACGGATCCAACGCCACGCGCGTACGTTATCAGAGATGTAATCTCAATCGCTGCCAGATCGAGAGCGGTAGAGCTTGCCAAACACGTGGAGAGCCGAAACGAATCCGATGAAGCACAGGCTCATCACCAGCACCATGGTCGGCGAAATCTTCAGCCCTGGGGCTTCGTCCGTGTAAAACCTCAACATGTTGGCGCCACCACCTCCAGAAGCACCTCCGATTCCTCCTCCTCCGCCAGAGCTGCTTCCTGCACCGGTCACGCGACGGCGGCGCATGCCAGCGGTGGCAGCAGCAGAGCCACGTGGAGCCATGACTCCTGGGCGCGTGGTGGAGGTGGAGGCCGTTGTGGCGGACTGAGATTGAGATGCCCCTTTCGGCATGGTCTTCGTAAAGCAGCGAATTTCAACAAGGCAGAGATATATAGCGGGACGAAGATAGAGCTGTTTCAATTAACAATGGGAGAAAACGGAGATAGAAGAGCATATATATAGAGGATAATGGGATCATTAATTATTTTATCTACTTTTTTTCGTTTTATAATTAAGATATAGTATTTAAAAATAATTTGGGCTTATTTTCGTTATCCTAATTAACAATACATTTATTCTTTCCAAGTAGGATTATCAATAATATATAATTAATCTTATTCTTCGAAATCAAAGAATTAATTGTAGACCGCATAATGTATACCGTAACTGTTTATCATTATATCTTGTTTTTATATTCATGTTATATATAACTATACATTGACAGCAATATGTAATATGTAAGATGATGAGAGGGTCGTGATCAAATAAAATATTCTTACTGAAAAAGAAACCATGATTATCTTCTTAATATACATCATAGATTTTCTGCTAACAGAAAAGACAAGACAATATATCACTGGAGGCTTTCACCTTACTAGTATTGGTTCTGACCTAACTCCTAAGAGTTTAAACAGTATTGATCTGAATTTGCGTGTTTACACAAAAAAAATACAAATTAAACAAGATATTCTACAAGAATATATGTGTGTGTGTGAAATAATAAGATGTAGACATAAAAATAAGATTGGCAGGAAGGTCTCAATACATATATTCACAAAACTGGGAATTGATCTTTTTGGTGGTATATATAATGCATACACGTAGGCTTGTATTTGGAAGTTAACTAGCTAGTTGCTTCAGAAGGAAAGGGAATTCGTTTATCAAAGGAGAATTCCTTGGAGGGTGCAATATCAATCTCACGTTGCGTGACGACATTAACGGAGGAAGCAGCTGGTGGCAGTGGTCCAGTTTCAGGTTGACGCCGACGACGTTGAAGCTCCATTTCCAGTTGCTGCTGCTGATGATGATAATTAGACGAAGAAGCTACATTCATGTTATGCGGTGGAGACGCTCCACGTTGATCAGCTTCCACGTTTGATCTCCTCGGAGACGTGTGAACGCTGCTGTCCACTTCATTACGGAAGTGTCGTAAGAGAGACACTGGAGACGTAGACGGTGACGGCGTATCCGACGCCGTCGTGCCCACCGAACCCCGCCTTTTCTTAACCTCTTTCCTCGCTTTTTTGTGCCATCTCTTGAGCGCCGACACTACTCTTTCGTTAAATATCGTCGCCTTCATGCTCGAGCCCATCTGCATGCATATGCGTTATATATATATATACACGTTCATCTCATATTTAATCTTGACATTTCTGAGATTGATCATGAAGTATGTAATATATATACCTGCGTTACAAGGGCATAGAGAGGAAGAGTGACGTAGCTGCAAAGGATTTGAACGAACACCCTAAAGATATATATACATCACCAATTAATATTAAGATTCATATATATATATATTAGGTACTGATGAAAATGAGCCGGGTTTGTACCCCATAGTGATTCTGATGATAACGTCTTCCTTTTGTGAATGAAAACAAGATTTCCACCCGAATTGTAACTGATGACAACAAAATTGAAAGCGTCAAATACTGATAATTAATTAACTTGATCTTCTTCACATATAATCATAATATACAAAAGTGAAAAGGGTAAGTAATTTTACCGCACTCCAAGAAAAAAAAGCAAGCTGGAAAGAATTCTGTTTATGACACGAGGAATATTTAAAAACAGGATTAGTAATGGTTGATGAAGGTTTTTTGGTTATTAATAAGAGAAACATATAGGAGCACGTTGTAATTTATCATATATGTGTGTTGATGTGTAAGGGGTAGTAGTACCTGAAAGAGAACAAAATGGATGAGGTAAAGAAGAAGGTGAGGCCTATTAAACCAGAAGTAATCATCCCCTGGTTGCACAAGTGGCACTCCCTTCACCACGTCTCCTCTTTCTTTAAACTTAAGTCCCATTTCCGTTATTATCACTTGAAGCTTCGTTCCCACCAATAATATTATCTACACTCATTCATTAATATATTATTAATTAGTTTTCATCATATATATATCCTCCTGAAACATTTTTATTCCACTCACAATAACGGAACTCATATCATCACTTACCACCAAAGGGATAAATGGAAACCAAAGATGAGCGTACCATCCTGTTCATATTTGGTATTATATATATCAGTATTATTCACTATATAATAATTCAACGACAATGTCGATTATGTAATTTAATGACAAATTAAATTAAATAAAAATAATGTTTGAAATTGTAGAAGTATAACTTACCGTGAGTGTTAGAAAGGAGGAACAAGACAGCAAAGGCCCAGATTGGAGGACTAACAAATAGAAATGGGTCATCATTTATGTTAGTTATTAATTAGGATGTTGCTAGTCAAATTATGAGTAAATGAAAATTGAGGGTGACAATTCAGCACAAACCTAATTCCTACGACGACTTTGAAATCTTCTTCTAAAGACCTCTTTATGTATTTCCGAAAATCGAACCTCTCCTGACTTTGAGGCGATAAATGTGCCTGCATATTTTCCATCAGAATAAAGATCTCTGTCATTTTCTCACTGAATTAATTAAATGTTTAGGCCAATGATTCCGAACTTTTTAATACCTCCAATCAAAACAATTTTCTACGAGTTAAAACTGAAGGAGTATGGGTTTAATTAGTAGGAGAAGAATTACGTACCATCATAAAACCATGTCTCAGGGTTAAGTAATCTACTTTAGGAACTGACCTCACGAACTGTCTGAAGAAAGAAACCTGCATCACAATCAAGTAGTTAATTAATTTAGGGAAAAAGAAATAACGCTTTGTGCAAGCAGCACTAATAATAAAAAGGGAAAATCGGCAGTATGGTCCCAATGAACAAAAAAAAAAATCAACAAACCCCAGTATATGATCCCACATATCTAAAAACTCTATAGAGATCTAAGTGATATAGATTCGAATTATGAAATTACATGTTTGCTCAATGTCAACATGACATATAAACTTATCAGCACGTACATTTGTCAACCACAACACTATGAGACTTGTCAATATATCACATTCAATATCAGAGTAACATTATGAAAGTGATATTGTAGTGGACTAGTGGGATTTTTTTTTTTATTTAGTTTTTTGTTCATTGGAATCAAACTGTGATTCTCCCAACAAAAAATGAAAGTGATAATCATATGTCAATAAGCAAGCAACTAATTAATTCCGATCGTTTGAAGCTGCGTTTTCATTTTTTTTTTTTTTTTTAACTCCGTAACTTTAAAGACACCAACACATTGACAATCGCAAGAAGGATTTTGTGCTTGCTTGGCGAAGTCTACACGACATGTTGACGCTGACCTATAGGTGTAATTACAAGAATAGCCTTGAGCCATAAAGCACTGCAGACTAGTCTTGTTCAATAATAAATGACATACAGAAGTGAAACGCGTTCATCACTTGATCGACATGCATTAATTATAGTGGTCACACCACGTTGCCACCCTATTTGCTTTCCCTTCTTGACCGTTATTTTTCTCTCTTAAATTATATGCAATTGACTTGTTGGATCCCACGAACCTTCCTCTTATTTATTTTCTTGTCCCTATTTGTATCACAGCTAATATAACGACCAGAACATTCCGCAGCATCCATATTTTTTTCCCAAGTTTTTTATGTCAAGTAATTAATTAAACAGTAAGGCATCATGAATTAATGAAAGAGAGAGATAAGGAAGTTTTAAGAAACGTACAATCCAAATGAGGAGAGGAGTTTTAGTCCAACAGCTCAAGTGCCTTCTTCCAAATGAAGTGTCCTTAGCAAATCTGAATCGCTCTGGATCTGTCATTTCACACACACACACATATATATATTCAATTAAACTGTACATTCAGAGACATCAATATTACTTTTGGGTTGATCACATGTTATTAAATGCAGAGACACAAACCGTTTGTAAACTGGTACTCAATTGTTCTTGTTTCCTCTTCCCATCGCTTCCACCTTCTCATCTATATATACATATATATAGTCATCACAACCAAACATTATTAAATTAATTTGCAATTCAATGCAGAGAAACAAGTCGATCATTGTACTTATATATTACGTAGGATACGAACCTTAGCACGGCTCAAAGCCAGAGTGAGGATGCAGTAAAGAACATGAAAACAAGCCAGCACGAAGATAAATATATGCAGCTGATGAATCCCATCTGACGACACAAACGCTACTTTTCCCTGCCATAATCACACACACCCGCACTTTAAATTAATTAAACGACCATATCATTTAATCCTCTTCTAATTTCTAATTACATCCAAGTATTTTCTAAATAATGGATGGTTGATTTGGGCGCTTCATTCACATATCTATATCAGTTTTCTTAATGGTTTTATCCGGTATCCGGTTGAGCACTCAAACTCAAGACCCAGAACAATTTAACGGGCTTACAGGGATTATATCGATTTATCATCGTATATTTACAACTTTACACACACCTGCTCCTCACATTTGTCATCTCCTCCGGCTGCCAAAACGCGACGGATGTTTTTACCATTGGAATGAAGTAACGCCGCCAATAATCTCCGGCCAGTGGTTTCAGTATCTTCTGTTTCGGCGACGTCTTGTTCCTCGTCTTCTTGGATGCTGCAGGGGTGCCACGTGTTCGCCACTTCTTCTGATATGCATATTCTCGTTATAAGCTTTTGTCCCACCGTTAGGAGCAACGATATGAACCCTAATAACATCAGCTCTATACCAATATATTTATCCAATTAATTAAGCAGCTAAATATATTTTACTAAGAAAATTTACACACAACAGAAACAGAACCTGAATAAATATATATAAATAAATATAGTTCGAACCTGATTTGATCTTTTCCAGTGACTCGGATAGAGCTTTCTTCTTCTTCTTCTTCAACCACTGCAGTATTATAATTCCATTAACGCTACGCTTTCAGTATAATTCTGAGGCGTTTATGAACTTGATTGTGGAGCTGTAATTGTGTATATATAAATATACCTTTGCTATGAGATGTATGATGTGCTCGATGATTAAGGAAATGAAGATTAAAACAAAACAAACAACGGCCACCGCCCACGTCGGCGTTTGCTCTAAGTTTCTTCCTCCGCTTCCTCCTGCCATAGCTCGATCTCTCCTCCGTAGTCTCTCCTTAATTGATTGCAGATTTCAGGAATCAAATACACAGAAGCCATATAATTCTCATATATTTATATAAAAGAAAGCGGAGCAGATAGCTAGAAGCACCATATGGAAATTTGAGGTAGTGAACGATAACTAATAAAAATATGACGTGCACGTAGATACAATTTTTTGAAAGGTTGAATTATATGTTGTTTACTGGCCGTGAATAATATGGTCAGGAAAAAAAAAAGTAAAGATGTAATCAAAGATTAATTATCAACTTGAAACGGCCATAATTTCGTCTCTATATTATTCTTTATATTTACAACAAATGTTTAATATAACAGTTAATTGACCAATTGTTTAATATTAAGAAAGCTAAATATAAATTATGTAATTATTACATATTTTACCCGATCTCTCAGAAATACACATGTGTATCACTAATTATATTTCAGACAAATAAGTTTAGGAAGAAAAAAACAGATAAATATAAGTGATAAAATGAAAAAAAAAAAAAATCTTATATTTAAACCAAAAGTCACTTCTAAATTAGGTCTTATATTTAAACCAGAATTAATATTGCCTCCAATTTTTAATATAAGAACAGGTTGTGGTTGGATTTGGTCTTAGGCACAAGATTTCAGTTTATTTTGTCTTTCAAATTTATATTTCCCAAATTATCCTTATTAATATATTATCTACATTAACGAGTTTCTATCAAAAATTACTTATGATGAAAGATTACATTTTAGAAAAATTAACATATATTTATTACAATTAACTAACATAACTAATTTCTTTAGTCTACTAAATTATTAAATCAACTCTTATATTAAACCGCTGAGGTAGCATAAAAGTTGGAAAAACGCTAAATATTGACTATTTCGATTTCTTTATCACGTGAAAAAGGATTAAGCAAGGGAAGACCGAGATGGAACAAGTACCTGAGAGGGGATCCAGTTTTCTGGCTTATCCTTAAGATATGCAGGTGGTGATCGTCAATCCTGGACTGTCCAGATTTATTTATTTTTTTACTTTTGTTTTTTAAAATAAAAAAATCATTTTTTGAAAAAAATATTAGTTGATAAATATTTTTATTTTAGATTTTCTATTTATTAAAATAATTTTTTTTTGAAATAAAATTTGAACAATATAATCCAGGATGGACGAGCTTCATGACACGGAAACTGGATCCCTTAAGGGGGTAAATGTGAAAAAAAGTTAAATGGGTGATAAAATATAGACACACACTTGGATTTAAATTGGACGATGATGTTAAATGAACATTTGGATTAGCTTGTAAAAAATATTAGTAGTTTTTATGATTTATAAGATAAGTACTCCCTCTTATCCTTATTATAAGGCACCAACTAACTTTTCTCATAAACCAATAAAAGTAGTTAAAGTCAATAAAGTTGTCATAGAATCTAAGTGATTTCCAATATTACCCTTACTAATTACACTAAACTCTAATATTATACTCCCTCTGATCCTTATTATAAGGCACCAACAACATTTTCTCATAAACCAATAAAAGTAGTTAAAGTTAATAAAGTTGTCATAGAATCTAAGTAATTTCCAATATTACCCCTACTAATTGCATTAAACTCTAATATTATATTAATTATTACTCTCACCCCATTACCTTTATTAATTAGGGGCCGGCAGACATGCAAAAACATAATCAATGCTCATTGGGAACAAGCAAGTGCCTTATAAAAAGGATCAAGTAAACTTGCTAGTTGGTGTCTTATAATAAGGACCAGAGGGAGTATTAAGTATTACTATCACCCATTACCTTTATTAATTAGGGGTAGACATGGAAAAAATTAATCAATGCTCATTGGGAACAAATAAGTGTATTATAAAAATGACCAAATAAATCTGTTAGTTGATACCTTATAATAAGAACCAGAGGGAGTATGTGGTAGAAATTTTATCTCAACTCGCTAAAAATTGCTCCGGAAACCACAATTTTGTGGTTTCTCAAACACTCATTAAAACTATACGACGGCTCCAGGGCCGCCATGTGGTGGATGGCTAATGCAGACCATGAAGTAGGGTATATCACTCTGATCCTATTTATAAGTCCAGTTTGACCAAATCTCACATACCAAGGAGAGGTAATTGACACAATGATTATGGGGGTAAATTTTCAATTTTGCCCTCATTTATGATTGAATGTTTTTCAATTGTTTCTTCTCTCTCTATCTTCATAGGTATAATTAATATGGGTAAAATTGTCACAATCTCATTTATTACATGAAACTAAACTTATAAATAGGACCAATTTTTTTTTTGTCAAACTGGATTTATAAATAAGACCAGAGTGGTACAATTCATGAGTGGATACGTACGTAAAAAGTAAAATCTAAACTAGATTGGAGTAAGTCAAGAAGGGAAGCCGATGAGAAAATGATGAATGCATTATGAGTGTTAGGAAAGCAAATGAAAGATGCTAAATTTTTAGAACAGTAATTAATAAAGATGAAGCGTCAGGATGCATGTCATTTTGATCCTACAAGTGACATAATGTTATTGATTATCATATATGATTATTCAAACCAGAAGATTTGAATCAAATGTTGCCCGGGAAATTTAATTGAAACCATAATAGCCCACTGTAAATAGGCCCTTTGAATAATCCGGTTCACAACATTATAAAAATCAATATCAACTAAATATTCAGTCAGTAAAATGATTTCTTTGACAATAACTCTATATTTAGATGAAGAGAACATAAGGTGAAAAAGAATACTATAAGGTTTTGTAGTAGACAACTGTGTTGGGAGGAGTTGTCATAAATTCTAAACCAGATAACAGATAATAATATATATATATATATATAAAAAAAAAAAAGATACTACGAGGGAAAACCCAAAAAATAGTTTTTTTTTTCATTTTTAGAAGTTTTCTTTGCTAAAATTTTCTCCTCGCTATTTTCCCCTGGCTTGCTCTTCTTTCCATTCAAACATAGTCTAAATGTATGGTCTCCTTCAACTTTATCTCCCAAATCTATAATTTATTCTTTAAACTATCTCTTTATTATATTACGCTTATTGTTATGGGGTTTCTGTTAAGGAGAATTACTAGTACAAATGATTAAAAAGATATTTCAGGAAACCAACACACATTTCTTAATTATAAACAATCAATTTAACAATTTTTTTAGTTTCTGGGAACAATTAATTAACAAGTGGCGAGGTTGAAATTTCAGTGCCCCAACAAATATTGTGTCTAGCAAATTAAACGTGCAACAGAAATGAGAATTGAATATATACACAATTGAAGGGTTCAGATTGAGGGGGTGGCTAATTAAGTGAATATATGTGGATGACAGGGGAGCAAATTAATTCCGTACGTAGGGTCCAACGTATTCACCTACCCTCTCATGTTTTGACCCCATGTGTGTCGGTGTAACTTTTTGTTTTCACATTAATTGCTCAACCCTGATCGACTTTTTTTTTTTTAATTTGGCTCCAAATCAATTTTTATATACTATCACTATAAATTTTACATACTAATTAAGAAGATTAGTTAACTCATTAATTATTGACTAAATTTTCAATTTTACCCTTATTTATGATTAGTTTTAAAAGTCAACATAAATATATTCTTTTTGTTTACTGCAATTAATAGAAGTAAGAATGTAACAAATGTATTTATTACTTAAAACTGGACTTATAATAAGAATTAAAATTTTGAATTAAAATAGATTTATAAATAAGATCATAATAATATGTTGTAAGAAACTTGTTATTTTTTACTGGTTCATCATCTTTTTGGAATTATGATATTTTTACATATCTACATTAACCCGCCCTATGACATTGAAAATAGCCGTTTAGTTTGACAAAACACAAGGCAACAAAGTCCATCATAAACACCATAACATGAACATATATGTGATGAACTGCGGTTGATAAACAAAATATGCATTTTTTTAGTATCCATTAATTATCAATCTTTAAAGTAAAACATGACACAGTACGATCTAATAAAAACAAAGTACGTATGCTATCTATATCCGTTGGAATCATTATTCAATAATTGAAAATTTAATGTAGGACGCCGTCGCATATATATCAAGCGTCAAACGCAAAGTCTTGATTCTTGACTCTTGAGGAATATAATATAATATAATGGTAAACATTATATAAAAGACTTGTTGGGTTGAAGTTGAAGGCCTCTCCCACTTTAAATTAAACTAATTAAAATATTAGGCAAATTTCTTTGTATAGCATTGTTTGAAATCTTAAGGGAGCTATGTTTGGTTCAATGGAATGGAAGGGAGAGGTTATAGGCTAGCTTTGTTTAATTGGAGGAGGGGGAAGCTACTAATTCAAAATTGATAAAGATCATATACCCTTATATCATTTTAGTTATATATATTTCTTTCATTTTCCTTTCAATATTTATATCAAGCACGTTCTAAAATTCAAGAAAAATATAAGTATCTCTTCTAGATTGTTTCCTTAATTATATAACCATAGCAATAATATCTTAATGAATTGGGATGGAATGGTCAATGAACGTCATGTTCAAGCTGGCGAGTATGTAACAGAACCCATTTACCTGCTCATCTCAAAATAGCAGGTAGAACTCGTCCCATTTAGGTCATTTAGATTTAATTTGTAAAAAAAATTATTTTAGTGGTTAGATAATATAAAATAAAGATAATCTTTTAGCTAATATTTTTTTTAAAAAAAATTACTACCTCCGGTCCTAATTATAAGAGCTAGTTGACTTTTTCTTTTAGAAATTAAGGATGCTAAATAAGTTACTTAATCATTTTATATATTGTGTATCTTTAGATTATACATTAGTTTATTAGTCAAATTAATGAGTTTGAAGAAAGAAATAAAAATATTCTAATGTAATTTAATTAGCTTCCTTAATCTCTCCAAAAAATTCAACTAGCTCTTATAATTAGAACTCGAATGAGTAGTTTTTATTAAAAATCACCAATAGAAAAAATTAAATTTAGACTGTTCAGATCTCATCTCAACAAAATAAATATAAATGGAATGAGTAGGAAACTGGTTCTGCCGGTAGTAAGCTACCTTCTCTTGAACTCTCCATGCAAGCACAGCACAGACCTTTCTAATCAACAACAAGCGGTGGGGTGGGGTACGCGATTTTCGTGCACTCACCACGTGTCTTCATTTAATTGGTGTAAGGTGATACCCTGTACTTGGACATTACGCCAGTTGAAGTTTCGGAGGGATTCGTACGTACGTGGTTGACCAAGGGCATGCAATTGTTCAAAGAAATCATCCCCTTTAGAAAGTTACCAGAGACTCTGGAAAATCCGTGGCTGACCTTGTAAATACAGCATACTACGTACATGATTTATATTTGTATTTAATTTAATGAATAGTATCCTTTTAAATTTAAAACGTGAACGAAGACTTTTTTCACAATTTGAACTCGTATTTTTCTCGATAACATTTACCAACTTAAACAACTGGTTGTTGGCTATATTTGTATTTAATTATTTGAGTGATTGAACTTCAAAATAATTTAAAGTTAAACTTAAATTATATTTATTCAAGTTCATTCCATATATAACTATATTATTATATTATAGTTCTTTACATCATAACGCATCATTGTAATGCACATACATGCCTATGATTCTTATTTGTTATAGTATTTGCAAAATTAATGCTAATGGCTTTAAAAAAAAAAAAGGAAAGTCTTCTCAATTAACAATTCTCACAAACTAATAAAAATAATTAAAGTCAATAAAGTTGTTCTACAATTTAAGCAACTTTCAATGTTACCCCTACTAATTACATTAAACTCTAATATTATGTTAATTATTACTCTCACCTACTACCCCTATTAATTATGGGCATATATGAAAACAATAATTAACGCGCTTTGGAAAAAAATAAGTGTTTTATAAAGAGGACCAAATACAATCGCTAATTGGTACCTTATAATAAGGACCAAAGGGAGTATATATGTGTATATATCGTATGTGTATATACATTTATACAGGTATGTATGTATATATATATATACATATATATTTATATGTATATGTATATATACATACATATTACACACGTGTGTGTGTAAGAAAATTAGAATCAAGACCTAGAAGAAAAGATATTTATAGAAAATGATCGTAAAAATCGTAATTATCTAGAGAGATCAAATATAAAAAAAAAAAAAATTAAAAGTAGTAAATTGCCCCTAACAAAATCTTATGCATTCCCTCTTACATTCTCTTCCATATTCTATCTTTAAAACTAATATAAAATTATAAATTTCATTAAATTAAACAATAGTTTTTTCGATTTTTATTTTTCACAACTTGAATATATATCTATGAAAAAAGAATTACGCATTCATGGGAAGGTTGGTTCCCTCCATTTTCAGTGGGATTTGAAGATCTTCCCAGGAAGTCATGCTGTAAGACAAAAAAAGCCCCTAATATTAGTTAAAGCGTCGACCCTCCTCTCTCTCTCTCTCTCTCTCTCTCTCTCTTCCTCATTCCATCTCTGTCCCAAGTTCCGATGGTGGATGAAGGAGCGGCGCCGGTGATGGTGGATGAAGGAGCAGCACCGGCGATGGTGGACGAACGATCGGCGTCAGCGATGTGAAGGAGAGGCGACAATGTAACGAAGAGGGCAAAGATGAGAGGGAAGAGAAGGATGATATTTCCTGGATGTTGGCCGCGAGAGTGAGGGATCGGACGAAAGAGAGAGGAAGATAATTTTTAGGTTAAGGGGTATTTTAGACAATTCATATTTTCTATTTATATTTATATATTTTTAAATTATCATCTTCCTTCTTCTTTTCCATATTTACCAAACATCTTTTGTTTTTGTAAGTTCCCTCTCAATCTTTCTTTCCCTTCTTTAAATTTTTTTCCCTCTTTAAATCTTCCCTATACCAAACAGGCCCTAACTTTGCAAGAGAAGAAAGGCGCTCCATATATATGTCATATCAGTACGTTTGCACGAGGAATATATATATATATATATATATAAACACACACATATATGTACAGACGTACACACACACACAAATGAAGTTTGAAGTTGATAGTATATGCTAGACGTGGGTCCTGTGACTGGGTCGTAGATGAAAACTGAAAGATATACTTCACAGTACACATATATGTACTTTGAGGAATGAAATTTTTATAAATTTTAATGTTTAATGTTGATGTCATTTTTCCCATCGTGAACCTACGGTGTACTTGGAGTGTTGGTTTAAGTAAATCTGAAGATTTTAAGGCATGCAAGGATCGTTGGTGACCTATGCAGATGACATTTTAAATATTTAAAAAAAAATGACAATTGAGAACTCAACGTTTATAAAAATGGCATTAATTAAGAATGTGATGTTTTTGACATTTTTTTAAAATTATATTTTGTTGAATAATTGAATAATTGTTTTCCCCCTTAAGAACCAAAGGATTGTGCGTTAGATTTTCCAATCTTATTTCTTATAAAAGCTTGGAATAATATTAGAATATTGCAAAATTTGATGGATATTGACGTCATTTTGTTGCAGCACCGAAAACAACGTGTAGCTTACTCCGTTCATGCTTCATAGTTCTTCTAATCTCTGTCATGCAGATGAAAATTCTAAGGCCACTTCCACGGGCATAATCAGAATTACAAATTATAAAAAATAAAAAATGGTTGGTTTGATGAGATCAAACTAACATAAATATTAAATTGTATATGTAATATCAGGGATATGATCGATAAAAAAGTAAACTTCAAAGATTAAACTAATTATGAGTATTTAATTATTCGGAAGAGTTTTCAGTTTTGAGGAATGGGTTATTGTGGAGTGGAGCTAGCTGCTGTCAAAGTTCATGATTACGACAATTAAAATTGCCATGAATGTCGTATCGTGTACTCTTCCTACTCAAATGAACGACTGCAAAATAAGGAGACGGCGACGCTGTTGTGCCTCTTACCCAAACTACGTCGCCTGCTCATGTGCGTCGGATGAATGGGGCCCACTTGCTTGTGGAGCAAGGCATATGACTCAGGATAGATTCTGAATAGAAAGGAATAAGGGGAAAAAAAAGGTAGTTGTTTCAATGCTAGTTTTTACACTTGTCAATATCCTTCACTTGTTAATTAATGAGGACTTTTCTGATATTATTATTCTTAGTTGGAACTTTGATTATATTTTTCCAAAATATAGAACCCTAAAAACAAATATAATTGTAAAAAAAAAAATCAATAACAAGTGATTTGTATAAATTTGTTGCCATTTTTTATGTTAAAACTTATTATTATATGTTGCTCACTTGTTGTAAAAAGTTTGTTATTTACATTCCTCTTTTTTTTTGTTTTTTGGCCGAATTTACATTCCTCTCTTGAGATCCGATTTTTACAAAAGAAGGGATCAAATGCTTGGTTGATTATTTTTATGTTCTTGAATAAAACATATCTAAAGTTATAAAGCAAGAAAATAATTTATTTTTTTTATATAATTGTTGTTAATGAAGTTATGATGTTGTTGGTCCTTCTCTAATTTTGTTAAATAAAAAGTAAAAAAATAATAAAATTTTGTTTTTCAAGATAATTTTAATTTTTCAAAAAATGCATAACCAAAAACATTTTAAAAAATAAGTTTTTCCAAACAAAACATTATTCTAAGAACAAGAAATCAACAGGCTCAAATATTTATGGGTTCACATTGGGTGCTTTTCTCTTATGTGCTTTTTATAGATTTTTTTCCCTCTAATTAGAGGGATTAGGCTTTTTTTAAATTTTTTTTATATATTCTATTTATTTAGATTAAATTATATGCTGGATCCTGAAATTTTTTTTGCACCAAATATCTCTAATTAATTAATTTTCAGTCTTGTATTAAGAAATATTTTTCCTGTAACCCAATATTCTGTAAATTAATTTATCTGAGATACTGGTGTAAAAAAACTTTAGAATGCAGCATATAATCTAATCTCAATAAATGGAATATATAAAAAAAAATAAAATAAAAAATGCCTAATCCTCTAATTAGGGGGAAAGCACCCAATGTGAATTCAATATTTAGGCTTTGTTTGATTTCCCGTTTCAAAAAGAAATTTTTGTTTTGTAAGGGGAAAAAAACTTGTTATACTAATATGTTGAGTAAAATATTCTCCAAAAAAAAAAAATAACTAAACGTAAATGGATATCACTTATCTTTTTTTTTTTTGTAACCCACCCGGTTTAAGGTTCTGACTAATCTGGATTTTGTCCCGCGTTGGGTCCACGGTCGTGGGAGAAGAGCTCCCAACATCAATTTTTTTCAATCTCACGCCTCAAACCGAGGACGTGATGATGAGAGAGTAAATCCCTTACTACTTGCTTTCAATGTATGTTGGTGGTGAGAGCAAACCCAAGTATAATATGAGTTATCATTTTGTTGCCCAGCAAAAGCTATCATTTTGCCACCAAAGTTAGGTGCGTAACGCGGGTCGGATTCGGATTAGTCGGGACGAAGCCCCGGTGAACCGGGTGGACAACAAAAAAAAAACGTTTTGTTCACCAGCAAATGGGTCCAATTCTAAGACCATAGATTGGGTTGGATCTGATAATTGAAAGACAATGAGCCTCGGGCCTTCAAATGGTTCCGTAGAAAGGCTTTGTTCCAATTTTGAAAATGTTTTTTCACTGATAAACAGTGCGACACCCTGTCCATCAGAAAGTAGTAGGGCTTTTGGGAAATATTTTACCAGAGGGGCTAGGTGAAATTTTCCTCCTCCTTTTTTTTTTCAATTTTAACATTTTATAAAAGGGTTAATACAAAGTTTGAACCTTATAACAACACTTTCATTTTAGATAACATGAATAAATTTAAATGACTTAAAAATTTATTCTAAAAAGGTTATAATGATAATAAAATATTTTAAAAAGTATACCCTGCAATTGTAAACTGTTCAAACAAATTTTCACGATCTGTTCAAATCAAAATTAAACAAATTTTTTAAAAATAAATTTATTTATATATTTTTAATGCAAAATTATAATGGTTTATAAAATATTAAATCTAAATTGTTAAGATTTTGGGGGAAGAAGATATTAGCACTCATTCATTAGGTTGACAAGATAACAAAAAAACAAGCGCCACATAGATTGATGTGAAAAAAAGGATAGAGGAGAACAGGGCAGAGTCCATGCAATAGGAATATAGGTTAACGGGATTGAAATCCAAATTTATAAGGGAAAACAAAAAACACTCCATACAAGGATGAAAAACAGCAGCTTTCTCCATAAATAGCTGAATCGTACGATAAAATAAAGATCAACAATCTCATATCCATTTAACCACTCGTCGGAAAGTTCCATGGAAGTAATGGAGGTTGCGAGACAGCTACCATGAACCCACAGCAGAAGCCGCTGGGTTCTTGAAACCAGAGAACTCCCAGTATGTTTTCAAGGAGAATGGTGGGAAAACAGTTGTACCTTCTTCAGTAATTTTAGCTATCTGCAAAATTTTGAGTTACGTTGTAAATATCATATTGAAAAGACAATAGACTTCAAACGAATAGCACAAACAAAATCATATAGTAATTCTGATTCAGGCCTTATACACACATGACGGAGGTTGTAAAACATAAACAGTTGTCCTACCACGTCAAGCATTTTCAACATTTATAGCTCATTGAGTCATGCCACCAAAAAGAGGTGAAGAAAAATATATAAAAAAGTTTGAACTCAAGAGTTGAAGCTGGAACACACAAAATGCAACCCCTTAGTTAGTTGTCATAATGACCACAACACCCCAAACATTTTTTCCCATTTCTCCAGATGAAATGAGAACCAGCTCAGAGAAACATTATCCATTTGTTAGCCTAGTCAATTTGAAATTATGATTCTTTTAGACATCAGATACCTAAAGTTAAATGTTTGCAAATAATTTTTTTATTTTTTATTTTTTTTGGGGGGGGGGGGGCGACAAGGAACAAAATGAAAGCTCAGGTACCAAATGTATAGTTTTCCATAAAAATTAAATGTTAGCATACATTAATAACTGTTCCCTTATCTCCCGCATAATCACAAGTCACAATCACAAAAATGTGTTTATATTGTTATACCGGCCAGTAATTTTCCCTTCTTTTCTCCCACTACAGGATTCTATGGCAAATTCTTTAATTCTTATATGGTCAAGTTTCTAGGCCAAGCTATGTTGAGATGAACTAACCAAACTTATTAGTCTTCTAGAAACATAAAATTTTAAACGTCCCCTGGTTAAATGGGTATTAGATCCTGGGAGGATCTAACCTTTGTAAAGAAGGTCGAGTGACGAACAAGAAGCCAAGCAAATAATTGCTTAGCAGTTAACAACTTACTTGCCTTAAGCATCTATGATATCATGTCTCAAGGTATCAAATTTAACAAATAAAACCTCCAAAAAAAAAGGAAATACAAATGTTTTTTAAAAAGATTAGAAGATATTCAGGAAGAAAAAAATCATGATTAAATGCCCCCATCATCTTTTCAAATTCCGCTGGTAATCCAAATGCAACCAGAACTCTGGACAGTATCAGTAAATGGAAAAAGAGACATCTACTTTACAGATATATATGGAGTATAAACTATAAAGTAAATGAGAGCTCTAGCAACTGGAGATGGAGTGAAAGAACCGTATTAACATATCAGCTAACTTGATGAGAACATTTTGTCGCACGAGCATTTTGTCAGGCCCAAAGTCAATGAGCAAGCTAATTCTGTGTGATGGACTGATGGTAGTATGACACTAACGACTGTGTTTTGAAGGATGTATTGGTATTTTATTCATGTATTGATGAAGAGAAGTTATCTTTCCACTTTCCTCAGTGTCACTTCAAGACTTTATTACCTTTTCCATGCCTTACTAATTAAGCAAAATAGGGTGCATTTTTATTGATAACCTCCATATGGACTATGCTCCCTTGCAGCATGCTAATGGTAGCCGCCTATTAGTTGGGTTGGGTTCTAATTTGGGTCAAGGGTGGAGGGAAGAGGGAAAATGATACAATTATTGTAGAAGATTAGAGGAATTGGGAAGAGAAGGAGAAGAGAGGAGCAGAACAGGAAGAACAGAGGATTTAGAACAGAAATGGAGAAGAGAGGAGAAGAGAAACAGGGTGATGCTCATTCATTCATTCACCATGACAAGTATAGTGATACAATGGATAGTTGTATGCCTTATATAGGCAATACCTCTAGACCTACTAGTCTCAACTAACTACTATTGGTTATTAACAACTAACTAACTAACTATCCCCCTAACTAACTAACTAATACAACTAACTCCCTAATTAACTAACTAATATATTTATTTACAGTTTACATATCAATACCCCCTTTCCAAAAACATCCTTGCCCTCAAGGATGTGAAACAACAAAAACACAAACCTAAAGAACAAAAAATACAAAAACTCAAAAATACAAATTCGAATCAATCAAAGACATCCCCTTCGAGATCAGAATCCTTCGTAGGTAGCCCTCTCCGAATAGTCGTTTCTCAAAGAAAACACCATTGATAGAGTCTTTCTTGGTTTCCCTTCAGCCGTTGTCCCATACCAACAAGAAGAGAATTTTTGTTTTTCTTGTTTCCCTTCAACAGTTGTCCCATACCATCAAGAAGAGAATTTTGGGATTCTTTTTTTTTCACCTCAGATTGTAAATCCCATTGTTCCCTGTTGCCAAGAAACTTGTTGGTAGTGTCTTGATGAGTTCTTGATGGTTTCTTGCTGTTTTAATGACTGGCAGAACCAGAAACCACCCCAGAAACAGAATCAGGAACCAGAACAACAGAACCTGTCTAGAAAACATAACTGAAACAGAACCAGTCTTGAAAACAAAAGAGGAGAGGAACAGAATCAGAAATGCAGAAGCAGAACAGAACCAAAATGTGGTTGTTTGTTCCCTTCTTGATGATATCTTGATCAAGACAGTCAGCCCAATAACCACCAACACAGGCACCAGCACCAAAAATTGACAGAAAACAGAACCAAGATGAAGTTACAGTACCAGAAACCAAAACAGAACCAGAATGACAGAGGGGTTCAGGAAGAAATCAGAATTCGCAGTGAAGAAGCAGCCAAGGAAGGACTGCTCTGATACCACTGATACAATTATTGTAGAAGATTAGAGGAATTGGGAAGAGAAGGAGAAGAGAGGAGCAGAACAGGAAGAACAAAGGATTTAGAACAGAAATGGAGAAGAGAGGAGAAGAGAAACAGGGTGATGCTCATTCATTCTTTCATCATAACAAGCATAGTGATACAATGGATAGTTGTATGCCTTATATAGGCAATACCTCTAGACCTACTAGTCCCAACTAACTACTATTGGTTATTAACAACTAACTAACTAACTATCCCCCTAACTAACTAACTAATACAACTAACCCCCTAATTAACTAACTAATATATTTATTTACAGTTTACATATCAGAAAAGGAGGAAGGGTAAGAGAAAAGAACCTGAATCTTGTTGACTGCAGACCTATCACGATATAAAAGTACCCGCATGCACTTTTCCAGCAACTTGACACCTTCTTCAAAGGTCAAATTTTCATTCCATTCATCACGAAGAAGTGGCCTTGCAAGATGGTTGCCAAGCCCAGTTGCCACATGGTTGTCATTAAAATTAATGCCAATCATGTTAACCTGGAAACAATTCACAAAACTGAGTAAAAACTAAATCTTGTAGGCAGCTCACTCTCACATTGAAATCAAAGACAAAGATAAACCAATGCATACCATGCCTAGGTACTTCTGTCCGTTTTTCACACCACCAATTACAAGTGAGTTCCACAATGGATTGAATTTGTTACGTCTATTATACATCACACGAGTCAGGTAGTTGTGCACCTCCTTTGGACCCAGAGAATTTCCATCATCCCACATGTTGTCATTAAGGCTGCAGCAGTCATAAGCCAAAACCAATCATTATTCAGAAATGTTCCTTAACTGATCTTAAAAGATTGGAGATTCAATGGTATAATGGAATAAAACAAGCAGAATACAAATAAGCCAATCCAAATCCTTTTCTGATATGTGATAACTAGGCTTACATGAGTTCATCAAGGTAGCGAAGAATCTCCTGAAAATCACTAATTTCCCCGCTGGCACCCAGAAGACTATGCTTTCCAATAGGCTTCAAGCGCTCAATACTCTTGTATCGCAAGGTAGACCCATATGAACCTATCACAGTGGATCCACCATTGCCATGAGATGCAGATTGAAGCATTTAGTGCGAAAATTCAATTCCATAAAGCTCATAATTTATGATCAGAACTTCAGAATAGTCTAAATTTATATCTTAGAAACACCTAGAAAAAGAATAGAATCATGTTCATGGAGCAATTAAGTCACGATTCTGCATGAAAATGGAAAACAAGCAAAATTATGGGAAATTAAAGGGAGCAATGTCCACCTATGACAGCAAAGTTTCAGGAAAAGGGTCCGTATTCCGCAAATAGTCATGTAAATTTATAAACTATCAGAACCAACGTAAAATAGTCAACAATATACTAGTTTTATTTTCACAACAGTATAAAAATTTGTTTTAGAAGGATGTTATAAAAATTGAAACATACAGTCCCAATCCCATCAGATAAGCTGAAGTTCACTTAAACTAATCGAATGTCCTATTTGAGGATGGGGAAAAAAAACTCCAATGGTCAGATTTTCCACAATAAAGTATGAAGTAGAATGAACGAGTACACAATGAAGATGCAACAGACTATAAATGGACACATAATGAAGATTGAGTCGCAACAGACCTCCCATATCAGCAGCCATAAGAATGCCATCTTTATATTTGATGGCAACTACTGAAGATCCGGTTACATAAGGGTACCTGCAATGAAAACGAAACCTAAGGTTAGCAATAAATATTCATAATGAGAACAGAATTTAGAGCCAAATTGAAAATCGAAAACTCTGGTTCAGGGCTTCGGAAACCCTAAAATTCGCACATCATAAAAATAAGAGGAAGACGGAGAGGACATACAGAGTTCTCTCTGAATCAGCTCCACTGCCCATATTGCTTGCGGTTGTTTGGATTGTGCGAATGCAAAAAGAAAATGATTGCGAGTCCCTCTTCCTGATGACCAAGCTCTGGTGCTTTTATGTGTGTGTTTTTCTTTAAAATTTCGGATGATGCCGGTCATGTAACCCTTTGAACAAGAAAACTACCTTGAAAATAAATATAAAATAAAAGAATAAGTTTTTGTTTTTGTTTTTGTTTTTAAATATAAAATTTTATTTCCACGAGTGTATGCAAATAAAGTATGGGAGAAAATCCAGTGATTCTGGCTAAGATCAAGTGTATATCGTTCTTATCAGTAAATTAAACACTTAATTTTTTTACTAAACTAGACACTTGATTTACTCAAATAAATTAGACACTTCATAAATCGCTTTGAATTTACTTTTTATTTTTATTTAATAAGTGATATAAATTGTTAAATTTTTGTACATCCTTTTATACTCATTGTTGTCGGTCAAACTCGCGAGTTGCCTCCCCAAGTTTATTATTTGTAACTTTTCATTTTACTAAATCGAGTCGAGTTATTAATAACCTCGTGCTAACTGTAAGGTTAAATTCATGAGTATACATATTGATTTTACCGTTTTTATGTTTTTAACTTGTAAAGCTGTGTTAACTTACTTTTAAATTCGTGTTAACTTTTTCAATTATCTCATCCTATATATGAATTTTATAGAATTTTTTTATTAAATATAATAAACTATGAATGTTAATATATTTAATTTTAATTATTTGGATTTAATGTATATTTAAATCAAATTGTTGACATTTTTATATTTTAATTATTTAATTATACACCGTTAATACGTATTTAATGATAAAAATAAACTCTTACTAGTTTACGATTCGAATTTACGTCAATGTCACGAGTTTGACAATCTTGCTTGTACTTACTTTTATGGGATAGGTTATTCTGCCTAGGGGTGTTCATGGGCAGGGCTGAGCAGGGCGAGACCCTTGCCCGATGCCCTGCTCGAAAGATCACTGGGCAGCAAATTGCAGCCCAGTGCCCCGCCCTACCTGATAGAAGCCCTAACATTTTTAGGCAGGGCGATAATGGGTAGGGCAGGGTGGCCCTTCTATGCCCAAATAGCGATACCCTGTCATACCCTATGTGAAAAAAAACAGCTTAAGTAACTAAAAAATTAAATAACATCCATAATTCTACACTTTTAAATATTTCAATATAAGTCTACAAATTAAGTCCTAAAATTAAAAAGACAACCATATGTCTTAACAAGGCATCAAAAAATAGTCCATAATCCATTAAATACAAGACATCAAAAAATAGGAACTAAAGCCTTGTAGACACCCAAAACTTTTAGATGTTGCGTCAAGGCCCCAAAATATCAAAAGGATGACGCATATAGAATCACCTACAAGAAAGCTAAAAAGAAAGCGTATTATTACATCATTTACATATAAAAGTAACAATTAATTGTAGGCTCTTAGCCTTAGTTTAAACTTTAAAGGTTGCAAATTGCCTACTTCACCCACCACTAGCCAATCGGCAACCGTAACCATTACATTCCCCCTTCTCCATGTGCAGTATCTAGGAAGAAAATAAAACAACAATTACATTACAAAATAAGAAGTAATATATAAAATATTTTTTTTATTCTATTAAAAAATAAAAAATATTATATACACTACTGGGCAGGGCGGCATACCCTGCCCGATGCCCAGCCCAGCCCGCAAAAATGCCTAGCCCAGTTGTGCCCAATTTTGTTTGAGCTGTTTTTCTTAGGGCAGGGCAGGGCAATTTTTCATTGGGCGCGGGCGGGCGGGCGGACAGGGCGGTGGGCATCATGAACACCCCTAATTCTGCCTACTCTTATTTTGTCTACCTTTGCCTACCCCTCTCAATACCATTAGATTATAATATCATCCAACGACAGAGATTTGAGTGATAAAATAAACCCTTTTACTCTTTTCTCTCCCCCACTGTCTCCCTCCCTTTCTCTATCCTTTGGTGGCATGAATCAACACATCCCTTGCGAAAAACATCTTCCGAAGAGCAGTTTGAAAATTTCTTTCTTCTTGAACCTCTACAAGCAAGTCTCCGCCTCTTCCTCCATTGATTTCAGCATTAGATTCTCAAATCTCCACTAGGCTTCTGTTAACTCCAACGTTCTGATTGCGTACAAACAGCCCGGAAACAAGAATTTAATTTTTGATAGATCAAGTTTTGTGAATTTTTAATGTTTAAAAAACAACTTTTGTGAATTATTAGAATGAATCCAGCCCAAAATCATCTGTTAAATACTTGTAAATCTAAAAATTGTGAGCCATCGATATTTCTAGTCCGAAGTTTGACCCAGAAGAAACAAAATGCTGTGAAATCTCTGAAGTATGAACCAATCAATTAGCTCCATGCGTTAATTTTTGCTCTATTTATAGCACAATGAGCCCATTTTTTTTCTTAGGGTTTTGCTTGCTGCTCTGCCTTGCACGATCATTAATTCCTCATCTTAAGGTTCGCTGAGATCTAGTAGCAAGCATCAATTGAGCCATAGGGTTCTGAGTTTGGGGGAATCACAAATCCATCCTAGGCTTCTGTTAACTCCAACGTTTTGATTGCGTACAAATAAATTAATCAAGAAAGTTTAGTTTTGTATTTCTCTACCTTTTGCAAGAAACGAGTTCGTACATGCCAGTGGAGGAGAGAGAGAGAAAGGGAGGGAGGGAGTGGGAGAGAGAAATGAGTAAAAGAGTTTATTTTATCTCTCAAACCTCTGCCGTAGGATGAGATTATAATCTAATGGTATTGAGAGGGTAGGCAAAGGTAGAAAAAATAAGAGTAGTCAGAATAATCTATCCCTACTTTTATATTTAAGATTTATAAAATGATTTATTTTAAAAAATTACTCTATCTGGTCCTTATTATAGGCACCAACTAACAGTTGTATTTGGTCTTTTTTATAAGGCACTTGTTTATTTCCAAAGCATATTAATTATTCTTTTCCATGTATATCCATAATTAATAAGGGTAGTGAGTGAAAATAATAATTAATATAATATTAGAGTTTAATGCAATTAATAGTGATAATGTTGGAAGTTACTTAAATTTTAGGATAATTTTATTGACTTTAACTGTTTTTGTTTATTTGTGAGAATTATTAGTTGGTGTCTTATAATAAAAAACCGGGGAGTATTATCCAACAATTTTTTTACCACTATCAAAAAATGAATTTTTTTTTTTTTCCAGGTCTTCTGCAATCGCTAAAAAATAATGGTCTGCCTTCTTTGTCCTCCCGCGGACACTAGACCTCCCGCAGTCCCGCCTCCCACCCCCGCACCTCCGGCCACCCCACGCCCCAGAACCTCGCCAAAATACCCTAGATCTGAAATTCTGGTTCGACAATGGTTCACAATCGCACAAAATCCACAATCTCATCACAATTAAGAAACCAGTCCTGTTGCCACGCTTATTACCATTCAGGTTGTATTTGATCAAACAATCTTATGTCAGCTTCAATTTCGGGAATATCCACAAAGTGGAAAGGCGACACAATTAGCGGAAGAGGAAATCTCTGACTTTGTTGGTAAGCAAATAGGCTTTATTTGACAGTGGGAAAATGCATTCTTTTGGTAGAAATTGCTTGAAACATGGTAGCTGCTCCATGAGAAACTGTTTGAATCATCTTTGCTTTGCAAACTCATTTGGGCAGAGATTTCATGAATCAGCTGTGCTCAATAGTCCCATTGTACAAAATTCTAAGAAGATTACTCTTTATGAAACTCATATAATTGAACCTTTTTTCCAAATTTCTTCTAAAACAACTCCACCCCCGCGTGCACCCTCTTCTGTCGCTTCTTATTATTCAACCAAGCCACCTTCAAGGTCATTTCGAAGAAGAGCCCGTAAGAGACTGTTAAAATCCTTGAAGCCTACTCTAGATGAAAACCAATTTCAATCCGCCTTGTCCCAACTATCCCCAAGGTTCACTCCTGAAGAACTCTGTAATGTTATTACTTTTCAAGAAGACCCATTAGTTTGCTTGGAGCTCTTTAATTGGGCATCACAACAACCCAGATTTCGGCACAATGCCGCCACTTACCACATAACCATCCAGAAACTCGGTGCAGCAAAAATGTACCAAGAAATGGACGATATTGTCAATCAGGTGCTTGCAGTTCCCTTAGTTTGTTCAGAGGTACTTTACAATACAATGATATATTATTTCACAGAAGCTCGAAAGTTGACTCGAGCTGTCAATATATTTAACCACATGAAAAGTAGCAGAAATTTGAATTGCAAGCCTTCTATCAGAACCTATAATATCCTTTTTGCGGCACTGTTGAGCAGAGGAAGCAACTCTTATATAAATCATGCGTATATGGACACTATCAGATGCCTGTTTAAGCAAATGGTCAATGATGGGATACAGCCTGATATATTTTCTTTAAATTCCATGATTAAAGGTTATGTGCTTTCCCTCCATGTTAATGATGCGCTGAGGATATTCCATCAGATGGGTGCGGTTTATGCTTGCAAGCCTAACTCATTTACCTATGATTATTTGGTACATGGCCTGTGTGCGCAAGGAAGGACGAAGAATGCTAAAGAAATATGCGATGAAATGAAGACTGAAAACTTAATCCCAAGTAGCAAATCTTATAATTCACTTGTCAATGCTTTGGCACTTGGTGGAGAGATTGAGGAAGCAGTAAAATATCTGTGGGAGATGACAGAAAATCAGAGGTCGGCTGATTTTATTACATATAGGACCGTACTGGATGAGATATGTAGACAAGGAAGAGTTCAGGAGGCAATGAGGTTATTGCAGCAGTTTCAAGAGAAGGACCATGTGGATGGGCATGCTTACCGAAAACTTCTTTGTGTGCTGGAAGATGACTATGGGAATTCTGTTAGCAGAGTTGATCCAGGTACTGAGCTGCCTTTTCTTTATTGTTATATTCAATTGATTCTATGTAAAATTATATTTAGTTTCAACATTCCAAGGATCATTTCATGATATCTTTTTGATAATATGTTTATAGCTGATGCACAAACTACACATATAGCACACGCCTTTCCATTCTTCTTTTCATGTAATTGGCTGGTTCGTTGGCATATAATATAACAGTTTTTCTCCTTTGTGCCTTACATGACCAACCTCTTGTCAAGATCTGGGCTAATATTCGCACTCTATATTACTAGGTTAATTCAGGTAATAATTTTTTTTTTTGGGCAAGAATGGGTCAGTAATAAAAGATTGTTCTGCAGTAATTCAGTATCTTCTTTGATGCCAAAAGTAATAGTACCACATCTCCATGTGACCTCAAATTACTGAAATCAGTGATTAGCAATCTTTTTCAGAAATTTTCATTGATAACATTTGCTAACAACTAAGAAGGTTTAGGATCAGTTAAATATGTATCAGTTGAATCTATTTGATTTTTGTGTCTCATTCATGTAGGAGTATTCCACGACAAGACTTTTGCTCATGGCAAGGTCCGATAAGCAGAAAATGGAATTCTCATTGCCTGATGCATATTCAAATCAATATTCCCTTGGTTTATCCCGCACCTCGCAATGTTATTGATCAAGATTGATTGCGATGAAAGCAATTTTCAGAAGAATGTTGCCTTGATGTGAGCATCCCACACTGTTGATTTTGTAAAGTTAAAAATATAAATATTTTAAAGTAATTTAATTAGTTTTTATAATATCTCCTAAAAAGTCGACATTATCTTATATTTAAGACGAGTGAGAGTATAAGATAAGAATGAATGAGATGGTTCTCGCCCTGTATTTTGGGCTGCCTTTCACTGGAAAAGTTTCAGTTTTATGCATGGCAAGATGGAATATTGGCTTTATAAGAGCTCCTCAAGAGGAAGCAAAATTTGGAAGAACGGTTATGTAAATGTGGTGCAAAACGATTAGTATTCTCTGTCCCACCAAAAAAAGATGACTCATTGATCTCAAAGTGCAGAATATGCTGAAAGAAGGTTGGTTCATGTTTGTAATTTCGTCCAAGTTGTTGTAATTTTTTTAAAAGTAAAATGAGTTGTTGTATATTTACTTTGTCTAATTATATGCTTCACTTCTCCCCACATTTTGCCAAGTGAAGTGAATATGACCTTTAATTGTTTATTTATTTTATCTGCTGAAGTGACAGTTTCCTCACTCAGAGAAATATATACATTACATTCTAAATATTTATTTATTTATTCTGTTAATTTTCAGTCAGAACCCCATACAGCCGAAGAAATATATCCATCACATTCCAAATTTAATACAAATACAGGGTAAATCTAAGCAATACCTTGAAATATGCTAGATTTTTCACTTTTATTCCCCCCAAGTTGATGAATTGGCGATTAAATTTGAACTAGTGGATGTTATCCAGGTTAGCTGTTTGTCTGGGAATAATATGATGGAATTACCCATCTCATATTCGGCTTTAGACGTCTCTTGTTAGGACGTTGCAGAGTCGTATTGATTTAACACTAAATCGCCATGGTCGACAAACGGTGAAATCAAATCGATGGAAAAAAAGATTAAAAGACGGTAGCTACTTTGGTTAATAATGGCAAATAATTGAGCTTGTTGTGACAAATAGGACAAATTGGAACATCACTTTAATCCCACAAATAGACCCAGACGTTGACGTTTACCTTCCTACCCTCGTGAATATAATTTGTGGGACTCAAAACCACCAGGTCCAGGTGGAACCAAGCATTTATGACTAATGACTGACTCATTCCCACTCTTAATTCAACCTCCTTCATATGGGGAAAAAAGTTTAAGTTTTTTTTTTTTTTCAACAGTTTGGATAATGGCTTGATACAGAAAAATATGATCAAGAACTTGAGCTTGGTTGCATAATCAGATTGAAGCCGTGAAGGGTATAACATATAATATCATATCACAAGGAGAATAATTCTTCAGAAGAATTAAAGAAACTAACAATTGGAACAGAACAGGGAGGAGCCAAATTTAGAAGATAACAATTTCAAAGGTAAAAACACAGCCTACAACATGAGCATGAGGGTTTCAGTTACACAGGTGACAAGTGATAACCACAAAAAGTGGTGATTCCGGTGAAGAAGTTACTAAGCAGCTTTAGCAGTTAAAGACTGTAACAGATAAAGTAGGATAGCATCATCATCCAGATCTCCATGTTTGATCTCCACCACAGAGTTTGTGAGAAGACCCATTTCTTGATTTGCATGAAGAGGCTGTGTGAGCAGTGATCTGTGCCTTCTCAATCTCATGATCTCCCTTCTGCGATCATGATCCGCCATCCTACACCGCCAAAAACAACGCAGAGTAAGAGAGAAACAATAAGAAGATCATAAATTTGGGGATTACAGTGAGGGGAAAAAAGGAAGTACTCTTGGGGAAGAGAACCATGGAGGGTTAGGTTTATCCCAGAGAGGCAAAGAGGAACACCATGTGTGGCTCGGAGGTTCAACATGGACTGCATTTTTTGGAGGTGTTGGAAAAAGAGGAGGAGGAGGAGAGAAAGAAATAAGAGAGTGAATGTTTTTTAATAATCAGGGTGAGAATTGTCCTATCCAGAAGACATTTATGGCAGATTGATGATAGACTTTTTTTTTAAAATTTTTTTGCTCAAAACAGATTGATGATAGATCAGATCAACGATGTACCAAAAGGAGGTAAGGTGCTGTAAAAATATGGAAATTTGGTGGGCCCCCTAGGTTCTTTTCCAGTTTTTCCCAACTTTCCTCCCTCTCTTTTCATTTTCTTTATTTCACCATTGACAATGAATGCATCCATACCGGCACTGCCGGGGGTTGGGTTTGAGATAAGCATGTGAAAAGAGAGACCAGAGCTTGTCAAAAACGGTTTTTAAAATCATGATTTAAAGGTTTCCCAAATAAGTATTAAGTGCCAAGCGTGCAAAACAATTTGCAAATGTGATTGTCTCTCATTATAATAATTTCAGTAAAATAAAATAATTATATCTAGTAAGTCATAAATATATTTTAATATTTTCATTTTTTACTAAACTTTCATTCATTTTTATAATTTTAATAAATAAGGAAATAATTCGAATAATTGTATGAATTTTTTTATTGAGTATAATAGATATATAAAAAAAGCATACAGGATTTTATAGAAGGGAATAAGATCCCTTATAAAGACTATTAAAAATGGTAAAAGAAGATATGATGTGATTTCAGTATTTATAATAAATAAGGAAATAATTCGAATGGTTGGATGAATTTTTTATTGTGTGTGGGTGTGTGTGTATAAGTGTACATGATTTTATAGAAGAGAAGATCCTTTATAAATAAATATCATTGAAAATAGTAAAGGAGAGAAGCGATTTCAATATTTATAATATTAGAGAAGTGTGACTACCTCGTTCTTATTATGAATTATGTAAATTAGATTTTCACTGTTCAAATTTATTTATTTATGCTTAAAGGGTTAAGTAACAAATCTGTCATGAAAGTACACGTTTAGAAGTAATTTGCCCTGAAAGTTTTTTTTAGCTCAATGTTGCCCCGAAAGTCTAAAAACGTAGGAATCTTTACTTTTTTCGTTAAAAAACTAATGACATTTAACAAATTGACATTGATCGTTAACTTTTTAACGGAAAATGACAAAATTCCTACGTTTTTAAACTTTTGGGGCATTATTGAGCAAAAAAAAAAAAAACTTCCCTAGCAAAATTGCTTTTGAACATATACTTCCAGGTAAATTTACTACTTAACCCATATTTAAAATAATAATTTTTATAAAATATGAAATCTGAACTATCTATTTTTTTTTTTTTAATATAAGAGTGGGGATAAGATTCTTAGAAGAAATTGTGACAATTTTTTTTAAAGAAAACCTCTCCTTCAACATTCATGCCCTTTTAGGCGAAAGATTTGATACTATTTTTTTTGTCTATCCAGTATCTAGAGTTTCGCCCTGATTAATCTAAGCAACTCGAGTCGTGCACCTAACTATGATAGGTGAGCCTCTTAACAAGACTTTTCTGCATTCACAAAGATATTGGACACTTTATTTTGACTGGATTAGACCAACAAACAACTCACAAAGAGGGAAAAGCTAAGAGCAAATGTTTTGACTGGGCATCCAAACAATGAGGGGAAAAGAGAGAAAAGAGTAAGCCCAAGTGTTCAATGTGGGTTGACACGATGTATATAAGTCTTTATCTATACTATTCCGATAGCTTTCTCTATTTCATTGAAATAATAATGATTACAGGGGAAAATGCATTACTCCCTCCGATCCTAAGGTAGTTTCTTAGAAAGATTAAATAAATTAAATAAATTATTTAATCATATAATATATTGTATATTTTTAGTTTGTATATCAATTTATTAGTTAAACTAATTAATTTAGAGAAAAAATAAATATAAATACTCTAAAGTGGTTTAGTTAACTTCCTTAATTTCTCTAAAAAAAAGTCAATTTTATCTTATATTTAGTACCAGATGGAGTATTAGTTATGATGATACTAGAATAAACCATGCAGAAAACACAGTAAAAGGGACCCAAAGAAGGGAAAGCAGACTTGGATCTGGCTTCCATCCTCTTCTCTTCCCATCCTCTTCCATCATCTTTCTCATCTGAGCCGGAAGATCTGAACGGTGGAAATTTTTTAAAAAAAATTACCGCATGCGGTGTAAATTCAATGTAAAAAAGGGCAGAGGGCCGTCCTCTGCAGAGGACCGGGTCCAGCAGACTTACGGTAGAAGCTGACATAAGAGAAGTGGCCCCATCGCTGATGCACATAATCACATAAAAGAATAACAGCAAAGGTTAAGTGTTGGATCATGGGTGTCTTATTCAGGGGGCAAACTTATCGACTGTTAGAACAAGATATGGAATAAGTGGAGAGAATTGGAATCTATAGATTAGGTTTTAGATCGAGAGAAGAGGTTTACTATGCAGGAGAGATGACGCCGTTATCTCGGACATTTTTAGCATGGATACCCACATCGCTAGTGGTTCTGTAATTATGGCATCCTTTCTCCTGCCTAATAAACCTTCCTCTAGCAATCGCTCAAAGGAATCAATCCCCAAACACAGCTTTGCTTTCCACTTTCCTTCTTTCAGTATTTGCATGCTCACTCTCCTACTTCCTTTTGCTGGCATCACGTACCATTCTTCCATGCAAGAATATTTCAAGTTATTGAGTGACAGTTTCCCATTTTGAAATCATGAAGCATTTTATGATCATACTATGCCTTGCAGGATTCTGAAGCGTCTGTCTCTGGTGAACTGAGAGTTCCCTGAGGAATTTGGGATCTTTTTATAGAAGCAGCTCAAATGGATTAGAGGGTTTCCAGATTTCTTACAGTACGAGAATCGACTCACGTGTCTAAAACACACATGAACCACAAGTCAAAGCTTGCACCCACTCCCCCAGCGAACATGATCCAATTTGCTACGAAACAGGGGCACTACAGAGCCAAGATTCCCCAATCAGAGAGAGAAGAGGACTAACACAAAAAAGGGTGAAATTCGATTGTACTTCAAATGAGGATGCCAGAACCGAGTTTAGTTCTAGGATTGCCTTGCTTCCTTCTTTTAATTCCTCAATCTCTCTCTCTTATTTTATTGTTGTTAAGGGGCATTATATAGGCCTTATATCTAAGATCAAGATCAACTACTCAATTAGGTAAAAATTAAAACGAGTTAGAAGTTAGGCATATCTGCGCTTTTTACATAATCTACAAGTGTTTCTTCCAAATAAAACTTGGGGGATGATAAACTTTGGAATTCAGGTCCCAGCCTCCGAGGCGAGAAAATCTTACAAACGCAGCCAACATGCCAAGGGGAAATTAATCAAACTCCTCGCATAAAACCGACCTCATCTATATCGCAGCTTGATATGAGTACTGAAAACGACCACCATTACACTTGAAAATTGCTTTTTTATTAACAAATTCCTGGGATAACATCTAACAAGCTGACACTATTATCTACTGTTACATAAATCTGGATGCCATAATATTTTTCTATATGTTAGCCATTTATGTAATTATTTACTTGATAACATATTAATCGCGCAGGTCTCAATAAAAAATCATGAGCATGCAACGAGAGATTGGAAAAATAAAAGGAAATCCCTGCAAGAATGATTCAAGATTGAATCTCAACCTGCCAGCATCTATACCCAATATTGAAACTCTGACGTTTATCAGTTTTGTGGACTCAAAGGATCAAACTAGATGAGGTAGAATACAAACTAATCTTCAAAATAACCACTACTTAGTTGAGTAAACAAATGATGATTGGAGCAGAGCAGAATGAATCTTCACTTATCTCGGCTTAAACCCAGAGATAATCAGTAATGTGAGACTTGCAGCACTTTTGGTTAAGAATAAAGAGCGGTAGCATCCCGGGGTTATGGCTGCACAAAACGTAATTCTTAATCAAGTGACATTCCACATAAAACTGAATTTGACCTGTGACGTGAGTATATATTCATCACCCAGAAGTAAAACAAAAGAAAGATGGATGAAAAAAATTGACATACATAACCAAACCACTTGAGATTTAAGTTTAGCTACATGTAGTACAATTAGAAAGACTCAGGAGAAGAGAAAGAAAAACCAGCAAAGAGGTGAGATTCAGAGTATACCTGCAAAATTATTACAATTCTTGATCAATGTCAAGTGCTTTTGCGGAAGCCTTCTCAGCTTCTTCCAAAACATAGGCTTTCAATGATTCAAGATCCCTTGGACCTGAGCAATAGCATAGCACAAAATGCAAAAATTAATATCGAACAAGAGGGGATTAGCCAGTACGAGAGGGAGTAGACAATATGAGTATCCTGGCAACCAAATCAATATAAAACTCAAGAAAGCATACACCAAATATGACAGTGGCATACATAGGTTTTTTCAGGTTGATGATAGAATACAAAATTATCAACACAATAAACAAATCAATGACTGATTGATGCTACGATCCCTCCATCAACCACATGTGACTTGATTTATTATCAATGTCAATAACAAAATTTCCACAGGAAACATTTTTGAATTTCGATATTATTCATGATACTTAGCAATATAGCAACTCTAAAATCGAAAATTGTAATGTGACGGTATATCTTTGGCTACAATCAAACTCATCCGATCATCATCTTGATAAAAACTGACGGTTTGAATTTAGTGGAAACTATGAAACAAATTTTCGACACAATGGGAAGATTTTAATTACCGCGGTATCTGGCAACTTCTTCGCCATTATAAAAGAGCTTAAAAGTGGGATAAGAATGAATATCAACTTTGCTGCATACTGGTTTGTTCATGCTACAATCTACTTCTCCAATCTCTATTGCATCTTCTCCTTCCATCTCTTTTCCCAAATCATCCCACAATGATCCCAGATTCTTACTGCCAGTAAGTGTTATCAACACAGGTTAGTAAGCAGTTGAAAATTTAGTCAAGATTATTGCAGAGTAGAAGAAAGAAAGTTACCAATGCTTGCACCAGGGAACGCAGAATTTCACAAACCACGCAGTGTGCTGCTCCTTGATCTAAACGAAACAGACAAACACGAAACAAAGGTGATTGAAAGATGCGATCGTAACACTAACAAGTGACGTGCAATTCAATAACAGTTTCATGAATACCCTCAAGCACACACACCCGTACTCTACAACTTTCCCCATCCCAATCTGCACTTTCAGAGGCAATCATTAACCGGTGGGAACTAGAACATTGTTCGCAAGAATTTAGGGTAAAGAAATCTTTCCATATGATTGCGACAAATAAATAAATAGCATGGGTCCGCAACTTTCCATCGATGATAAACGATAGACAGAAATTATTACGGAATTAAGCAGTATTTGTTTCAACAACAAAAATAAAAAGAGTATTTTTCATTCAATCAACTTTAACAGGAAAGGGCGAAAAAAATAAGAGCGACGCTACTGCTTCGAGAGTAGATTATCTACCTTATCAGAGAATGTGTCGGAGGTTAACGATATAACCTCGGATTGAGCATGAAAAGCTAGATTGATGAGGACGAGAAGGAGAAGAAAGGAAGCGCCGTGGTTTCTCATGACTGGTCTGGGAGGTCTGGGCGGTGCCGAGATCTCTCACCCTCAAAAGCACCGAGGACTAGTTCGGAGAGTCTTGTCAAAGACACGTGGGTTGCACGTGTTGAATGGTGAACACAAGGAAGCGATTTTTTGTTTTGGCCAGAATATCATTCGTAATCTTTTGGGGGTTAAAGTTCTTAATCTTCAATTTGATGGCATTTCGCTGACTAGTTCGGAATCTTTTGTTTATCGGGACTGAATATCATTCGTAATCTTTAATTTAATAGAATTTTAGTTTTGATTCAGTGTACAAATGCATATGTGTTTTACTTTCGGAGTGTTCAACACCAAATGTTTTTTTGTGTGCAATAGTACTCATGTGATTACAAAATAGATGCAAAAGTCATATCTCTATTAAAAGGAAAAACGTTGACCATTAAAATGAAGATTTTAACTAACATTGATAACATGGATGGTGATTTGGCAGATCAAGTAGTATATGGAGAAAAAAAAAAAAACCCCACCAAATACAGAGGGCATCAAAGGGCGCCACAAACGAGCTTCACCTTCACCTTTGTTCTTCCATTTCACCTCTCTTTTTTCTCACCGACGACAACTTCCATTCTCACTATCGCCGATGAGCTCCTCCTCTTCACTATAGTCACCACCGTCAGAAGCTTTCAAGAGGAAAAAGTGCAAAAAGTCTTGTATGTGGGTATCTAGAACAAGAAACTTAAAAGGTAAAATAGAATCTAAACTCTACTTTCCAGAACAGAAGTAGCAAGATTAGCTAATTTGAACCTACTCCAAACATAGAAACATGAAAAAAAGCTGGTAAATTAAATCTTTCAGCTCATCCTATGCATGAACATGTACAGATCTGCACAACAGGGGGAAGCTACAGCTCATGCTAGATACAAAGAAAGAATCCCGTCTCCCATAAAACCTCAAATTGAAGCTTAAATCAAATGAATAACCACATGATGATTCGAAATCTCCACCAATTTTTGATAGCCACAGTCACAAACAAAGAGAGAGAGAGAGAGAGAGAGAGAGAGAGTCACAGTGGGATGGTGACATTGTAGAAATTTAAGCCCCTGGCCATGCAACGCGGCGTCGTTCAGAGCCCCGACAAAGCCCTAGGACCAACCCGTTGGTTCAATTTTAGTGCCAAAAAACCAGCCTCCGGGTGCTTTTTTGACGAAGCACCAGCAGTCGAGCACCTCACCGAAAAGAGTCGACGATTCATCTGAAGCATGTGCTGGTCATTGTCACTCACCGCCAACACCAACCACCGATTTCTCGTTCCTCCGAGCTCCTCTACGGACCACAAATTTGTGACTCACGTGGTTTAGCATTTACGAGACGCTACTCGGAAAACATTAGCTACAGGCGGCCAGAGTTGGGAAGGATTGGGCGGCAAGCACACAGTCGATGAAGTAGATCCGGCCCAGGGTGTTACCCTGCACTTGTAAGACGGATCGAAGGAGGAAGCCAAAACGTCAAGTTAATATTCCAACAAAGATGAAGACCATCAGTCACCAATTCTGAGGATTGCCACGTTTAAAGCACATCTAGATATATTTAACACCAATTAACAGGCGTCCCCTTCGTTAACGTTTTGTGTGACTTTTGTACCTATTTTGTAATCATATGAGTACTTTTGCACCAAAAAAAAACATTTGGTGTTGAGCGCTCCCGAAAGTAAAGCAAATATGTATTTTTACACATTTCCCCTTGCACGGGTGGAAAAAAGGCTTTTAAGACCGGACAAAACAGGTATATTAGGACCGGACCCGCGACCAGTCTTGTTCCAGGCGGTATTAAAAGTCGACCTTTAAGACCGGACTTTTACACGGTCTTAAAAGAGTTTCTTTAAGACCGGACATTTTAAACATTCGGTCTTAAAAGTGTTTCAAAATAAATAAATAAAAAAAGAAAAAACTCAAATGAAACAATCGGTCCCAAATCACCAGATCTGGCAACATTTTGAATGTCTCTCCGTCATCAACGACGGAGAACCAAGAGAAGATTGGAAGCAACAACAACAACAAGAAAAACAAAAAGATGATTACAAAGTCCGAAATAAACAAAAATAACAAGAAACAGAAATCATTCACCATGAAAATCGAATTTGAAGTCCAGATCTACAAAAATCACAAGCTTAAAGCAACCAAATCGAGCAGATCCTCTTGTCGGTGCTAGCAAAGCTTCAAGCAACCAAAATCGAAGTCCAGATCTGAGCAGGAGCGGTCAATGTAGGAAATAAACAAACTTAAGCAAGAAGATATCTGGGTTTGATTTCAAACCGGATCTATGCGAAGGCGGCGTGGAAGGACCCATAGATCGAAGAGGAAGGAGCCGCCATCGTCCAGAATCCTAAAAGTAGTATGCTTTCGCTGTTGCTGAGGATTGGAGTCGACGCCATCGCAAAACCCTCGAAGCATCTCACTGCCAACGTTGCCAAGGATTTGATTGTGCGACTCTTATGATGACTTACGAAGATTGCGAGTAGGTTAGAGGAAGAGGATGACATTCTTGCTGAGGATTTGCCCGTGAGGCTCTTGGGACACTCGTTGAATCTATAACTAAGAAAATGTTATATCACCAAGAAAACAAAGCAAACTCACAGACTTAACAGGTTTAGCGAATGTAGTTTTTTCTTAACACTTTTAAGACCGGTTTTTTGAAACAACCGGTCTTAAAAGTATATTTTTAGGACCGGTTGTTTTAAACAACCAGTCTTAAAAGTGTAAAAAAAAAAATTGACCGGTGGCAATTTCAAATATATAGAACACTTTTAAGACCGTCTGTTTGAAACAACCTAGGTCTTAAAAGTGTTCTATATAATTTTTTACACTTTTAAGACCGTATGTTTGAAACAGAGTACTTTTAAGACCGTCTGTTTGAAACAAATTGGTCTTAAAAGTGTTCTATATAATTTTTTTACACTTTTAAGACCGTCTCTTTGAAACAAATTAGGTCTTAAAAGTGTTCTATTTATTTAATTAGTTAGCGTATACGATTATATTGTGCAATTATCTTAATTAAGTTGTTAGAGAGATTTTAGGAATTAAGTTAGCAGATAAAGGTTTTTTGAATTTTGTAATTAAATTCCTGATTGTAATCATCTTAATTAAGTTGTTAGAGAGATTTTAGGAATTAAGTTAGCAGATCATGATTTTTTGAATTTCGTAATTAAATTCTTGATTGTAATCATCTTAATTAAGATGTTAGAGAGATTTTAGGAATTAAGTTAGCAGATCATGGTTTTATGAATTTCGTAATTATATTCCTGATTATAATCCCTAAATTATAGGAACTGCCTAGGTTTATTTACTTATTAGCATCCGTATATAATTCCAATTAAGCGAAGGAATAAATAATCGCATTCTCGGACTTGATCAGCGTCTTCTCACAATATTTACGAAATTGCCACCGGTCATACTTTTAGGACCGGATATTTTATAGCCCGGTCTTAAAAGTGTTCTATATATTTACAAAATTGCCACCGGTCATACTTTTAAGACCGGATCTTTTATAGTCCGGTCTTAAAAGTGTTCTATATATTTACGAAAGTGCCACCGGTCATATTTTTAAGACCGGATCTTTTATAATCCGGTCCAAAAAGTTCTTTATATTTACGAAACTGCCACCGGTCATACTTTTAAGACCTGATTCTCTATAATCCGGTCTAAATGAGACGGTCTTAAAGCCTTTTTTTGCACTAGTGTTGATTCAATTTCCTATAATACAAATTTAGTTTCAGTTTCACAATCGACTCTATGCTTTTAGTCAGTTTTGACGTTAGTCGTTAGAGCTTTAAGCCAAATTTTTATGAAATTGTTGGGAAGGGGATTCGAAAGATAGGAGGAGACCTTTTTTCTTTATTTGATTTAAATTAGGTGGGAGGGTGGGCAAAATTCTACGTTAAATTCCTTTCCTTCTCTTTATTTTAAACAAAGGATTTTTTCTTCAACCTTTTCCCTCTAACAAACCGAACAAAAAAACTCTATAACATTGTGAAGAATATCCTACTTGTTTGTGTCAGTCACTCCACGAATACAACCTTAGCTGATGTTCAATCAAACCATCACCAATTCTTACTTCTATGTAGGATTCACAGGGACACCGGTAACGCGAAGAATGCCACTCAGATTTGAGGGGATGCGGTTTCAATTTTCTTGGCCACAAATTTTCTTGTTTCGCGCCAACTATAATCCTCAGCAACTTTGATTACCTGCCATCACTTTGGGGACAGGTAGAAGAATTCAATCAACAATGAAATTAATTAATCTGGGTTTACTATATGATCGACATTTGTTAAAGTGCTTAATAATCTAATATTCAAACTATTACGATGTTCAATGACCTCTTTCCTCACTGCAGCAGCTTCCAATTTTTCATGAAGATCAGTATTCAGTACCCAAAATGGATGCAAAAATACATGTTTAACATATATAGGAGTATATAAACTTAGGGATTTTTACCAAAAAATTACATTTTAAATAAAAAATTACTGGATCAAAGTACTTTTCAAAATAATATCCAACTATTGGCTCACTCGAGTAGTGGCGTGAGACTGTCTCACACCACTACTGGCGTGAGATGTTTTCACGCCACACAGAGTGGCGTGAGAGAGTATCACGCCACTCTGTGGCGTGATTTATAATAAAAAAAATTATTAAAATTATAAATAATAATTTTAATTAATTATAAATAATAAAAAGAGTATTGTTTTAATCAATAAAAAGGGAATTAAAATATCTAAAATTTATTATAAACCTTAGGAACAAAACTAATTAGTAAATTAATTAATTAGTTAATTTGTTAAATTAATTAATTAGTTAATTTATTAAATTAATTAATTAGCAACTTTTAATACGATATTAAGTTGCTACTTAAAAGTTGCTAGTGCTTTTCCCGGGAATCTCTCACTCTCTCTCAGTGTTAATAGTGAATTAACTCACTATTGAGACTGAGAAATTCTCGAGAAAAGCACTATTGTAGCAACTTTTAACAAAAATTGTACATAAATTGTAGCAACTTAATATCGTGTTAAAAGTTGCTACAATTTATATACAATTTTTGTTACAAATTGCTATAACAGTGCTTTCCCCGATAATCTCTCACTCTCGGGAAAAACACTATTGTAGTTAATTTATTAAATTAATTAATTAGCAACTTTTAACACGATATTAAATTGCTACAATTTAGGTACAATAGTTGAGACCGTGAGAGAATCTCTCAGATTCTCGATTAATTAAAACATTATTGCTACAAACTTTTAACAAAAATTGTTTCTAAATCTCTAGCTCTCACTTAACTATTGTAGCAACTTAATATCGTGTTAAAAGTTGCTAATTAATTAATTTAATAAATTAAATAATTAATTAATTTACTAATTAGTCTTGTTCCTAATGTTTATAATAAATTTTAGATATTTTAATTCCTTCAATTATTAATTAAAATAATACTCTTTTTTATTTATATTTTTATATTTTTTTATAAATCACGCCACAGAGAGAGAAATGCCACGTCGTAGTGGCGTGAGATACTGACGTGAGCATTAGTTTAAGTATTATTTTAAAAAGTGCTCTGATCCGGTATTTTTTTTATTTAAAATGCAATTTTTTGATAAAAATCCCTATAAACTTATGTTGTAAGAGTCATGTAATGATTCAGTACATTTAATCCAACTCTATTATTTACACATGTTATATAATAAGATTTTTTCCTTGTTAACAACTCGATCATGTTAATATATTTTCTCCTAAAACCTTTGGATCTGGTTTCCATCCTCTTCTCTTTCCATCCTCTTCCTCATCTGAGCCGTTGAATGAAGATCTGAACAGTGGAATTTTTTTTAAAAAAATTACCGCATGCGGTACACACACTGCATGCAGTGTAAATTCAATGTAAAAAAGGTAGAGGACCGTCCTCTGCAGAGGACGGTAGCCGGGTCCAAAACCTTCCAAAACTTAATAGAGACTTAACGTGTAAGTGTGCCTGTTCAAACCTTCAAAAATTTGACGACAACTCCAACCGCCTTCGTATATCTATGTTAGTTCCTCAACCAATACAACAGATAATTACAACAACACGATATGCTATTTTTCTTTAACGAGACAATTTCTCCTTAAACGAGACCTATCTTCAGGCCATTTTTTATAGGATATTATTTCTTGGTTCCACGAACTTAATCCACCGAAAATTTTTTAGTTTAGAGACTCACTAATATAAATTTATAAATGAGGTTGATTTTGCCTTCTAAGCGGTGTTCTTAGATCCGGACCGGTCAAACCGGTTCACTTTTTTAATTAAAAAAAAAAATCAAATTTTGAAAAATACTTTTTTTTTTTTTTTTTTATAATTTTATATTAATAACCCCAATTTAGCTACTCACTAACCCTTGATCTAATGCCCTAATTGGTTTAGTGTCCGGTCTGGTTTTAGAATCTTGCTCCTAAGTGGTGTTTATGTATCGGTGGCTCTATTATAGAGCCTCTATAAGCTTAAAAAATAATGAAAGTATGAATAAAATTATTTTGAAGTTCGTCTAAAATCAAACCAATGCTACTTAATTACTATTTGAGGGTAAAAAAGGAACAAGTCCTTATGTGAGGAAACCTCTAAACAAAGAAAAAGGGAAAATAAAACATTAAACTGATTAAAGTGAAACGGACTAGGCGATAAGGCGACGGACGAGCTTCTTGCCAGCTAAATTATTATTCTCTTAATCCTAATTATCTTAACCTAATCACAACTCCTAATCATATTATTCTCAGAGTTCTTAATAACTCGACGTAGCATCACCCACTCCGCCACTCGTTCTTCCCTTTCGTTCTATTCTTCTCTGCGTCTAATTGCGTCTACGTCTCCCGGGGCAGCGCGTTCAGCTGGAAGTATCATAGACTCACGCTGAGCTCTCACCAAGCGCTGCATCATCTTCTCGCTCACGCCGAACGATGCTGCGAGCTCAGGCCCCATCAAGGTGTTGAAAAGCGACGATACTCCCGCCAGAAACTGTGGCCTGTTCTTCCTCGCCGATGTCGCGAACCCGACGAACTCTAACGGTCCAGATCTCGATGCAATTTGACAGAATGGGAAGTATCTCGGTACGAAGAACACATCCCCTTCTCTGATTTTGGCATTCATCGCTCTTGTTCCGTTAGGAAGCACGACTTGAATCATTCCGGTTCCGTACAATACGATGCCGTATTCCGTTGCCCTTGGATTTACATGCGGTGCCATCATCGATCCCTGCCATAGCAATGGAAAATAATTGAGAAATTGCCAGAAATTTCAGCTTTGTTATATTAATCCCATATATATAGTGTAATTCTAACAAACATCGCTCCGAGATCTAAGTCCAGAGGGTCAAAATGGAGTTTGTTTGCTTACGGCTGTGAGATTGACGAGATAAACACCGAAGCCGGAGCGTTTGAGTGGGGAATAATTGGAGCTGTCCAAAGCAACGCTCCAACCATAGCGATTTCTGAAATCAGGTTTTCCGTCGTAGAGGTTATAAGAGTCAGGAGGTTTAACGGTATGCCTCTTCCCTATTCTCGTATTAACATTTCTAAAGACAGAGTTTAAGAGTTTTCTCCATGACCAATCGGTTGGCTCTGCTTCCTGCTCCCTTTCTTCTTTATCACCATCGGATTCAGCTTGGTCGTCCACCATTTTCTTGAGGTGTTGCAGTCTGTCTTGCTCTTTCAGTTCAAGGAACTTGGTCCATAGAGAGTCATCCACAAACACGATTGGTCCCTCTTGTTGCTTCGTGAGGATTTTACTTAGGTCGAAGCCTGATGTCTGTATGATGAACAAAACCGTTAAGTTTGGTATCTTTCTTAGCTACTGCTGTAGAGTTAAATTTGGAGCTTACGTTTAAAGCAGCTTTGGTGACTTCAGGCTCGAACCCAGAAAGAACTGATGGTGGATAGGCTCCTCCTCCGATGTAGAAGGACTACGTAGAGCCCGAGAAATTAAAAAATTTAGCTATGAAAATCAGTCTTCAAAGGAAATGATATAATGGCTCTATGATGTGAAAATAGATACGAGTAATACTCCTACTCCTCCGATTCTGGACATAGTTTAAAATTCGTATACCTGAAAAACGCCTATTCCTAAGCTCTCAGAGGGGTCGATGCTACAGATAATATGAAGTCTCTGACCTCGCCCTGTGTTCACCAAGTAGAATACAGAACCAGCTAAGATTGTGTACACATCCCCAGTCTTCAAACGCCTTTCTGCCAGTTTATCTTTGTAGATAAATCCCAACTTTGCCTCACCTGCAATTATTTGATATCTTGAAACAAACTGAAACTGACAACCAGGAACACAAATGGGAGAAACAGAGATCGTTATACCTCTACGGATGAAAAGGATCAAGTTAGAGTCAAGGTACTGAGGAATGAACAGGGACTTTGGTTCCATATTGATGAAGCCAATGTGCATAGGCCTGTCCACAATCCTACCGCCATTGCTTTGTGTAACTCTCATTTCCCCTGCATCAGTCTTCACCACTTGTTTCGATTCTTGCAACAAGAACATGTCATTTGACTCTGCAGGTAACCATCTTCCTTTTCTCTCTTGCTTCTTGCTACTCCAATTTTCTTCTTCTTCAATGAAACTCGTTCCCATTGCCAATCCATGACATAGAACAAGAAGATAGACCAAAAAGGTAGCTCTGTTTAGCATAGTTTTGTCTCTTTTTTTAATGTCCTGAGCGTGGAAATTGAGCGATGAGGTAGCAATGGTGGAGTAGGGAGGTGTTTATGAAGAGAAGAGGCAAAGAATGCGAGTAGATACGTGGCGCGCATGCAAAATCAAGGGGGCTTTGCTGTCAATTCATTGCATCGACACAGATGAGGTATGGGAAATTGGGAATAAACGTCCGATCACGAGGGGCTAGACAATGTCTCCGCTTTTAAATACTAGTACTTTCCTTTGGGTTAAATTTCCTTTTGAGAAAAATCATGAACACATTAAATTTAGATTGATGAACTATATGTAGTCTAATGATCATGTAATGTGATAAATTTTAACTATATAAATAAAAATTTATAACTATATGGATGTTATTTATTTTATAAATAGTGTAACATATTAATTTTAATTTCTAGAATTTAAATTGTATTAGGAAAGAATTATTCCATGAGAAATCGAATCTATAATTATTAGGGTTATAAAAATTTATCCAAACTACGAATTATAAGAATAAAAGAAGTTATAAAGTGATGACAAAAATATTACTGGAAAAATAAAATTTTAATGGGATAAAAAGGGATTAAAAAAGGAAAAGTGAAAAAAAATAAATGAATTTGAAAAACATGAATGAAATTAAAAAATATTTAATCCAAGGAGTACTGTTCATGTAGGTTATTTTAGCATTATACCCCATATCTCCTCGGAGGTAGAACCTTATTTTACTTCTTCCCTAGTGTGCCCTCGTCCGCCATTTTTAAAATAGGAAAACTGTGGAGATTCTTTAAATATTCGAAGTCACTTCTTTTCACCAAAAGCCATATTGTTTACATCGTTATTGTAGTGATTTGAGCATATTATGAGATTAAAATTTGTAGTAAGTATTATTGTGGCAAATTATTCAGTTTGAAGAAGCAGTGACATAAAGACGAAAAAAAAAAAAAAAAAATATATATTAAAAAAAATAAAAAAAAAAAAAAAAAAAAAAAATTTAATAATTTAATTAAATAAAAAATAAATATAAAATTTTATATATAATTTTAATTTTTTATTAATTTTTTTATAAATTTTTTTTTTTTATTATTTATTTTTATTTTTTTGGTTTTTTTTTTTTTTTTTTTTAATTTTTTTTTTTTTTTACATTTTTTTTTTTTTTTTTTTTTTTATTTTTTTTTTTTATTTTTTTATTTATATTTTTTTAAAATTTTTTTTTAAATTTTTTATAATTTTTTTTTTATAAATAATTTTTAAATTATAAATTTTTTTTTTTTTTTAATTTTTATTTTTTATTTTTTTTATTTTTTTTTTTATTGAGAGACAAATTATTGAGTTTGAAGAAGCAGTCAAAAGCGGAAGTGTCACTAGTGAGATGACTGAGTTTACCCCTTGCGTCAAGTGCCAGCTTAATCGACTGGTCCACTTAACATAGTTTTCGTTTGAAAGTTTTTCCGGCACGATTGAGACAGTTGAACTATGATCAAGTCCAGACACGGTGGGTTTTGAAGACTCACTCTTGGAGGGTTCATCATGCGCAGATGTTCGAATTGAATCTGGCTGAGGGTTCAACTCCATCTCTATGTCAGAAGACTCGATCTCCCTCCTGGCTCTGATACCATGAAGAATCTGACGGCAGAGGGAATAATTCTTCAAGTCATACAGGTTACACATATATACAACTTGAGATCGAGGAGTTGAAACTCCGAGAATCATGGAGGAAAAATAGTAAATACAAAATTTGAAAAATAAAATCCTACCATATTTACATCTAACTACCCCTATAACCTCGAATTATTAATAGAGGGATCAAAGAGAGAAGTGACCAGAAAATTCCCAAGTACTCTCTTGGGAGTTGGAGAAAGAATAGGAGTCTGCGACATGTTGATTGTTACAAAATCTTGAGAAGACTCTTCTAATGTTCTTGAGGGCATCTTTAGTGAAAGATTACCTCTCTTCCAGCAACGATTATGTGTGAGTCTTTAACTTATTCTCATCGTATCATCAACTTGTCAATCAAAATTTGATTTGATATATTATAAGTAATACAGGCCATACGTACTAATTTTTTTAACATGTAATCTGTTGAAATACGAAAACGCAATGCAGAAATCATGATGACCTTTTGCGTCATGTTGCTTTCTTCTCTAGCCTTCTCAGCTAGCTCCGCTTGTGACAACTTGGCAAATTTCTTATTCTTCGGAATGTGATGATGGTGCGTGGCCAAACACCAAAACCAAGGGGTATCCCAAGGTAGATTGACCATCTTGGCCTTGGCACGGGAGGGATGTCTATATTTCTTTTAGTACTCCTTCCGGTTATAATTATAAGACTAAATTGATTTTTTTGTTAAGAAATTAAGAAAGTTAATTAAATTATTTTTGACTATTTGTATTTTCATTTTTTCTTTAAATTAATTAGTTTGACTAATTAACTAATATATAATCTAATGATATACAACATATGATATGATTAAGTAACTTATTCAGTTTTTTTAATCTCTCCAAAAAAAAATCAACTCGATTTTATAATTAAGATTAAAGATAGATAGTAATTGGAAACCTTGTATATAGGCTCAAGAGGATGCACTTCCTTGTCAAACACCCTTAGGGCCTGTTTGGTACACAGATTTGGTGGGAAGGGAAAGGAAAATTAGAAAGTTATTCTGTTTAGTATGTATTTTGGACAAATCTTCCCGAAAAGCCAAGTTCTCGGGCCCACTAATATTCCCTTATATGTGGGAAGATCATATATATTCTACCAAAATTGGTGAGATCTCAAGTTCTCACGTCACTGTTCACATTTTTTTGACAAATTTACCCCTCAAATTTGAACTTGGCGGGAACGTTTGAACGTGGCGGGAAAGTTCGAACTTGGTGTGAAATTTTCTTACACAAATTCGAACTTGATAAGAGCATATTTTTTAAAAATATATTTTAACAAAAAAAAATCTTTTTTATTTTGAATTAATTACTTTTGAGGGTAAAATAGATATTTCTTGATTCTTTACCAACTATTACCCTTTCATTTTCTTCCTACCAAACAATTCATATTCCCTCAAGCCATATTCCCTCATCTTTCAAAATCTTTCATTTATTTCCTTCTTCTAAGTTCCTTTCTTTCCTTAAATTTTCCCGTACCAAACGGGCCCTTATAATTTTTAGTCCTTGTCCAGATGACTTCCTTGAGGGTGGTTGGACTTGGAGTGAAAGATTCTCTCTCTTCCCTCGACGTGTATGCGTGGATTCTTTACTTATTCCCGATGTATCATCAACCTATCACTTATTCTTAATAAACTTAACATTCGAGCCTATTTTGTCTTTGTTTTTGACGACCTCGCTATGTCAAGAGGTACAACCCTGAACCACTTCACAGAGATAGTCACTACAATATATCGTATTCTAGAAAAATTGCACAATGCTACTGATACCGATGATCAATATATTATGCTTGACGTGCTGTTCAAATTGTTTGTTTATTATTTATTCATTCTTTTATTATTTTATTCATCTATTTCTCCGTTAGTGTAATCGTGATCCCTAAGTCATGGCTATCTCAGTTTTTCTCATATCAAAGCATTCTCAAAACCAATAGTTGTGAGCAATATCAATTTGCGCGACAGTAAGTGGCAGCACCACAACATCCCTATGCGAGAGAGACTATCATGTCTCTTCTTTGATTTTATTTCCTCCCTCACTTCCTGAATAAAGTTTTGTTTTAAAGTATAGGAGATTTCCACTTGCAACTCTTTTAATCGTTAACGCCATTTTTAAAATAGGAGAGCTGCGTAGATCATGTAGAGACTCAATCATTTTCCACCAGAATCCTCAAAATCCCTTCACAGATACTGTTTACGTCCTTCATAAATATTGTTATACATAGTTAGAGCTTACTAATGAATATATTATTATAGTGATAGTAAGTATCATCGTGGAAAATTATTGAGTTCGAGCTTACTAATGAATGTCTTATTGTAGTGGTAGTAAGTATTATATTGTGGCAATTAAATCATTGAGTTCCAAGAAGTAGGTATGAATGCAGATGAAAGAGAAATAATTATATATTTCGCTCAATCAGAATAAAATAACTCCATGGATAACAAGATGTCATATATATGTTTGTCATATATCAATTTGATTTATAAGTCTAAATTAACTAACCCTCATATAGAGTTGGGAATTAGGGTTGGTTCGGCCCTCCAGGGCCGGCCCGTGAAGGGCCAGGGCCTAACAGGGCTGGCCCTCCAGGGCCTAAGGAAAGAAAAACATTTGTTTTTCAAAGCCCGGTCCGAGAGCACCATGGCCAGGGCCGGTCCTTCAGAACCTGAAAATTACTATTTCAAATTTTAACTATTTTTCTTCTTTCTTTTTTAAAGAAATATAATTAGTAAATTACAACATGAATCATCCAACAAATAAGCACTGTCACTAATTCATAATAAAAAACAAACTATATTCACAAATAACTCATATAAAACATAAGAAGCATACCACTAAGCGACATTAGTACGATGACTATTATTGTCATCATCTTCGCCACTATCAATTTCAATGACATTTGATTGTTCTTCACTTTGAGTAGTAGCCTCTAGTTTATGAGTAAGAATATCATAAATTTCTTCTCCCGCATCATGAACACATCCATAATCTTTATTTGCAACAAATAATAAACTAAATCATAAAATTAGAATATAGTTATTATATATTTGTAGTTAAATGGATAAATAACTCTAACAAATACAAAAAATATATATAAATTAATAAATTAAAAAAGGAAAAAAAGAAAAGAAAAGAGAAAGCTACGGTGAAAAGAGCCTGCAGGGTTGGCCCGGGGCCCTCCAGGGCCGGCCCGTTTAAACCCGAGGCCCTCCAGGGCCGGCCCTATAGGGCCAATTTCAAATATCTCACCTATTTTTCAAGCCCAGCTCTTGACGGGCCAGGGCTTAAATCAGGCCGGCCCGATTTCCCAACTCTACCCTCATATATCAAAAACAGTTAACTCATTAATTATGAACTAAATTTCTAATTTTACCTCTATCTATAAATGGTTCCAAAACTCAACATGAAGCAATTTTTTTGTTTGTTGTAATTAATAGGGGTAAAAAAGTAAAAAAAAAAACATCTATTACTTTATAACTGGACTTATAATATAGATCAAAATTTTTGATCAAAATTGATTTATAAATAGAACTAGAGTGGAATACAGGAGAAAACACTGGCCACTACAAAAATTTTCCCCATCAACTCTCATCATTCTCTAACGCCCCAGGTGAGTCCACTCATCTGGTTTTGCGAACAAGTTTTTTTATTCTATTCTTTTCTTATTTTTCAAGAAAAGGAATGAATAGCAAAACGAGACTTAGAAAAACTCAAGTGTGCTAGTTATAGTGACGGGAGGATTCAAGTCAACGCGAATTGCTTTGCCCTGCTGAAACAACTCCGGTAACGCGTTGGCTTCTTTGGCTGAAACCCCTTGAGCAGTCCATAAGGTGACATGAGGCCATGCGTTTTTGGAAACAATCTTCTCACCTCCCAATGAGCCAGGACATGCTTCAAATGCAGCCATTTCGTCTGAGAAGAGCAAAGCTTTCAACTCCACCGGCACATTTTCATGCAAGAACGCGCCATAATCCGCAACAGCTTTCACACCATGACTTCTCTTGTGAGCGAGAGTCAAGTGGGCTTTCTGCAGATTCTCTAAATGCTTGCCTTTAAGAAAAGCTTCAACTGAAGGATTATTCGAAGCTATCTGCATATGTAATAAATAGATATACAGCAGATCAGACAAAGGTCCTGATTTCTATATTGTTATGTCTGTTATTTGAGGAAGATATCTGCAGAAGATTGAATACCCTGAATGCTGGGGTGCATATTGTGGCCCAATTTTAAAATAATAAAATTGTCATCAGCATGCATTTGTTACATCTAAATGCCGTTTGATACATAATTGAAGGGTAGTAAATAAAAAAAATAAAAAAGACAAACAGCTGATAAAAGCAAAACTAATTTTCAATCAACACTCTTGGGAAAAAGAATCAGAGGCAACTATAAGAGCAGAAACTTTACTTACATTCTTAAGGACGCCATGAATTTCTGTAACGGGCAGACTGAGCGCAGCAAAAGCAATGGTTCCAAATTTCCTCTTCTCAGTGTCTGGTGGTGTATAATCACCCTTTGCAATGTTCCTTAATTGTTCTGAGACTTCCTTTACAGCAACGTCAAATGGAACCTGTAGAAGTTTAGGGAAAACAATAGCATTTTAGAATACAATCCTTTGTTTTGACTCTAGAAGAAGAGGATTTACTAACCTGAATTGAATTAAGATAATCCGCATTTCCAAAAAGAACCTCACGTAATCGTTTCTCCCACATGGTCCATTCCTTGGCATAGGATCCCTTGGTAGACTCTAATCTGTTGCAATAGTGATCAATTTAAGATTGTTGCAATCTCAACTATGAACTGAAAATCCCAAAGACGGTCTAAAGTAGTGTAATCCATAGCCATCCGTCAATAGTCAACAATTAAAATAAATGACATTGCATGACGCCACACATGCTTCAGTTTTATGATTGGAAAGAAAACCTCAGTGTACTGTAGCCCAAGGCCCTTTGAGGAATCATGAGAGAAAACAGCTTCATGCATTAACACTTGAAAAACAGAACACTCTGCAAAGAACATCTCAAGACTCACCCCCCAAAAAAACCCCTGAAATATCTCAAGACAATTTTTTTGGCCTTACACATCTGAAGACTTCAAAAATCAGCTTAATTTCAATACGTGAAGGAGGTATAAGTGTGAGACTAAGGTTTACATTTTAAAATACAGGAAGAAAAGTAATTCCTTGCTGCAGCTCAGATTACAGTCGCCAAAACTACATGCTGATAGGCAGCAACGTCATCATAATATGATGAAAGCAGAATACGAGGCAAAGAAATGTCTTCCTTTTACATTCTGCTCTCTTCATACTATAGAACAGTCAAGAATTTTTTAGTGCTCTTACAGCTGAAACAATTACATTTCTACAAAGTAACTATTTGTTACTAGTCTAGAATAAATACAAACAGAGAGGTGTCTCAATATATGTATTTATTCTAGAGCCAACATAGTCACATCCTAATATCTGTCGACTAAAGATTACTAGAAATCACAAATGCTCCATCATTATTTCCACATTATGCAAGTAAAAAAAACCATAATATTGACCTTCCATGTCTCTTGGTGTGAAGCTGATATAGATTTATGCCCTCCTCTAAAATAGACTGTACTGGTTGAGGAAGGGGATTCCTGCATATTGGAAAGAACATAACAAATTAAGCAATGCTAATGAGAGGATGCATGGAATTATCTATTTCAGATTGTTATACTGCATTTACAATGAAACTTTCATCTGGGTATCTCATAAAAATAGACATGTCAGGCAGCTATAAGAAAGACATAGATAGTCATTGCAAAATAACATACTTGAAAATTATAGTCCATGCAGTAGGTATTCCTGAAAAATTGTACATTGCTACTGATACCAATAATCAATATGCTTCCCAAGCCAATTTTAACAGCACATATAATCTCCCTCAGCTTTCCGTTGTAAGTGTGCGCCAAGGTAGCTAGCTGATGGGTCCTAGCCCACCGCTTCCACCAAAGCACACAGAAGGGGAGATACCAGGGGCAGTGAATCGAGGACTATCGGTCCAGAAGAAAGCATAGAGGTTAAATATCAAATAAGTCAGAAAGTAAAGGAACAGAGAAGGGAGAAGTGATGAAAGGTAGGAAGGAGCAGTTAAAAAGTTGTGAGCGGGATGTACGAAGAGAATAGCTGAGGATGGATTTTTGGTGGAGAAAGCCAACCTCACAAAAGTTGGCAAAACTGTCAGGTTGACGAGGTTCTAGTTTTGCTTGGTTGTGCTGGAAGTGTGTGTTTATTTAGTAAGCATTTAAGTCCCTCAGTTCCTCCTGTTTGATAGTGTTTTGAAACTGTAATAACCATTTTCTCTCTATCAGTGTCATTTGTAGTATTTCTGTAAATCCTTCTGAGTTTTGTGCTTTACTTCTGGGTTTTGTGTAATAGGGCTGCTGTGTTGAATCTTGTAAATTGATACATAGTACAAAAGAGTTCAGTGAATTGGCAAAATTCAAGTTCCCCGATTTGGTTTAAATTTCTGTTTGTTACAGTATAGTACTTTATGTTATTTTGAGTTTATTGTCCAAGAACTTCACTGATTCCTAACAACAGCCTTTCCATTTACAACGTGTGAAGAAATGAGCTCCAACTCTGATAGCATTGTTAAAAGCCTGTAGGAGGTCCACTCCCTCAAAACTAGCATATTAGGAAGGTAGAGCCTCCAAACTTATAACCCCACTTAGGCGTTCCATATTACACAATGTGACACTCTATTGGACCCTAATAATTTCACTCCATTAAGTTTACACACCCTTTAGAACTAAGGACCAGCATTTTCTGTCCTTGCACAAACCTAATTCTTATCTCTAAACATATCCAAATTTCCAGGCTAGAAGAAGTAACTATAATTTACAAGGGATGAATGGAAGACAGGCTGTGAAACTTCTCTTACATTAAATGATATAAAGACTTTTTTTCAAAAAAGAAGAAACTGCAGTAAAGAAAAATATTTTTTAAGACCTGAAGTAAAGAAAAATATTGATACAATAGGGAGAAGAATCACACTCCTAAATAGATAACACCAAAAGGAGAAAAGAAAATAAATAAATCATGATGAACTCAGTACAAAGAAAATTAATGCTAGTCATAGAATGGAAGTACCTATCTGGTTTTAACAAAGGCATCTTGACAAGTGAGCCGAAACGCTCAATTAATTCACCCTCGAATTCTCTACGACTCTGAAAAGCATCAATACGTACATTAAAAATATAATTTTCTGCTACTATTTTTTTACCATGAAGAATAAGTTATCAAAATTTTTAAGGCTGTGCGCAATTGATTTAAATTTCTTAATTATCTTGTGCAATTGCATAGGTTTGTTCTAGTTAACAAAAATAGCTCAAAACTGAATGCAATGACAGATACACCGTACCTTGCCTTCATAAAGATGATAAAACATTAACAGCACGTAACCAGCATTTGGAGATGCTTTGTCAAGACTACCCTTAAATAATTTGAAGAAAACAAAATGATGTACAAGTTAATCATAATTTAGGAGAGATTAGGAATACAATGTATATCCAGAAAGGCAACAGAGCATACTGGATGATTGACTCGTTGAAGCACTCGAAACATGAAAACAACCAATGCATCAAGGGAATAAGGATTTGAGTCGGTTCCTGAAGAAAATAACATCAAGAGAAACGTACTTAGAAGTAACATGAAACTAAACTAGAAGCCAATCTTACTATAACCACGAACTCTATGAAATATCATGGTGTAAATTGCTCAATAGCCCTTGAGAGATACTAAAAATTTTAGTTGTCTCATCTATCTCTAAAATACACATGCACGTAATTTTTCAATATTAAATCTAAATATAATATTTTGATTTCAAGAATAACATTCGTATCAAATCTAAATTCTTGGTTTCTAACATAAATAAATATTGTAATAGAAGTTTAAGAGAATACATTTTTAAATAATAAACAAAATAAATATTATTTTAGAGGGTATTTTGGTTATCTTGTGTTCTCAGGGGAGGTAAGTAATAATTTCAAAATACTACGGAGGGTCATATAATTTGATTATCTCTCAGAGGATGGGATGATAATTTACCAATATCATATGGCACAACACTTCATCATGACCAGGACAAATCAAATGCATTTTCTTTTTCCAGAAAAAGATGGGGAACAAATCAGACTTGTACAGCGCTCTGATTCATATATTTCCATCTTGAAGTGTGGATACATGTATAGAGAGTGTGGCTAACAAATAGAAGGCACAAGTACCTTCCAAGAAAGGAAACATACAGGAGAGATAACAGGCATAATTATACATAGTGATAAACCACATTGCATGATTAGGGGAAACAAAAAAGGGAAGGAGCGTTTGAAATCTGATGTATTAATTGTAATTGGCAAAGGATTTGGCAGTTATGCTAGGTAGTTATATGTAGTTATACATGTGTTAGAATATTAGGGATCATTTAGATTAATCATTTTCTTAGATTAATCATTATCTTATTATTATTTAGGTTTATTATAGCTTAGTATTAGATAGGGATATATTATATCTTATGATAATATATCTTAATCATTTTGATTTGATTCTAGGGTTAGCTCTAGGTTTGCCTATGCCCTATATTAAGGCCCTATGTACTCTCTTTGATTTACTGAGTTTGATAGAGTGAGTTTTATCCCTCTAAATTCAATATGGTATCAGAGCTAGGTCTGATTTTAGACTTACAGTAAACTCCAGTGCTTGTTTCGACCTACTCCTCATCTCACCCAGGCATCACAGACGCCATCTGACCTTCGACCTTCAGAAGTTACTCCTCACAGAATGGAGGAGACCTGAGAGGCGAGAGAGGGAGAGAGGGAGACGCGAGCTTGAGGGAGAGAGAAGGAGACACAAGGACTGTGGCTGAGAACGACGAAGAACACAGAAACGCGTGACTTCCAGATCTGAAGACACGCCATAGACAGAGCCAGAGCCCGCCGATTGGCGGATCCTAGAGAGAAGACGTCGAAACGAGCGGCGCGTGACTCCCACATGCCACTCACAGACTTGGCTCGTGACCACCACGCGTTGTCATCTTTCCCGGCACGTGACACCCACTCGCTGTCGTGAATAGTAACATCCGGCGACCCCTTCAAACTAGTGCCATGGATCCCTCTCAAACTCAAGACTCCACATCTATAGAACCACCAAACCAAACAGTACCCTTCAAAACCACAAAGATGACACCAGATTTCTCAAAAAATCACAATATGGTTATTAATCATCGGTTTAATAGTAGAAACTATCTACAGTGGTCACAAAGTGTATTGAGGTATATTCATGGCAAGAGAAAGGAGAAATATATTAATGGGGCAGCACCTCAACCAACCCCTAATGACCCAAATTTTGACACATGGTTTGCTGAAAACAACCAACAACCAAGTTATGACTTGGTCGTGTAACTCAATGACTGTGGAGATCAGTGAGGGCTATCTGCTTGCCAACACAGCAAAGGAAATATGGGATACTACTCGGAGAACCTACTCCTCGCTTGATAACATCGTTGCCTTGATCCACCTGAAGCAACAACTCCGTTATTTAAGACAAGGTAACATGTTGATGACTGAATATTATAATTATTTGCTAAAATTGTGGCAGCAACAGGATTTGTTTGAGGTTCATCCCTAGAAAAACATCGAAGATGCTCAACGATACAAGAGGATCGTGGAAGAAGGAAGGATACATGATTTCCTCCTAGGCCTGAATGATCCTTTCGAAGAGATAAGGGGCAGAATGATGGGGTTGAAGCCTCTACCACAACTCTTTGATGTTGTTAACCTCGTACAATTCGAGGAAAGTAGAAAACTCCTGAACCAAAGTGGCTCAAGCCAAAATGAAAGCTCAGCTCTTGTAGTTAAGGGACCACACTGGGAACAAAAGTGCAACTATTGCAAGAAAAAGGGCCATAATAGAGAAGAATGCTGGAAACTCCATGGAAAACCTTCTAGTGGAGTCTTGAACTTTTAAAGTCACATTACCCCAACTGAACCAACGGTTGAGAATGATGATCGCCTGAGGAAGGAAGAGTTACAGGTGCTTCTCTGGATACTTGAGAAGCAGAATAAGTCAAATTCTATTATCCCCAGTGTGAATCTGGTAAAATCCGGATTTACAAGGGAAGAGGACGATTGGGACTTCTAGAGAATGGGACTCGAGATTCTTCTGGGCATGTTTTGCTACGCAATATGGGACCACTGAGACTCCAAAAATAAGTACAAGCCCAAACAAAATAAATGGGTTGCTGAGACTCAAGAAGAGTAGAAGCCCAGACAAAAATAAATGGGCCGCTGAGACTCAAGAAGTACAAGCCTAAAGATTTTGAAGATTGAAGCAAGTAGAACGAAGTTTGAAGGATGTTAGGATCCCACGGCCCCTTTTGGTTTATTCTAGGAAGAGGAAACATGTGGCTGATAAGATAGAGTAGTTAGTAGTAGTTATTTTACCTTATCCATCTGGTAGTTTTTAGAAGTTATCCTTATCTTATGTGTATCCGTATAGCTTGCAGTTATAGGTAGTTTTAGGGAATATGTTATTTGCTTCTATATAAGCCTGTACTACTTGTTAAGAAGAGTATGTTTGATATATGAAATCAGTTGTTAATTGGCTGGAGTTTTAGATACTGACTCTAGAGTTACCCTTTTCCCTTCCCTTCTTACTAAATCTGTAAAACCTATCAACTTGGTATCAGAGCAGACATTCTTAGGACCTATAGGATACCATGGTGAACACCCGAAATTCCTCATATGAGGATAACTCTCCACAACGTCCACCACAAAATCCAGAAACACCACCCACTTCCAATCCCCACAATGACCCAGCAGTAATCATGTTGCAACCCCATTCTCAAATACCATCAGAAACCGAAAACCCACAATTGGCAGCCATTATGGCCCAATTAAGTCATATGAATGCAGAAATCAACAACCTAAGGAAACAGAAGGCGCCCATATTTGGCCAAGGAGAGACCAGTAATATTGACAAGGAGAATTATTACGAGAAGGAAGAAGTTGAAGATCCTTGGTGGTAGAGGAATTCCTCCAGACGACCCCATTCAAAAATTGAATTCCCGAAGTATGATGGGGGGATCCAAGAGGTTGGATTTTGAGGGCTGAAAAGTACTACCGTTACTACCAAACTCCTGAGGATTTAAAAGTTGATATAGCCGCTATCAATTTGGAGGGAGACGCGCTAGATACGTTCACCTGGATTTCATCAGGAAGAACCATCCGATACTGGGATGATCTAGTGCAGGTCCTTCAAGAGCAATTCAGCCCCACTGAGTTTCAAAATCCTGATGCTCACATCTGCAGCATAAGACAGTTATATTCGGTACATGAGTATAAACAGGAATTTGTAAGGAGACAAGCTCAGACGCAAGGATGGCCGGAGCATTGCCTCCTAGGGGTTTTTATCAATGGGCTTAAGGAGGAATTACAGGCAGATGTGAAGATACACAAGCCCAGAACCATCTATAAGGCAGTGAGCCTCGCGTTGGAGATTGAATCCAAATTGCAATCTCAGAATAACCAGCGACCCAATCAGCGCTTCATTAATCCACGTGGTAGCGAGCAATCTGGCCGAGATTACCAAACTCAATCTCACAACCCACTCGGCTACTATAATGCCACAACTTCAGGATCTCTTGTAACCGCCAATGCAGTCGGTTTGAGTAATCAGGGACTCAACCCAAATCCCAATTCGCCATATCCGGTCGGCGCGTCATCTTCCCATTATCAGCGGAATTTAAATTTGCAAAATTTAAATTCCCCAAAACAATTTCCAGCAACCAACTCGCAGAATTATACGTCAAACACGTATCCCTCCAAACTCTCGGATAGCGACAAACAATACCGACGTGAGAAGGGACTCTGTTTTCGTTGTGGGGAAAGATTTACACCGGGCCATCGGTGTGCCACGTCTGCATTGCGCATTATGGACGTGTCGGATGAAAGAGAAGAGAAAGAAGAGTCGACGGATTTACATGAAGAGGAATCGCAATCTGATAATAATCTTGCTGAGATTTCGCTACACGCCATTCTCGGCAATTCCTCAACAACAACTCTGAAAGTGCGTGGGACGGTGAACAACAAATCCATCTTAATTCTAATTGATTGTGGTTCAACGCACAACTTCATTTCCAATCAAGCTGTAGAGTACCTCCAACTACAGCCCCTTCCCTCCTTTGGAGTTCAAGTTGGTGATAATCGAATGGTCTCTTGTCAATTTGTCTGTAAGCAATTAGAGGTCAAAATACAAGAGGTCACTATCCAAGAAGACTTCTTTCCTTTTAACTTGGGATCAGTGGACATGGTACTGGGTGTAAAATGGCTGGCATCTCTGAATACAGTAGAGGCAAATTGGAATAAATTATTTATGGTATTCTGGTACAAGGGAAAACGCTACAAATTCCAAGGTATTCCACAGACAGTGACCTCGGCTTCTCTCCACAGTTATGTATGTGATCAAATGATTCAACAATTTGATTCATTAGAGGACATACTGCGACTATATCCCTTTGTATTCCATGAACCTCAGTCCTTACCACCATTCAGACAACATAGCCACGCCATACCTCTTCTACCAAATACCATACCTCCCAACATCCGTCCTTATAGATACCCCTTTGCACAAAAAGATGAAATTGAGCGACAAGTGGATGATTTGCTACAGAAAGGCTTCATACAGTCCAGTGTTAGCCCATTTGCCAGTCCAGTTCTTCTGGTAGCCAAGAAGGACTCTACTTGGAGATTCTGCGTGGATTACAGAGAGCTCAACAAACTCACAATCAAAGATAAGTACCCAATCCCTACCATTGATGAGTTGATTGATGAATTACATGGCGCCAAGTTTTTCTCAAAGATAGACCTCCGTTCTGGGTACCATCAGATCAGAGTTCTTCCTTCGGATGTGCATAAAACTGCATTCCGTACCCACTCTGGTCACTATGAATTTGTAGTCATGCCATTTGGCCTTACCAATGCCCCTGCTACATTTCAAGTTGCAATAAATGATCTATTTCGTCCCTTCCTAAGGAAATTCGTCTTGGTGTTCTTTGACGACATTTTGGTATATAGTGCAAGTTTTGAAGATCATATGAGGCACTTGGGTATTATTCTTCAGACTTTGCAGCATCAGGAATTTTATGTCAACACCAAAAAATGTGATTTTCTCTAGCACGACATATCTTATTTGGGACATATCATTTCAGATAAGGGAGTATCTGTTGATCCTGACAAAGTTTCTGCCATTACCAAATGGCCTCTCCCAAAAGACATTACTGAATTGCGTGGGTTCTTAGGCCTTACTAGGTATTATAGACGGTTTGTCTATCATTATGGCCATATTGCAAAGCCTCTTGTTGACATGACCAAAAAGAACGCATTTCAATGGGATCACACCTCTAAATCTGCTTTTGAAAACCGTAAGGCAGCACTTACCCATGTTCCTGTTTTGCACTTACCAAACTTTTCTAGGTCTTTTATTGTAGAATGTGATGCCTCTACTGGATTAGGTGCTATTTTACAGCAGGAGGGTCATCCTATTGCTTATTACAGCAAAGGGTTGTCTCTTTCTAATCAGCACAAATCAGTTTATGAGCGAGAGTTGCTAGCCTTGGTGATGTCTTTGAATAAATGGCGACACTACTTACTGGGGCGCAAATTTTTGGTTCAAATAGACCACTTCAGCTTAAAATATCTCTTGGAACAGCGTGTTACCATTCCATCCCAGCAACGTTTGCTCCTCAAACTTCTTCCCTTTGATTTCCAAATTGTCTACAAACCAGGAAACACTAATCAAGGTGCTGATGCCTTGTCCCGTTATCCCCATTCTGGAGAACTTTTTGCTTTGGCAGTCCCACATGCATCTGATCTTGAGGAATTACCAGCATTACTACAACAAGATGCATATACCAACCAAATCTGCCAATCCTTGCAATCAGATCCTAACTCTATCCCTCACTATTCCTTGGTTTCCGGAAGGCTATATTACAAAAGTCGTTTGGTCATTCCAGCAAAATCAGCATTGACTCAATTGCTTATGTCTGAAGCCCATACATCCTTGGTTGGTGGTCATTGGTTGCAAATTCACTACTATTGGGACCATATGAAAGAGGAAGTGACAGAATTCATTCAACAATGCTTGATTTGTCAACGAAGTAAGTCCTTACCTCAAGCATATGTTGGTTTATTGCAGCCACTACCTATCCCCCATCACATTTGGGAAGATCTTTCAATAGATTTTATTACTGGGCTCCCTAAATCAAATGGTTTTGATGTAATCTTAGTTGTGGTGGATCGCTTCAGCAAGTATGCCCATTTCCTGGGCCTTTCCCGGCCTTATACAACAAAATCAGTTGCTTCCCTCTTCTGTCGAGAGTTTGTTCGTCTACATGGAACTCCAAAATCCATCATTTCAGACCGAGACCCTCTCTTTCTAAGTTCCTTTTGGCAAGAACTATTTAAACTTTCAGGCACAAAACTGAAGATGAGCACCTCTTATCACCCTCAAACTGATGGACAAACAGAGGTTGTAAATCGATGCTTGGAGACTTACCTCCGTTGCTTCTGCCAAGACCACCAGAAGAGTTGGTTTCGTTTCCTCCATTGGGCAGAATTTTCCTACAACTCAGGGTATCACACTTCCACTGGTCATACTCCTTTTAAGATTGTGTATGGCAAAGAACCAACTGCTCTAGTGCCTTATGTCAACAATACAACTCTGTGGGAATATTATAATATATTATTCTTCTTAGGTTGTTGTAACCTCTCCTCTATTCTTTCCTAGATTTTCTCCATTAGTTACTCCTTTATTTTCTCCTTAATTTGTTTAGTTTTATCTCTCTACTTATTATATAAGTAGGTATTGTATCAGAACATTAAATCAATCAACGAGAATACAATTCTTCTCTCATAAATTCCACATGGTATCAAAGCAAGTTTTATCAAAGCCTTGAAGAAAATTATCAGTTCCATTCTAGTTTTTCGGCGCTGGTGACTTGCTATCTCCCAAGTTCTCTCCTCCGTGCTCCACAGTCGAGCATTAAGAATCCAGAAGAACAGGTTGGAGAGGCAGCAAGACACACCAGTGCCGGGAGACACTCATCTCTGGTAAAACCAGAGAACACAAAACAGGATCTTCTCAAATCACCTTCATCTTCATCGGACCCGAGAAGGAAATTCAACACCAGTCAAGGTGTACTCTGTTCGGACCAGAGAAGGAAGAAAGCTTTGAGCAAGAAGGGAAAAGAACCTGCTCTTACTTGCACTCACCGAAAGCCAATTGCTTGCTTTCTCAGTTTTTCCACTCATCGTGTCGCTCAGTCACAGCGTCGCTCCTATTCCTCTATTTGTCCACCAATTGTCGCGTCGTTACATCACAACGCCGCCCTTGGTTCATAGTCACTGCTGGTCCATCACACCGTCACCAGCGCTCACCACCGTTGAATTCGCTCACTCACTCCGTCAACCTCATAAGAGCTTTCGAACGGAGAGAGCCCCGACAGGTGGGGAGGCTGGAATGGAGTGTTTTTCGGATTGCTTGAAGAAGAGGGATCGCGGTTCAATATCACCGGAAAACCTTCGATCTTCATCACCGTCGGTTTTTTCGTCAACCACCTCCCGCAGAAGAGTCGGACAAGAACCTATGTTTTTCGTTCAATCTTTCTCTGCTCTTATTCGATCAGTCCGCGGCAAAAGAAAAGTCTGACCTAAATTGTTGGTTGCTATCAATTTATATCTCCAAAAAAAAACAAAAATGTTGTAGCTTTGGTCAAAACGCTACAGCTTTGACCAGGGGACCTATCTATAAATGTTTGTGGCAAGACCAAACTGTTATTCTTCAAATTTGAGGACCAAACCGTCATTTCTGAAATTCGCAGGACCAATCTGTCATTTATCAAATTGAGGGACCAATCTGTCATTTCAGAAATTCGTAGGCCTCTGAGACTCAAGAAGTACAAGCTAAGGATTTTGAAGACTCAAAAAGTTATGGGACATTCATCTTTGATCATGTCGCAGCCGCTGCCCGTCGATCATGTCGCAGCCGCTGCCCGTCGATCATGTCGCAGCCGCTGCCCGTCGATCTTGTCGAAGCTGAGTACTCCTAAAGTTGTCGTGTATCTGCTGCCCGTTCATCTTGTCGCCGCAGTAACTCCCAACATCGTCGAGGCTCCAATAAGTTGCATAAGCAAGTTGGACATGATTCACATCCATGATCCAACTTGAGGGGGAGTGTGGGAATATTATATAATATTATTATATAATATTATTCTTCTTAGGTTGTTGTAACCTCTCCTCTATTCTTTCCTAGATTTTCTCCATTAGTTACTCCTTTATTTTCTCCTTAATTTATTTAGTTTTATCTCTCTACTTATTATATAAGTAGGTATTGTATCAGAACATTAAATCAATCAATGAGAATACAATTCGTCTCTCATAAATTCCACAAACTCCTATTGCTGAATTGGATGAATTCTTTACTGAACGAGACGCTGTCATGGAATTAATCAAGTCCAATTTACAGGACACTCAAGCACATATGAAACTCCATGCAAATGCCCATCGCCGCCACCTCGAATTTCAGCTTGGTGATATGGTTTTCCTTAAAATTCAGCCCTATCGTCAAAGGTCTCTCTCTGGTCAGCGGTTTCACAAGCTATCAGCACGCTATTTTGGGCCTTATTCTGTGGTTCGCCGCATTGGGGCTGTCGCTTATGAACTACTCCTTCCACCAGCCTCCAAGTTTCATCCAATCTTTCATGTCTCATTGCTCAAACCAGCTCACGGGTGTACTTCTCAAGTTGCTGTGTCTCCACTCCTAGTTACTGAAAATTGGGAATTAAATATTCAGCCTGCAAAAGTAGCCGATGCCCGTGTTGTGGAGGTGGCTGGTACTCAATACATTGAACTTTTAATTCAATGGCAGGACAGACCACAAGAAGATTCAAGTTGGGAAGCCTATGACTACATTGCTACTCAATTTCCTCAATTCAGCCTTGAGGACAAGGCTTATTTTCAAGGGGGGAATATTGTTAGGATCCCACGGCCCCTTTTGGTTTATTCTAGGAAGAGGAAACATGTGGCTGATAAGATAGAGTAGTTAGTAGTAGTTATTTTACCTTATCCATCTGGTAGTTTTTAGAAGTTATCCTTATCTTATGTGTATCCGTATAGCTTGCAGTTATAGGTAGTTTTAGGGAATATGTTATCTGCTTCTATATAAGCCTGTACTACTTGTTAAGAAGAGTATGTTTGATATATGAAATCACTTGTTCATTGGCTGGAGTTTCAGATACTGACTCTAGAGTTACCCTTTTCCCTTCCCTTCTTACTAAATCTGTAAAACCTATCAAAGGATTTCAAGACAAGCTGGGAATGAACGACATATACTCTCCAGCTTGAGGGGGAGTGTTAGAATATTAGGGATTATTTAGATTAATCATTTTCTTAGATTAATCATTATCTTATTATTATTTAGGTTTATTATATCTTAGTATTAGATAGGGATATATTATATCTTATGATAATATATCTTAATCATTTTGATTTGATTCTAGGGTTAGCTCTAGGTTTGCCTATATTAAGGCCCTATGTACTCTCTTTGATTTACTGAGTTTGATAGAGTGAGTTTTATCCCTCTAAATTCAACATGTAAGATAAATAGGAGTTAGTTATAGGAACTAGATGTTAGAGGTATAGAACCTATATAAGGAAAGGAAACTATAATCGCAATGCCATGTTTATTCTGAATAATCCAGAGTACTATCCAGTCTAAGCCTACTGTTCTCTCTCTCCTCTCCTCTCCCCTTCTCTTCCTTTTCTTTCCCCATTCTTTCTACAAATATACATCAAAATCACAAACAATATATCACGTGATAAATAAGGATAATGAGAAGTCAAACATCCTGAAATCAAGCCCAACAGATTCCAACATTAGATTTTCTATTAATTCAGATTTTTATTTTTAATCAAGATATTTACTCAGTTCACTCAAGTTACTAAAGAATCCAGTATATCACACAAATAAGAAGACAGCCAAATGCTTTCTCAGTGATTTCACTTGGGGATATGATTCCACAAACTATATTATGAAGCATTAATAGCAGACACAGTCATCACAAACAATTCCAGGATTTGCAGCTAATATAACCTTCAGATTCAGGCACAACTGGAACAGCAGAGGCTCTAGTTCTGTTACACATGTCTTCTATCTGCATATTTGACAAGTAAGATTTAGTCAAAGTATCTATCTGCATATTTGACAAGTAAGATTTAGTCAAAGTAAAGCAATATTGACAAGCATATAATATTCTGGTTGATGAGGGGAAATTTTAGAAAACAAGCAGTAAGTGTAAATAATTAAGCATAAATAAGCAAACGAATGCTTCCAGCTTCCAGCTTCCAGTCGTTGTAAAGTATGCCCCCCAAAATAAGAATGCCTTCAAGTTGAATTTAATTCAACCAACAGAAACAGGCGAACATAAATTGCACTCAAGCTTTATGTTTTTCTGTCACTCAGCCATCTTGACCATGCAGGGGGAACGCAAAATATCAACCACCGTATAATTTTATTACATAGAAGAAACGAATTTCCAATCACTAAATATACTTGCATATGGTCTAGTATTCAACTATAATTCTATTTATCATTTTGCTGATAACATGGAACTGATAACCTCTATTGTAAGGTTCCCTGAGAAAATCAAATAGTGAATTATGTCATAAATCCTGATGAAAAAACACAGAGGAAAAGATCCCTCTTTAACCTGCATCATATTGTCATGAAAAACATAAAATTACCTTTCCTCCCACCACCCAAAGACTTTTCATTTTTAGAAAAAGGGGAGACAGAAAGAAAGAAATCAAATAAACCATATATGGATAATAGATAGAGCATTAACTTGTCTCCAAACTTCTTCATTGGGTGCATTCTTGTCAGCAAGCATTATAGAATAAGGTTTCTTCCTGCGTTCATCAGCCACCTTCTGCCAATACTTTGCTGATGATATGCCACACAAGCACATTAGGTATCGAGTAGGAAGTGAATTTGATAAAGATATCTCATTATTGAAGCATTATAGGTATGATAAAACTGAATCTTAATAGAAAGTATGAATGCTCCCTTGTCAGGATCAACACATACTAATGCTCATCATCTGCTTTCTAATATGACTTCTAAATAGAACTTACCTTTAACCAGATCACCCATAAGACTATGAACTGGTCGGTCATCCTCAAATACATCTGGGGAATTTAGCAACTCTTTGCAAAGAGCAGACTTAGCACATCCAGGAATTCCTGAAAGAGAAAACAAACCAAAAGGCCCCACAGGGAGGCCGTATCCACTAGGGTGAGAATCGGATACAAAATCATGAAAAAAGGTGTGCTCAACATGGGCAAAAACCTACATCAACAACAGGATCTGTTGAGTCTAAGTTACACCCATAAGAACTTCATAAAAAGGATAAATCTAAACCACAAATATAGGGCTTATTAAGAAAATATGAAGCGAATAGTTCTTTTGGGATTTTAGTTTCCTCAACTTCAGCTTAATTTACAGCACCTTGATTAAAAAATGCTAGCTCATAGAATTAGTTTACTTGTTATATGTGCCTTTATTCAATTTGATTAGTTAAACACAAGCTCCTGATAATCTTAGAACAAAGAGTAAATTCCAAGTTCTTGTTCTAGATGGGAGAGAAGAATCGTTAGACACAAACAACAACAACAATAACAAGCCTTATCCCTCTAGGGGGTCAGCTACATGGATATCACAACACCATTGAGCTCTATCAACAACCAAATCTTTAGTCAAATTGTTAGCTAAGAAGTCCCTCTCAATAACATCATTGAGAGTTCTCTTTGGCCTTCCAATTACAATTGTGAGACACAGACAATTGGTTAAATTAGTGCCATATATCCATTTATTCATCAATTCATTAAAAATGAAGAAAAATGGAGCTATTGCAAAAGGGGCTCTTTTTATTTTCTTGTTTATCGATGAAAGGAATATAGCAATATATAGGTTGCTCAACCGTAGGTCAGCTTATCCTATCTCAATAAAAGGAAACAAATCCAATTCAAACTTCTCCAATTTTCTGGCCTAAATAATACTACTGGGAAATAAACAGGAAAGACGAAGTAAACAAAAACACAAAACTAGAAGTTTCAAACACAACCAGCTGCTTTTCACCAGAATAGTACACGGCCAGGCCATGAGCCTATATTTAGTCACACAGCCAGGCCACGTGACTCTATCCATATGTCTGATACCTGCACCAGCCTGTGTGATTCCACACAGATAAACCATTCCATCTTCTATCCGTAGCACTATGCAATCCAACAAAATAATCAAGGCAAATTCTTCCCACTGCACTTGATGAGTTCATGAAAGAGCAAAGCAGCTGACCCATCAACGTTAAGGCATATTCTTCTATCAGTTCATCCGCAATATCATTAGTGAAGATCTATTTGACATATTCTCAATGGCAATTCTTCTTATACTTCTATGTTACAAGTTACAACCACCATATATGACATTAATCTTGAATATCGTAGATTGGGGTGGCTAAGCAATAAAAATCTATCTGTTGGGAATTCCAATAAGCTCATTAAATATGGCTGAAGCAAGTTGGCAAAATGCTTACCAGGAAAGAATACTATCAACCCCTCCTGTTTTGCTACAGTGTTCGTAGCCAAAGTACTAGACTTTGGAGATGGTATTTCCCGTTCTACCTCAAGGTCACCTTCTTCATCACGCCCTTCCTCCACAATGGCCAGAAAATCTTCGCTTCTTACTAAATTACCAGCAGAACCTACTAGAGCTTGGTTCTGTGGACTGCGTTTTGCAAACTGCTCAAGGAAAGGCTCAGCTTCGCTAAGATATATTGATGATGAGAGTTGTTTATTTCCATATTTCCTTCTTATATACACAGCCCTGTAAACAGAGAGAAGAATTTTTTCATCTACTGCACCAACCACAAGCAGGATAGAGTCATATAGACATAAAGTGGTTTTTATTCTTTCTTTTTTTTTTTCTTTTTTTTTTTGGTAATAGGTTTTTATTCTTTATTTAATGACTCCATACCCTCTCCTATAGCTAGGGAAATCGATTTGTAATTCTCTTTTTGTTAAGAAAATATAGGTATCAAGCGAGGGGAATTTAAGAGAAAGCCAAAAATTTAGTTATTGATCATACAGGATTCTTTTTCCCTCTTTCATAGTTGGCTCATACAGAAGAATGATTCAGGCATTACCATTCGTCAAGCATCTTGCTGAGCTCTCTCTGCTTTCCAGAAGAAGTGCCCCAATTTTTCATTTGCCTGTAATATTAAAGAAGTTGTTCAGGATATAAGCTTTGGTGATGCTAGCATGCAAACAGCACATTGCTTCCTCTTCTATAACGGTGTGATTGCCATCATAGAAAGTAACATGTCAGAATTCCCACCTTCCCCGTCACTTAATGCAGCTACATACAGCATCATGCTCTAGGGGTAATCGAACTAGATATGTATATGATTAACATGCTTAAGGAAAACTAGTCCATAGAATAAATTTGTCACAGGATGAATATTTATAGGATTTTTGTCAAGTTGTTTACATAATATTACAAGAATAAAGAATTATACATATTTTCTCTTGCTCATAAGGATCTAACAATTAAGTTCAAAATTAAAGTCTGTCTTTCTATAAAAATCCTGCTTAGTATTGCTCACACCCTTCTGAAGCAAAATAAAGGGTATATACACATTATCCATCAGGAAGCAGATGTCTGTTAAGAAAGAATGTTGATTCTCACAGCATGAGCAACTGTTGTAGATCCCTAAACAAAAATATATCTGATAGATTGCCTATCTTAGAATGGGCATCTATCTTGATCCCCACCGACAGAATGTTATTTTAGAAATACATAGTGCAATCAGGGAATTATTCATTGTTCAATTTATCAAGGAAAATCAAGCATAAAAAACAATATATACTTATCGTCAAGCAATATCATTTATAATTTCAATCTACATACCTAAGGTAATAAGCCTTGTAAGCACCCGGACCTTCTTTAAACAGAATAGACAGACCATTTCGAATCAAAAAGGTTCGCAACTGGAACAAAAAAACCCAAAAAGAGGTGGTATCAACATTAGACAATTATCAGCTGCAGAGCCACTTCTAATAAGCAAAACTTCAAGAACTCTTCTTTTAATGAGAAAAACTTCAAGAATTACCAAAGACATGTATTTCTAGAAAGCAAGTACAGCAATCATAAGATTATATAAGAAAAAGCAAGAACCAAATGAAAAGGATTATTAAAGTCGCCATGTAATGATTAGTAAAAAGAAAGTTGCCTGGATTGACTCTTCCAGAGACATTGATTTTAACTATGCACAGTGGTTTTAAAATCTTAAGTGTTCAAGCTGAACCTACTTTAAAAAGAGATCTATCACTTTTGGTTTTCTCCTAATCACTTTTTATTTTTGAGGGGGCAAAAGCTTCCTTACTTCTCTCTCCCCATTTTTTAGGAAGAAAAAAGATTAATACAAAGCAAAGTTCCAGACAAAATAAATAGGATTGGGAACAAGTCAGATTCATTCAGATAAACAGAGTTTTAAGTCAAAAAGTTCGAAACCATTTTTTATAAAATTGTCCAACTTTGTCTTTGCCTTAAAGATTGTATAAAAGACATGTACCTTATACGTAAGAAATTTCAGTTTGACCATCAAGTTTGCATCATCATCTGCCAAGTCACTTCCAGAGGTGCTGGTACCATCTTCAACCACATCATCATTGCCCCTAGAGATTTCACTAGATCTCTCCTTGTTTGCCTTGAATAAATTGATATCAACAAAAAAACCTGAAAAAAATTGTGAGGTATCTCAAAATTCAATAACAAACAGCATATATTAGCTTTGCAAATTTCAAAATTGTTGGAAAACACCATTAGAAATTGTCCAAGCACATGCTATTTCCACTTATTGCTGTTGCTGCTGCTGTTATTTCTTGTATGTAGTTTGATCTTCTCCAGTTTTATTATTTATTTTGCTGTTCAGATAGAATTAGCGTGCGTTTATCTCCCCATGTTTTAGTTGTTTATTTTCCATTATTTAGATAGGCTTTATCACTTAATAACTTGAGAACTTGCGTCTCTGTCATATTCAGTAAAAGTATCACATTGATTCAATTAAATAAGTTCAAAGGAAATATAAAACCCAAATTGCTTTGGAAATGGCATACCATCAGCCAGTCAATAAATTAGCATAAAAGTGTCATAGGGGTCAGGGTCAATTTTGGTAGTTTATGATAGAGGAATGTTTCATACCTAAGTTTGAAAATATGCTTTCATCTCAAATGCTCAGAATTTATAATATGCTTTCAATTCAATGCAAGCTTAGATAGGAATATTTTATTATGGATTATAGTAAAATTATTCATAGGCATTCACTTAATGGTTTTACCCTTTGGGTAAAAGTGATATTTGACATAGTATCAAGTATCAACATCTTTATGACTAAATGGTCAAGAATACAATCCTCATCGTCGTCATCCCCCATTTTCTTAATTAAACTCAATTTTCAGCAAGAGGTGTAGTAGGACTTTGTTTTGTCGAGACCTAAACCCCAAAAGGCTGTCTTGTGGGAGGGCACATTAGAGATTGTAAGTTATAACAAAACTATCATTCACTTGACGTTTAACCATTTGAGTCGTAGTAGTCTTTTGACATGTTTTTCATGCATTCACATGACAATAAATATCATTAACATCAGAGTAAACTCCCACAAACCTGAAGACCTGACACAGATTAAGACCCTAGCTAGCCAAGCTCAGTTTAGTCAAAAGCCTCAATTCATCACAAAATGACTTTGGAGATACATCACTTGCTTTTAATATTTTATGGATCATCATTTTACAATATACTGAAAAAATCAGAATTTTTTTTATCCCAAATACAATGGTCTACGTCATCTAGACATTTTAGTATACGAACATCCACATTTCCTGGATGAAACTCCAAGCTCTAAGCAAATAACAAGGGACAAAAGCAGCAATCACTATATGTAGGCATTAAAAATGCATAATCGTATTCACCTCGATATAGCGGCCACAATCCGGGTTTATGCCTGAAATTGTGAAATTTTTTGTAATTCAGAAGTTACAAAGCGAATGCATGAAAATAAAAATGAAAAAGCTGTTAAAGGAATATTTTCTTGTTTATAAAATTAAGAAGCTAAAGTATAATCAGAATAAAACAAGACCTCATCTCTTTTTGGTATCGTCGAAAAGCAGAATCACTGTGTACATGAATAACCATTCTGTAGAAAAGGTTATCACGTGCCATAGCATCAACTTCATGGAAGTTATGGTAACATTTAAATGCAGCAGGGTAGCGTTTTTCTCTCATCAACCGAACAATTTCCTGAAAATGTTTTAAATCAAAGCTGTCACTTTAAAATGAAATCCAAGAAAAAGAGGCAACGCATTTGCAAAAGAAATTCCAATACTTCTTGAGCATTGGAGACCTTTCCAAACCACAAATATAGGAAGGTAACAATAATTAATCCACTAATTACTAAAGCTAGAAAAGAGACTGCATGTGATATGCGTATTCTCTACTTAAGGGCTTTATAGTAAATAATAGTAGTGAATGGAATTAGAATCAGTTAGAAGAAAGAGAAAGAGACACTGACGTGGCTAGGCACAATAGAATATAACCCCTGTACTGATCAATTGCCAAAAGTGTGAATGAATTATACTTGTTTCTCTTCTATTTCCTTTTATAGTCTATCAAGGTATCAAAGCCTTCTGTCTGGCCATGGCACCGCCGGACACCAAATCCTAGGACCGCCTGGGTGAATTGGAACTGCGCATCGAATCGATTCATGCCACAATGCACACTCGCTTTGAGCAAAGTACGCAAGAAATAGCGGAGCTCAAGCAGACCGCCATTCGTTTGGAAGAGCTTATGTCCAAGCTTGACACCCGATTCTCCTCACCACCCAAAGTACACTCTGCTTCTGGAAAACAATCCGCCGGCGTTACTGGCAATGGCGATGGAGGTTCTAGCTCCACTGTTCATCCTCGTATTCCGACGTTCGGAACATTCCAGGAACCACTTCCTCCACCGCAGCAACCACATCACTCTTCTCCCTACTTCATTCCCACCAAACAGAGCCGTGTGGAATTTCCACGGTTTGACGGGACTGACTTCCGTGGCTGGGCTTATCGCTGCCGGCAGTTCTTCACAGTCGATGGCACTCCACTAGAGCATCGTATCCGACTCCTCAGCATCCACCTGGAAGGCCATGCTCTGCGCTGGCATCAAACATTCATGCGACATCGCGCCTTCACCGATGTTGGCTGGGAGGATTATTTCTCACAGATAGAAGCAAAATTCACTAACATACGTGAAGAACACCCACTGATTGCTCTCAAAAAGCTTCAGCAGGGGGACGAACTAGTCACCGACTATGAACGCAAGTTCGACGAATTACTATCGGAGGTTGATATTCCTGAACCCATTGCGGTGAAATTGTTCATCGGAGGTCTTCGGTCAGATATCCGTCAGTTCGTCCTGAATTTTTCCCCACCATCGTTAGCTAGCGTGACATGCTCGGCTAGGCTCCAGGAAGCAACGATCCGAACACTCCATGAGCATACTCCCATTCGTGATCGTCGCTTGACCACACCAGGTTCATACAGTCGCCCGCTGGACTCTATCTCTAAATTTTTACAGTACTGGGCTCTAAATCTGGCCCGTTTGTGTCCAGCCCTGCGGATTCACCAAGGAATTACTCTCAGCCCACTAAACCAGCTCGACTACGTCCTCATATGGCTCTGTCGCATACTCTTCTTCCACTCCATTATCAGGCTCAGTTTCACGTCCTCAACGACATTTATCCAAGCGTGAGATGGACGATCGCCGACGGCAGGGATTGTGCTATTGGTGCCCTGAGAAATACTCCTCCGCTCACCAGTGTAAGGAGTCCTACCTCTATATACTAGTCATCGACGACGACGAGGAGCACTTTGAGGATGCGTTGGGTGATGCGTAGAGCCCCGTTGACGGCAGCATTAACGCCATTGAAGGGCGAATCAACACTTCCACCTTGAAACTCCGTGCACGGATCAAGAACCAATCCATCATTGTCTTGGTCGACACAGGAAGCACACACAATATTCTCGATGCTGCCATAGTCCGACGCCTGGGATTGAAAATGCAAGAATGTGATCCCATTCGATTTTCAGTGGCCGATAATCGTCAGGTATGCCTCTCTAAATGTTGCCCTGGTCTAAGTTGGGAGTTGGGAAGTTCGAATTTCTGCTCCGATTTTCTGATTATGAAGATAGGTGGATATGATGCTATTTTGAGGGTTGACTGGCTTAAAACCCTGGGAGGATTCTCAATGGATATGGAGTCATTGTTGTTTGAATTTCAATTTGATGGCTGCCCTATTGTGGTTCAAGGAGTGAATGCAGAGGCTAGGTTCTGCTCTAAGGAAGTATTAACCTTCCGAGAATTTCTGGTAGCAAATGAGTTATATCTCTTTAGCACTCCTTCTCAGTTGCAACTAAGGCTGGCTAACACTTCTCATTGCTCCCATGACCAGCAAGTAGAATTGCACACTCTGCTAGAGACCTTTTCTGATGTTTTTGAGGAACCAACTGAGCTGCCTCCACCCAGGACTTGTGATCATTCCATTCCTCTCAAGGACTCTACTCCTATCAATTGTCGGCCTTACAGATATGGTCCAGTTCAGAAAACCGAAATTGAGAACCAGATTACTCAAATGCTCAAGAGTGGCATTGTCCGTGAGAGCTCTAGTGCTTTCGCTGCCCCGGTGGTATTGGTGCAGAAGAAGGAGGGAACTTGGCAGTTTTGTGTTGACTACCGCAAGTTAAATGAAGCTACTATCAAGAATAAGTTTCCCATTCCAGTTATTGATGAGCTCCTTGACGAACTCACTGGTTCTGCGTTCTTCTCTAAGCTCGACTTGCGTGCTGGGTACCATCAGATCAGGATGAGGGATGATGACATTGCTAAAACGGCCTTCCGAACTCATGAAGGTTTATATGAATTTTTGGTCATGCCATTCAGCCTTACCAATGCTCCGGCTACCTTCCAAGGTCTTATGAATTCTGTTTTCAAACCTTATCTACGCAAATTTATCTTAGTATTCTTCGATGACATCCTAGTATACAGCAAGGATAGGTCCTCCCATGTACAACATTTGATTGTTACTCTCTCTGTTTTGAGGATGCATCAGTTGTTTGCTAAACACACCAAGTGTATTTTTGCTGCCACTCAAATTGACTATTTAGGCCATTTAATTTCTGTTCAAGGGGTTCAAGCCGACCCTCGGAAACTTGAAGCTATCTCTTCTTGGCCGGTACCGTCATCTCTTCGGGAATTGAGGGGTTTCCTCGGTCTCACAGGATACTACCGCCGCTTCATTAGGCATTTTGGGTCCCTCAGTCAGCCCTTGACTGACCTCTTACGGCACAATGAGAAGTTTACCTGGACTCCAGCTGCTGCCAGTGCATTTCAGACCCTCAAAGATGTCATGATGTCACCCCCTGTTCTTGCGTTGCCTCATTTCAGCGACCCTTTTGTCATAGAGACCGATGCATCTGGTTCTGGATTAGGCGCAGTGTTATGTCAAAATGGCCACCCTTTGGCTTATGCTAGTAAAGTCTTGGCCCCGACAAAGAGGTGTTTATCTACCTATGAGCGAGAGATCCTTGCTATTCTATTTGCGGTTAAGCAATGGCGTTCTTACTTGGGAGGTCGAAAATTTTTTATTCGTACAGATCACCTTCCCTTAAAACACTTGCTGGAGCAACGGGATTTAAATGAGCAACAATTTAAATGGTTACACAAGCTATGGGGTCTGCACTATGAGATTTTATATAGAAAGGGTAGCGATAATGTGGTAGCTGACGCCTTATCTCGCCGTCCTGAAGGCTCATGTATGGCCATCTCCACTCCGGTCTCTCCTCTTTATGACCGTGTTCGTGACTCTTGGCTTATAGATACATCTTTGCAGCAGCTAATCAAGGATCTCGAACAGAATCCTGATTCTCATCCCAAGTTTATTTGGCAACATCAGCTGCTGAAACGTCAAGGAAAATTGGTTGTCGCGGCTGATCGCACTCTCCGCAAGGATCTTCTTACTTATTTTCATGCTGAAGGTGTTGGTGGTCATTCAGGCATTCACTCCACCTTTAAACGCCTTACTTCAATTTTTTATTGGAAGGGCATGGAAAAGGATGTCCGTAATTTTGTTCGTGAGTGCATTACTTGCCAGCGTTTTAAACCTGAATTGGTTGCTTCTCCGGGTCTACTCCAACCACTTCCTATTCCCAACCATGTTTGGACTGAGTTGTCTATGGATTTTATTAGTGGTCTTCCGAAATCGTATTCTAAAACCACTATTCTGGTTGTGGTGGATCGTCTTTCAAAGGCTGCCCATTTTATGGCACTCAAACACCCCTTTACAGCTGTGGATGTAGCTCTTCTTTTCATGGATAATGTTGTCAAGTTACATGGTTTTCCCAAGTCTATAGTCTCCGATTGAGACCCCATTTTTTGTGGCAAATTTTGGAAGGAGTTATTCCGTTTATATGGGGTCAACCTCCACTACTCTTCCGCATATCACCCTCAAACGGATGGACAAACGGAAGTCCTTAATCGTTGTTTGGAGTGCTACCTCCGTTGTATGACTGGTGACTTCCCTAAACAATGGGCTAAGTGGTTATCCCTCGCTGAATTATGGTATAATACCACCTACCACTCAGCCATTGGTATCACTCCCTTTGAAGCAGTCTATGGTGTCTCTCCACCCATTCACCTTCCTTATATTGCTGGGGATTCTCCCAATGACTTGATCGATCGCACTTGTTTGTCTCGTGAATTGGTCTTGCATAATCTTAAGGACCACTTATTGCGAGCCCAGCATCGCATGGTACAACAAGCAAACAAACACAGATCTGAACGGCAGCTGCAGAATGGTGACATGGTTTATCTTAAACTTCATCCTTTCCGAAGAAATCTGTTGAATAGTTCTTCTCTTCACAAGTTGGCTGCACGCTACTTTGGGCCCTTTAAAGTGCTGAAAAAAATTAGGGCTGTTGCTTATGAGCTTGACCTTCCCTCCACCACTCGCGTGCACCCTGTCTTCCATGTCTCCCTTCTCAAGAAGCACATTGGTCCTGCTGCTATAATTGGTCAGTCCCTTCCTCCTGTGGACACCCAAGGCCAGTTTGCCCTTGAACCTGAACTAATTTTAGGCCGCAAATTGGTCCGCCGTAACCACCTTCCCATCACTCAAGTGCTTATTCAATGGAAGTTGACTCAACCTGAAGATGCAACCTGGGAAGATCTCTCCATTATACAGGATCAGTTTCCCCATTTTCCTACTACTGCTGCACCTACTCGGAACATCCTTGTGGACAATGATTCTTTTTAGGGGGGGGGGGGGGGTATTGATATGCGTATTCTCTACTTAAGGGCTTTATAGTAAATAATAGTAGTGAATGGAATTAGAATCAGTTAGAAGAAAGAGAAAGAGACACTGACGTGGCTAGGCAGAATAGAATATAACCCCTGTACTGATCAATTGCCAAAAGTGTCAATGAATTATACTTGTTTCTCTTCTATTTCCTTTTATCGTCTATCAGCATGTTAATTTTTGATAAGAAAATATGAGACAGAAAAACTTGTCATGAACTAAATGATTTGACCATTTTATTTAAAAGCATGAGATACTAACATATAAAAAATGAAATAATGCATGGAAGTTATAATGGTCAATTTTTTTTTTAAAAAAAAAAGAGCCATGTAAAAACATGATTTAGAAGAGTCTAGATTGACCTGCAATTTCCTAGTTGAATAGTCTGCAGGATTGGCTTGTAAAAAATTTGAAAGAACCGATCTATCAGCATTTCTTGAATGACCATCAGTACCATCAGGCCCAAACCAGTCTGAGTGGTCAGGGCAAAAAGAACTGCCAACACTATCGAGAAGGGCTTTTATTTGCTGCAGAGGCGTTCCAATTACAAATTCAAATCACAAAATTATCTCAAAAATTGTCTCAATCAATACTGAAGAATGAGCTCCAATAAATAACTGAGATAATGTAGTTTATGATATACCTGCTTTTCATCAGACCTATTTGCAGCACAAATTTCTCTGAGATTTGGTCCAAAATCCAGGCCAACTAAAGGAAAAAGAAATATTCATTAGAAAGGCCATATCTGAATAGCAAATTTTATTTTGACTACCATATACAAGAGCCAAGTAAAAAATGTGGACTTGCAAAAGTGAGCAGCACCTAATTTATTATCACATCACAATTTTGTTTTAAAATTCTATTTTGCAGACATATATTGACTAAACATTGGTCTTGTGATGCCAACCTTTGACATATCATGATATCTTGTCAGAAGGTCAGATGACATTCACATAAAATTAATATTGAGTTATTGACGAACAACAAGAAAAAAGGATTCCAAAAAAGTAGACGACACAGTAACAGGCACACAATGCATAAGAAGAGTAAGAAGATACCTCCATCAGCAGCAGGAGGAGGGAATTCTTTCAAGACTTTTTCCATTTGGCTCGAGCTCTCCCGAGCAACAATACGAGCCACAAGACCCTCCAGGATTTCACCTTGGGCTCTTGCATGATCCTTTGAACCTGCATTTATTTAAACAAGTATAAAAGCAGCGCATTTGATTAATAGCTCATGAGAAGGGGAACCAGTCCGTCAATTGAGACTTCCACCCATAAAAGAAAATGAAATGTTGAAATTTAAAAAAGAAAAAATTCTGATGAAATATAAACAGAAAAATATGAAAACAAAGAAGCCTTATCCTCTATGTCAGGTATTGAAACTAAAGGAACATTTAAAAAAATGCCACGGGAAAATTACAAACTAGGGGATAATGAAATTACAAACTAGGGGATAATGACTTCAGGAAAAGAATGAGAGCACTAAGTCTGCAATATGTATAACAAATACAGAGGTACTAATCGTGATGTATGTAACCCAGCATTGTTGGGGTGTCATTTAAGAAACATCCAAGCATCATAATCCTTTTAAGGGATTTCTTATATTTCTTCACTGCAAAAAAGAAAATGGCGGCTCAATGCACAAGGCTTCCACCAGGTGGGGTCTGAGGAGAGATAGATGTATACAGCCAACTTAATTGCTTTATACTCTCAATCACCATGGGTAAAGCGAGAACTTGTGAAAATGATTTATAGGCAAAAAATTCTTCAAATAGCCTTTCAACCATATGATCTATGAAAACATGAGAGACACAAAAGTCAAATCCATCAAGCATGTTACGCTTAAAAACCATACCTGGTATGGATATATCAGCAATTTCGTCAAGAGCCTTACAGACAGGTGTAGCAGTACCCTCTTCACATAAGGCATCAAAGGCAGCAAAGAAGGATGAAACTGATTTCCTACATTTAGAGAAAAGCATAACAAAAAGTTCCTCATGCGCTGGCGGACTTTAATATGATAAGACAAATCCAGATCAAAATGTACGGCTTTAAATAACAGAGGGACAGACTCAACACCTTTTTCTAACAAAATAAGAAGTATCTTGACAGCAAGTATTATATGGAAAACGAGAAAATTGTGTTACAATGACTATATGAACAAACAATGGTCCAAAGCATGTAAAATTATAAGCTCTGCACCAGCAAGACAGAAAGAGTAATGTAACAATGACACAAACAACCCATTGATTGTCCAAAACAGTGATTGTGGCCAAAAAGTTAGACCACAACATAAAATCTGACCAATCTCAATCTCTATAAAACTTTCAAAAAATAAAGGGAAAAAACTAATGCTAAAAGTACAAGAAGTTTAATCACATAATAATTAAGATACAAAAACCAATAATATTCATCACGAAAGACAAGGAGCCAAATGATAAATAAACCAGGTATAAGAAGAAATGAAACAGAACTTCTAATGCTGCTCTAACCATTTGAGTATGTCACCATTTGTGAGGCATATAAGTTGTTTCGTTTAAGCCATGCAATGCACAAAAAAACATGTCTATAGCAACCCACACTATTTATAAACCATGAATAGTGCAGATCATTCCTTCAAGTCCATGAAATCCACAGAAAAATGGATCTAGCTGACAAGGTGAAGTAATGCAGCTCCTAAATTTTCACCTTGTAGAAAACAACCACACATGATTTGTAGGTAGGCGCCATTTTCTGCAGAAAGCAATTATCTCAGGAGTCGAATAAAACTTTGGCTTTCCTTTGCCCAGTTCAGTGACTGCTGTGACTACCACTGCTCAGAACAAGAAATATAATGAATCATTATATAAAGAGGATTCTATCCAATACTAGCATGAAATAAATTTTGAAAACCACTATTTTTTGAAGCATGCTTTACTTACTAAAAGGAGTAGAATTACATGTCACAAGTAACTCAAATATCTTCAGCTTGCGCTAAAGGTGTTGGACTGTTTGAGCTGTTATGTAGAAGTTAAAATCCTATTATTATATTTTATACATATAGGCGGAGGTAGTGCTAGAGCAAATCACAGTCTACTGTGTTCAATTCCTGGGGCAACTATTCAGCCAGATTCAAGTATTGAGTTTGACTTGCACTCATCCATTGAGTTTGTGACTGAGTCAAACAATTTGTGTGAATTTCAACAAGTCACAAGTGAGTCTTCAAAGCTGCAAGTTGATGAGCAGAGCAGCTCATTTTTCTCCAATAGAATCACCAACTCACCAAATCAACCGAGTTGATTCATAAGTTTGACAATAATGGTCATAATTCATAAACACAAGCAATAACCTGACCTCGACTAAAATCTTATACAAAATGTAAAAGTAATTCTTTTACTGATTAAACTAAAATCTAACAAATGGATCAAAATATCGGGAACTTCTTAAATAATCAAAAGAAAATTTGTTGTTTTACCAAAATCTTCATTGGGACGCTGTCCATGGTCTCCAAGAACAGCAGTTACTAGTTCCATCGATATGCACATATGGTTTCTCTGAAAGACGAAATAAATCAAATAATAATAAATAAGGAGCATTAAACATGACTCCCAGCTAAAAAGTCAAATTTGATCACTAAAACAAAAAGTAGAGATAAGGTTAAAAATAATTCTAGGCAAAGTGATTGGATACAAGGGATGTCAGGCACAAAAGTAAATGCCAGAAGGAGTGAAAAAATACATCAACCAAAAAGAAACTGTCAAGTTCCATGGTAAATAGGATATAGAAGAATTGAGAAAGAGAGGGAAGTAGAAAGGAAAGAGAGGAGAATAGAAATGATGCTCTGAATTATTCCTTCACCAAAATGATCAACAACAGTACACAATAGCCTAGGACTTCCCTTAATCCCTTATATAGGATCAGACCTAAGGCAAATACTAAGGGCTAGTAACTAATTCCTATCCCTTCTAACTACTGTGGCTCATAGACCTAGTGAGTGCGGCCTCATGGACTCAATCGTGCGCCAGCACTTTACCGCTAATTATACCTAATTACTAACATTTACAGTTTACATATCAATAACAACTAACCAACCCTCTTTAACTAAACCTTTTTCTACATTTACACATCATTCCAAGAAAAAGAAAAACAGAAAATAAAATCTTCATAAACCTTTGTGTTTAAAGAAATGCAAAACATTTCACCAGTTAATCATTATAAAAATTTTGATCATCAATCCCACAAGTGATTCAGAAAATGGCCCAAAAACACGAGATAGAAGCAATTAAAGGAAATTCTGATTAACAAGCAATTGTTTAAGTAAAGATCTATATAACTTTCATATTATAACAACTTTTATCAAATGAACCAATGTCCAATTTAGCAAGCAGAGCGGGGAATCAGCAGACATGTCAAAGGCATAATTAAGTTAAATTTAAAAAGTGGAGATGTCTCTTTTCAACTTTTACTTTTTAGTTTCATCCTTGGAGGTGCTTTTATGAATATCAAAGAAGCTTATGGCATGCTAACATGTATGTCTAATCTCTTTTTTGCTTTTTAGAGTATCACCTCAAGAAACTCATTAAATTCAACTTGCTTTTTTGATGCTTCAGTGCCCCAAGCCTCACGAAACATTCGTCCAAGAACAAATACACCCACAGCAGTATATCTGTGCCAGACCAAATAACATTATAGATATATTCTAAAAAATAAAATTCGAAGAATGCAGTGATACAGATGACGTAGAATAGATAAGAAGCCTTCAGAAAACTTGCTAAACTCAAGTCAATAAAGAATAAGAATAAAACAGCAAGAAGAAGCCTTATCCTAAACATAGATAAACATCACCCCACAAATCAAAAATAAAATAAAATCTAGTTCACAAACGTTAATTGGTCAAAACTCCATTGGCAAAATGAAAAAAATTATTTTATTCTACTTCAAATAAATAATTATCATATTATAAAAAAAATTCCATATGATATATTATTTCATGGCGAATAAAATTCAAACATAAAACTATAAAGGTAAGATATCATCCTTACATATTTCCAAAACTGTTTTTGGCATAAGCTCCTCCCTTATGTCCAGCATACATAAAAAGGGAACCAGAGTGTTTAAGTGAGACCTGCAAATCAACTCAATTAAGACCAGTACATGAAAATTCATTAAATAGAGGTTTATCCAACAGGTATCCTTATTGTTACTCTTGAAACTCAGTTAATGAAACTTAAACAGTCTTTCAATTTGACTAAGAAAAATAAGTTAAGCACTATTATACCTCTACGGTAGCCAAACCTTTCGATACCATCTCAATCATCCTTGTCCTGATCTACAGGGGATATAACAATATAAATCAGTAACAATTTCAAAAATAAAATGGCACGGTCAGCTGCCTGAAAGAAAAACTTGACTTAGGTACAGAGCAACGCAATTTGCAGTAATATACAGTAATAGAAGAAATTCCAAAGGAAAATAAGTGCAAAATCTGACTCAGTTACGGCCAAAAAAATTAAATATTTATAGTTCCTTACTTCCTTTAAACTTTATAGTTATAAGATGGTTTCAAAGAAACAATAACCACGCGCAATACTAGATCATAATCATGGGGACATACAGGTCACTTCAAAGAATCTAGGCTTAACTATCTGCTGTAGCTGCATCTAAGACAACCTCTTGTGTGGTTGGCGGAGTGTTTCTGATGCTAGGAAAAATTTCAGTAATTGGAATTTTATTTCACCTTTCATTCTATAGACTGTTTGCAATGAAAGTCAACAAAGAATCCTCAATTGCAAAGAAAAATACTTGGAGAGGAAAAATAAAGTTTTGAAATTGTTTCTTTCAGCCTCTCTACAATCTAGTCTATAATCCTTTCCTAAAAGCCTAATCCAGCACAGAAGCTTCCTTATAAACTGTATTATTTTGTCTATAAAATTTCCTAGAAAGCAAGCATGTGAGAATATAGTTTGAAGACCAAGTTCACAAGGAAACAGCCTCGAATGTGTCAATGACATAGTTCAAAAATTTGAACAAAGATGAGAAAATTATAAATGAAACAGTATGAAAAGGAATATACCTCTTGATCTGACTTTTCATTTTCAAATTTGGGGTAGAAAGTAGCTCTAATGCGGGCAAGTGAGTATGTGGAGTTGTCCACCGTAAAATTTTCTAACAGATTATTACTACTCAAAAAAGCAATACTATTTTTAGTTGAAGCCACTTCTGCTTCAACTTTATCTACTGTGGCTCCGCTGACTGTTCCATAGGATTCGAGTTTCCAGAGTGTCTTTGGACCATGTACAGTGAACTGATTAGTAGGTTGGACACTTCCAAACTGTATGGCTGCAGCTGGAACACTGGTTTGGCCACTGGTTTCAGCAATACGCATTTCAGCCAGTCCGTGAGTAACAGCTTCAGACGCACCACCTGTTGCATCTGCAGTGGTCAATGAAATCCTGTCCGCTTTAGGCTTATCTATCCACTTCGGTTCTTTATGCCCACCAGCACTCTACAAACGAAGAAACATGAAGCACTAATAGTAAACTTAAAGTTTAAACAACACTCGTAACCTTAAGCATATTCGATGCCACTTGTAAATTAAGAGCTGAAGTTCAGTGAAAAACCAACAACTTGACATGATATAGCATATGACAGTTCAAATTTGTTCAGTAACAAAAAAAAAAAGGGTAAAAATTTCAACTTCGAAACCGCAAGCTGCAGTAACTGATGGAAAGTAGAGAATGAGCTTTGTCCACCAAACAAACCATCACGGATCATATAAACATCTTTCACCGCGATTATAGCACCGATCAGTCATTGAAAGCAAACCATCAAAAGACTACATGCTCAACAATACCATCGCAATCCAACGCGACACACGATAATAAGTACAACAACAATGAAAGCGCATTTAGAAGAGAGTGCAGACTGGAATACGAGAGAGATTCAGTGGCAAATTACAAACCTGAACCTGATTGCGAGGCATTGGTGAGGGAGGAATAAGCACGGAACGAGCTAGAATCCTGTAATGACGAGAGAAAGGAAGGAAAATAAAAGGTGGAGATTTGAAGAAGGAGGTGGAAGAGAAAATAGGAGGAAGTGAACAAGAGTGAGAAAAAGCGCAGATTATCCTCTGCGTCGCTGACATTCAAGTGGTTGGAACAGGCCAGCCAGCAGCAAGGTTTATATATGAGGAAACTCGGCGACTTGACCCGCGAAGAACGCGAAAGTTCGAAGCACACAGCCGGCGCTCTCTGGATGCCGCTGTGTGTCCTATATACAGTTATACACACACCCACGCGATTGATGGAGCGAGCGGGAGACCCGATGAACAGGGATCCCGCTTCCAGGGTTATGTACTCATCACCAAACGCACCGTCTCACCAAAGAAAGAACAGCATCGGAGCCATTCATCCTTAGGAAATCGCAGTCGTCCATTTCTCCATCTGACAAGTAGAGTGCGGCGGGATTTTGGCGCGAAACTGCAGAGGAAGAGACGAGAGAATTCTCCCTTCACAGGCGCCCGAAAGGAAAAGAGGAAAACAGGCATGCAAAATCATAAGCCGCATCAAAATGTTACACGTGTGGATTTAGAAGAATCTGCCTTTTACGAGAAGTATCAAAGAGCTGAGAGGACATGGGAACGGTTAGGCCCGTGGTGGTACGAGGAAGATTTGAGGAGGGAAAAAAAGATTGAGAGGAAATTTAAAAGAGGTGTTCTATTTGGTAGACATGAAAATTAGGATGGAAGATGATAATTTTAAAAAAATTAAAATTAAATATAACATTTAAATGTCAAAAATACCCCTTACATTAATAAAAAAAAAAAAAAACTCCCTCCTTCTTCATCTCTACGCCCGGTGTAGCCAACAAGAGAAAAAAAAAAAGCTTCGATCACAGTTTCCAACCGGTGGTGGTGGAGATCGTGGGTCGACCGGTGGTGGTGGAGATTGTGGGTTCCAACGTTTTCCCTCTCTCGCTCCGCTATCTCTCCTTCTTGATCCCTAAAATCCCGACGACAAAACCCAAAAAAAAAAAAAAGCTTCAGATCCAGGGTTTTGACCTATGGTGGTGGTTTGGTGAAGTAGATCGGTGACGGTGAAGGAGCTAGGAAGTCTTCGCTGGCGACGAAGAGAGCCGAAGGTGAGAGGAAGAAGGTGAAGTCGGACGGTGAGAAAAGAGGAAGAAGAAAGGGACCTAATGGGAATTTGCTCACAATCTTCCGGGAAGATTTCATCTTCCATCCAATATGTGAGGGAAGATTAAGGAATGAACCTTCCCATGGGTGAAGGAATATAGTGTCTCATTGGAAGATGAATTATGTGTAACAAACACCCAAAATCGAGGGAAGATTGGAATCTTCCCTTCCCTTCTCCAATCTTTTGCGTACCAAACGGGCCCTTAACGTTCATGAATGTCACACTTATCCTTATCATATTTTTATACAATATTAAATTTCAACCTTTAAAACTTAATCTAACAATAAAGACGTTGAATGAAGAAAAAATTGAAAGAAAAATCAATGAAAACATTCTTTTTCATCCTATATCACACCAGTATAATTGAATCATAAATGTTCCTATATCACACCAGTATAATTGAATCATAAATGTTGAAGGTTAGTGGAGTATTATAAAAAGAAGGTAGGTTAACAAATGTAATCCTGATTCTTAGAGTAAAAATAAAATAAGTTAGCAAACGTAATTCTGATTCTCAGAATTCTTCTAAAACACAGAATCAGAAAAAACTATTTTATCTCAGAAACAGGGAACAAAATGATTGTTATACACACTTAGCCTTCTCCAAATCTCCCAACTTTTCAAGTGGAGGGAAAATTTGTCGTTGCAATTGCTAAAGGGTTATCAATGCAAGTAATGACCCAACAATTTCTTTCCTTTACCAAAAAAATCCTAAATAAATCTATGTCAAATAAATAAAACTTACAAATACACAGGCAAACATGTTAAATATATTATTTTAAAGTAAATACCTTTTTTAGTCTCTGGAAAAAAGTACGGACCCCTTTTTGATCCCTAAATAAAAATAACTCGTCCCGTCATCCCTAAGAAATCGAAAAACATCTCACGTTAGTCCTTCCGTCAGTTAGCTCCTAACGGCGTCACTAACGTTGCTGATGTGTAACGTGAGTTGGTCCAGTCACATGCCACGTAGGAAGGCCAAAACGACGTCGTTTATATAAATACCCTTTTTGGTCCTTGGAAAAAAGTACAGACCCCTTTTTGATCCCTAACTAAAAATAACTCGTCTCGTCATCCCTGGGAAATCAAAATACATCTCACGTTAGTCCTTCCGTCGCTTAGCTCCTAACCCGCCACTAACGTTGCCGATGTGTAACGTGAGTTGGTCCAGGGTGCTTCGTTACCTTCAACATTTTTTACTCGTTGAAAAGTCTATTCACTGACCTCATCGTTGGATTTAGAGAAGTATAAAGATTCAAAGCAGTCAACACCGTCTAACTCTGGCGCAAACCTAGGCGAGAAGCGCTGCCGTTGTTGCCTAGCTCCATCAGGTTGCGTTGATGGTGACGGCGGCGGCGCCTTGGAGTTATCTGGAGATGCGGCTTCTTCTCGAGGAAGAAGGCTTCTGCTCGAGCTTGGGCTTGAGATTTGGGGCATCAATAGACAAGCGCGATCTCTGACCGTAGGAAAACTCGGCGCAGAGAGCATCGAAGGAACTGAAGATAGACATCATTTGACGACCATAGAACCGATGGAGTTGATGATAACGTATACGAAGTTAAAGACGAAGTTATATTTGACGACCATAGACATCATTACACATCAGCAACGTTAGTGACGCTGTTAGGAGCTAACTGATGGAAGAACTAACGTGGGATGTTTTTTAATTTCCCAGGAATGACGGGACGAGTTATTTTTAGTTAAGGATCAAAAAGAGGTCCGTACTTTTTTCCTGGGACCAAAAAGGGTATTTACTCATGAAATTATAAACGACGTCGTTTTGGCCTTCCTACGTGGCATGTGACTGGACCAACTCACATTACACATCAGCAACGTTAGTGACGCCGTTAGGAGCTAACTGACGGAAGGACTAACGTAGGATGTTTTTTGATTTCCCAGGGATGACGGGACGAGTTATTTTTAGTTAGGGATCAAAAAGGGGTCCGTACTTTTTTCCAGAGACCAAAAAGGGTATTTACTCATTATTTTAATAGAGTAATCTCTTATTACATCTAAATAATTATCTAAAAATTGAATTCAATCTATCCATCCTGTAAAAGCAATTCACGGCCAGTGGATAGTGAATCAGATGGTGCAATACGGCATTGTGTTCTTGGTAGGACCTTACGTCGAACAAAACACCTGCTCTCCAGGCTTCAAGCGTTGGAAAATAGTGCGTGAAAAAACCACGGCGCACCTAAACAAGAAATTTGCGCCATGACAATTTTCGTGCGAGTCCTGAGATGATTTCCACAAAAAGTTCCCTTTTTAGGTTGCATAAAACGAAGACGGGATTGTGCCATCATAGGAGTTCTTTGAAGGGCATTACACAATATTTTTGAACAACACATTAGTTCAGCAGCCCAAAGGAAAGGGCGATAATGCATTTATTTTTTCCTTTCTATACGAATCCATGGGTGATGAAACAAGACTATATAATATATACATCGTAAATTAAGTCCAAATAGAAAAGGGAAGAAAGAGCATTGTAACCCTTTACGTGTACTTTTAATCGGCGGTAGAGTCACCCGCCTCTGCTGCTGCTACTTCTGACTGTTCAATATTGACCTGTAAGATAGTCTGGTCTGGTTCGAGTGCAATGCTGACGGGTCCTTGCGGGGTTCCAAAAAGCGTGGTAAATATCTGTCTGTGGCATTCATCACAAAAGCAGATGTAGGTAAAGTGGCCTTCATATGGTAGTTTATGTACTGCAGCTCCCGGGAGAATGCGGTGCACAAAATCAGTCATTGATGGAGGAACCACTTTATCTTCCATTCCCTGTTCACATTTGCATTGAAATAGCACAAATCATATGCCGGTCCAAATATGACTAAAGCAAAGTCACCAATATCAATCTTCTACGCTCATAAAAACAAATGTATGAAGTATACTTGAAAAGCAATTAAAAGAAAACACGACATGTTATCCCAAAAGTAAAAAGAAAACATAATAAATGTGAAGAAGAGATGCATAAGGGAGGGAGAACATATAAATATAGAGCATATAATTGTTTATTTTTTTTTTAGAAAAAAAGGCTCAAGAGCAAGAAGTTCAGGAGGTCCAGGGTCCAAGAATGTAAAACTAAACTCATATGATAATCTAAGAAAGACACTAAACTAAGATATTCAGACAAGGTAGGAACTGCTTTAGTTGAAGCTAAAGTGGGGGATGAGTGTATCTAACATATGGCTGCAAATGGCCTATAGCAAAAGTAATGACAAGTGAAAACTTAACGGTAACAGTATAAAACAATAGCCAAAATATTGTTGCAAAAGTTCAAGGTTTGAAGATTTAAAAAAGTATGTAGAAGATTCAAGTTGAATAAGAATTAGAATGTTCACACAGATGACCCCATTCATAAGTGGCCTAAGGGGAGGGGAGGGAATTAAATAAAGATGCGCTAACCTGCCATATATGTATTGGGCCAAGGAAACCCATATACTCCTCCTGTTCAGCTATGAATATTGACTTGAGCCAAGTGAGCACATTTTGCTTCCGTTTTTTCTTCTGCAACTTGAGGTCTGCAAGGCTGAAACCCCAATTCGAGACCTGCAATGCAGATTCCTCAACAAAGGGTTTCACATTTCCTTGCCTGATTGACTCTTCCACACCCCTTTGCCAGAATTCTTCATAGATTGGATCTTCCATTAGTGCCTTATCCTACAAGGGAAATTGAGATCTTTCAGGATGAGATGTAAAAGCAATATCTTAAAACTCTTGGTATAACATAGACCCTCTGGACCCATTTTTCCATGAACTTCAAAATAATTAATCGGCTATAGCTTGATGAGCTTGGGCTCTGATTAAAGGACACTAGCAAATGATAGCATATGCATTAAAATTGCATATGGTGGAATCTTCCATTAGTTCTCTGTCCTGACAGGGACATTGAGATCTTTCATGATGGAACATATAAGTAGAATCTCAAAAACTCCTGGCATAACAACCATCAGGACCTGCTTTTGCAATTATGAAGATAGCATGACATAGAATTAGCTATGGCTTCATGAGCTTGGGTCCTTTTCAGGACATTAGCAAATGATGGTGTGTGTTTTATACTTGCATAATAGCACCAAGTGAGCAGACATGAATCATATACAAATAAAGGCAACCCAGTGCACAAGGCTCCTACTAGGTAGGGTCTGGGGAGGGATAGAAGTACATGAATCATATACATGGCAACAATTTCCAGCAGTCTGAAAGGACCCACTTTAGTGGTAAGGTCTATGCTAGGAGATTTAGGCAACCAAAGTTTGCACCAACAAAGGACTAACATGCTTTTAAGGTTGCAGGGGTTTGACTTTCCTTATTTGAGTAAGTTTAGGATATTAGCTTCCCTATAGGGTGGTTGCCTTTTGGGTTTCTGTGAAAGTGTATGTTTTGATTATATTAGCCGTTAGAGGCATTAGGGGAGGGTATGACATATTTTGAGTGTTTTGGTGGAGAGAGGAGTCAGGTTCTGTTGTGAATCTGAGACCATTCTTGGCTGCGTAGGGAGTATTTTGTGCTTCCAGCAGATTGTGTATTCTTCATATCAGTTAATATATCAGTCACCAGTCATTTTGAGGTGCTAAATTTGTTAGTTCCTAACAATTGGTATCAGAGCAGCTTGAGATCTTAGGGAGATGTCGGACGAGGTCAAGGTCTTAAGAGAGTCAGTGGCGAGTTTGACACGGAAGGTGGATGAACTCTCTGGGTTGACGAGACAAGTAAGCGAACTTACAGAGGGAATGAGTTTGATGCGCGAAGTGCTGTTACGTATGGAGAAGAAGAGTTCGAGTAAGAAGGGTAGGAGCCAGAAGAATACAGAAGATTCTCAATCAGACAATGAAACAAATAGTATTATGGACACTGAAAAGGGCACAACAAAGTTCAGGAAATTAGAACTACCTGTCTTCGATGGCGATGATCCCGTTGGATGGTTTTGTAGGGTGGAACAGTACTTCCACATTAATGGAGTGTTGGAAGCTGAGAAACTCGAAGCAGCAGTGGTTTGTTTAGAAGGACGAGCTCTTCATTGGTACCAATGGAAAGAGACTCGGAGTGCACTGAAAAACTGGTCGGAGTACAAGCTGAAAGTGTTGGAACGATTCCATACTTTCTAGCGGGGCAGTGACTACAAAATCCTTTTCTCCAATCAACAGGAGGGATCGGTCCTGCAGTATGTATAAGAGTTCGAAAGACTCTTTTTCGCTGACTGACGCGCGCGGAGGAGTGTTTGATGGGAGCTTTCCTTTATGGCCTCAAGACACCGATACAAGCAGAGCTGGAGATTGCTGATGAGAGTGACCTAGAAGGACTGATAAGGATGGCGCTGCGAGTTGACGGCCGAAATCGACTCCTGGAAACTGAGAATGGAAACCGAGCGTATAAGGCGGTGATCAACCCAGGCTTGAAAAGAAACCCGACCCAGCCACTGTATTCGCGGGGTACCCACAACACGGATCCGACCTGGTCCTTACCCGCTCAAACTTCAGTCATCCATGGGTCGAAATTTGACCCGAATACGTTGGAACCAAAATCGAGCAGCACGTCGACAATGGTGTCCTCATCGCGCAAAACCGGATGGAGCCGACGGCTACCTGATTCGAAAATGGCTCGCCGGCGTGAATTAAGACTTTGCTTCAAATGTGGAGAAAAATATAGCCCTGCCCACTCGTGTAAAGAGAAGCACCTACAAGTGTTTCTCCTAGACGTCGAGCCCGACCATGGCGACACATAGACGGACAGAAAAGGGGATGGAATGGAAGACTATTATGATGCTGAAGACGAGGCAGCCAGAATGGAGTTGTCTCTGAATTCTATTGCTGGCTTCGAAGGTAACCACACCATGAAGGTCCGAGGAGAATTGGCGGGGGAAGCTATGATTATATTGATTGATAGTGGAGCCTCCGATAACTTCATCTCTGAAGATTTAATTAATAGACCAGGGGTGAGAGTAGAGGAGATCATCGCAGAATACACCATCACCGTGGGAGATGGGCATTTCATTCGAAGAAAGCAGCGATGCCGAGGTTTGGAGATCAAATTGCAGGGACTTACCATCGTACAAACATTCTTTCCGTTTCCTTTAAGAGGAGTCGATGCGGTTTTGGGAATTGAGTGGTTGAAGACACTAGGGGATGTGAAAGTAAACTGGAAGCAAATGACCATGAAGATAGGTAATAAGAGTAACTGAATATGCCTACATGGTGATCCAACCTTATCGCGAACACAGGTTTCCTTGAAATCAGTCATGCGCATGGTGATGAAGAAGGGACAAGAATTCTTAATTGAATGCAATCGTGTAGAGAAGCAGGCTGAAGGAGATCGGCCAGTAACACCAGACGTCCGACAACTCCTGGAAAAATTTCCTAGAACTCACCAAGTTGCAGAAGTCCTTCCTCCTTGTCGGGCAAGGGATCATGCTATTGTGATTAAACCGGGAGAGCAGCCACCGAACATAAGGCCCTATCCGTACCCTTACTCACAAAAGAAGGAAATTGAGGAATTGGTTAAAGACATGCTCCAAGCCGGAATTGTACGCCTAGTACAAGTCCCTACTCCAGTCCTGTGTTGCTGGGGAAGAAAAAAGATGGGAGTTGGCGCTTCTGCGTAGATTACCGGGCACTGAATAAAATTACCGTACCTGATAAGTTTCCAATTCCTATCATTGATGAACTCCTAGATGAGCTGCAGGGGGCCTCTGTATTTTCTAAGCTGGATCTGAAAGCAGGGTATCACCAAATCCGCATTAAAGCCGGAGATGAACATAAAACCGCTTTCTGGACCCACGAGGGACATTATGAATTTCATGTTATGCCTTTCGGACTTACCAACGCCCCTTCTACCTTTCAAGCATTGATGAATGAGATTTTTAGGGGGTATTTGAGAAAATTTGTGTTAGTTTTTTTTGATGATATATTGATTTATAGTTGCAATGTAAGCTCTCACTTGGAACATCTAGAGAAGGTTTTGGCAGTCTTGCAGGAACATCAGCTAGTCATTAATTTGAAAAAGTGTAGTTTTGTTCAACCGAGAATTGAGTACCTAGGCCACGTCATCTCTGAAAATGGCATTCAAGCTGATCCAACAAAGGTTGAGAGCATGGAGGCTTGGCCTCAACCGAAGAACGTGAGGTCGCTACGAGGATTCCTAGGTTTAATCGGGTATTACCGACAGTTCGTTAAGGGTTATGGGAAGATTGCCAGCCCCTTGACTAATCTACTCAAGAAGGAAGCATTCAAATAGACCGAGGAAGCCACCAAAGCCTTCGAAGCACTCAAGGCGGCCACGACCACACTTCCGGTCTTAGCTATGCCAGATTTCTCCATACCGTTTGAGCTTGAAACCGACGCTTCGGGGACAAGTATATGTCAAGATTCAGCCTTATAGGTTGAAAACACTAGCTAAGCGGATCAATGAAAAGCTTAGTCCGCGATTTTATGGACCATTTACGATTGTGGAGCGAGTGGGAGCCGTAGCATATCGCCTTGATCTCCCTCCTACAGCTCATGTCCATCCGGTTTTCCATATTTCAGTCCTTAAAAAATCAGTGCACTCTGCCCCTGTGATTCCTACAATACCACCAGCCTTGTCGGAACAATTAGAACTGTAGGTTCAGCCGGAAACCGTGTGTAAGACACGACGGTTAACAAATGGACAGCTGGAGGTACTCATCCAGTGGAAAGATATGCCTTCACATGAAAACTCTTGGGAAGAAGCTGCTGCCATCGCCACACAATTCCCAGATTTCCACCTTGAGGACAAGGTGAAGCTTTTAGGGGAGGGTAATGAAAGGACCCACTTTAGTGGTAAGGTCTATGCTAGGAGATTTAGGCAACCAAAGTTAGCACCAACAAAGGACTAACATGCTTTTAAGGTTGCAGGGGTTTGATTTTCCTTATTTGAGTAAGTTTAGGATATTAGCTTCCCTATAGGGTGGCTTCCTTTTGGGTTTCTGTGAAAGTGTATGTTTTGATTATATTAGCCGTTAAAGGCATTAGAGGAGGGTATGACATATTTTGAGTGTTTTGGTGGAGAGAGGAATCAGGTTCTGTTGTGAATCTGAGACCATTCTTGGCTGCGTAGGGAGTATTTTGTGCTTCCAGCAGATTGTGTAATCTTTATATCAGTTAATATATCAGTCACCAGTCATTTTGAGGTGCTAAATTTGTTAGTTCCTAACACAGTCACACAATGCCCTTTTATCTGAGATATTATTAGGTGTGCCCGCAACACATACTCCTAACAGCTAGGATCACCTTTAATGTGTGCACCCCACATCTACAAGACTACAACTAGATCTAAGCCTTCTGAAGTATGTGCTCTGAGTGCAATAGTTTTCCTTCCATCTTCTGCATATTCTTTGCAGATGTCCTTCCCTAATCTTATCATATTCTCAGCCACATCATGACTTTTCAAAATGTCATTATGGGGTTTATTTATTTTTGGGGTCAAGTCTTGTTGGAAGTCAGGGACATAGGTGAAAGATGGTGGAGATAATATGGAACGATCATACATTTCTTGTCATATAAATATCAAAGCTACCCATAGACAAACGAGGGAAAAACCAAGTTCAACTCACCCTCTCTCCTAGAGATAATGACAACCAATTATCAATCTGGCCATGCTTTCCTGATAGAAAGCTTCGCTGATAAAAGAAAGCAAGAAGTCTAGGAAACCTCCGAGCTAAGAAGTACATGAATTTTCTTTTCCTGTTCCATTTCCCCCAAGTTTTTCGCCTCTCTTCCTTAGTCATGAGGGGATCATATGGGTTCATCATGGGGGCAAACATCGCAGCACCTGCAAGTTACTACTTGAAAGTTCAAGACCATTATGTTTGGCGCATTAAACAGACGCTTGTTCACTCAGTAGACGTGACACAAATAACCATACATAACAACAAGAAATTTATAAGTGTTTTTCATTCAAGCAAAATTAACAAAAATATAAAGTTTGTCCTTGTTCAACATAAAACTGGGGAAAAGAGGTGCCACTTTGCTGCTGGAAGCTACAATTGCATAAAATTGTATTTTAAAGAAATAATACCTCCGTCACCAAAAATTTACAGACAATCTAGCCTATAACCATGTGAACTTCAGTTGCACTTCACACAACATTATGCATGTGTTCCAGAAGGGGAAGAAAGAAAACGTGCCCAAGAGAAAACATAACAGAGAAACATAAAAGCACAACTATTTGTCGATTTAGACATTGATAGACTATTGAAGCTCCAAGTTTCCATAAAGACTCAAGATGATCCATAAGACTATTTGTACAGGTATAAATAAGACAGAGGACAAGGCAAATAAAAGAGCTATTAATACCCGAAATTCTATCAGGAATGTATCTTAGTGCAGCCCAAGCATGCATGCTTCCGCTTGAGTAACCAACAACCCAGAACTTCTTAACACCCAGAGCATCTGCTAGAAAAGACATATCTGTTGCTGAGGATTCCAGGTTTCTGTTGGGGTGAGGATCACTCTCACCAAAACCAGGAAGATCATAGGTCAACAAGTGAATGCCAAACTCTTCAAGCAGGGACTGCTTAACTCCGGGTATTCCTAAAATTGGATATGAAAAACACAAGTAAAACTGGCTGTTTATGTATAAGCTACAGTTTGACAGCAAAATTTGATTCAATTAATCCAGTATGACTTAAAGCTTAAAGCTTAGGAAAAACCTGCAAGCCGGGAGGAAAGAAAAGAGTGAGGAGCAATAATTGAAAATCTAGCTCTATCAGGTGTAACACCCCGTTCCTTGTATGCCATGTATCTACCATCCGGAAGCACTATTTGGCTAGCGCTAGGAGGATGAACAAATATTTGCTTCGTCAATGGGATGGAATCAGCAGATGGATCATGTTCAAAATTCACATATACAGCTGCAAATAATATCAGGTAATCAATCATTGATTCGCTCAGCGCAAGGATGTTATGCTTATATAAACGACTTCAGTGAATAATTCTGAGGACTATAAGAGAACAAACGCCTTTACCAGAATGACTGAAACGAAAAGGTATATCAATATTATATTTCATCAAAAAGAAAGGACACGTCAATAATTAAATAATGAGACTCCAAGGATCAATTTTGAGAAGTTCCAGGTTTTTAATATTTACTAGGGAAATAAGAGTCCTTAATCCCCAATATTTAGGGTCAAAATGTGAATTTCTACGTTAGAACTCTCGGGAATCCACTACATAAACTCTTTTTGAAGTTTAATTCTGGTACAGTTACATCGCTCACCAACTGAGCTACCAATTTTAGTGTAACATGTGCTGCCATTGTTCAGAAGATAAATGATCTTACCAGGAAAATAAAAGACTTCGCTATAACAAGAGGTCTTCTACAATTTATCTACTAACTGAAAGATGCTTTTTATTTATTATTTTCGGGATTGCCAGGACATTAATCCAATCTCCGCTTATAATTCTGATATGATCGTCTCTACAACACTTCCATGAAATCCACTTCTTGAAGCCAAAGGCCCCGGCTGAACAAACGGCAGCACTTAGATTTTCAAATCCATATCAAAATCCAAGACGTCATACCAAAATGAAAAAAGCAAGTTGGAAAAATAATTTTACTTCCACGAGCACAAACAAATAAATTCATCGGCCGAAAATAAAGGTTATCATCTCAGTTAACACTCCCACTTCCCTCCCACTATTTCACTTCTCGAGTGACCCCAAAAAGAATCCTCGATTTTACAATGCTGCTATGTAAATTCTCAGTCCCAAAATAGAGATAAATGTTTAAAACGAAAATAATATCCAAAGTTACCTGCAAAGGCGATCAACGAAACAAAGAATATCACCGACCATGCGTGCAGCGGATCCTTATCCTCCGGCAAGTACTCGTTGAAAAAACTCAATTTCCCACATAATTTTTCACAGGGTCCTCTTACCCTCCTGGCGAAATATGAATCCCTTCCAAATTTTCTCGCTACGTACGAATCCTCGTTCACCAAGCTCTGTCTCACGATATCCCTACAGCCTTTCCCACACTCCACTGCCATCTCCGCCGCACCTTTCATGAACTCCATGATACACTCCTTCCACCTCACAGACTGCTCCGTATCACCTTCTGCCGAGCTCATATCGGCAGCAGCGAATAAATGCGTATGATTCCAGCAAGATCAAGCCTCGAAATCAAAACAGATGTGAAAATAGGAAGTTTGATCCATGGAAGTAAAAGTTAAGTTGAATCTACTGGGGGAGGAAAGAGCGATGAAGTTAAGGGCGTAGAGTGAGGAAGAAGACTTGAAAAGAAGGAGAAGAAGCGAGAATGGCGAGGGGTTATAGAACATTGACAAAAGGAAAGGCCCCAACAAGAAATGACGAAGAAAAGAGGTGGGTGAGAAAATCTGAAAATGAGAGTGGCTTTTGGAGGTACGGATGGGGACGTGGAGCGAGAAAAAAAGTGAAGTAGCCCACTTCCAGCCTTGGAACGCTGTAACCGTTATTGGCCATGTATGTCTCTTTTGTTTTTCTTCCTTATAAAAAACTCATCTTCCACTCAGAAAATAAAGTTAGAAATAGAAAGCTTTGTAGTTATATGTTGCATTTTATGGGAAAGGTCGAAATTGAAAAGGAAAAAGCTCGCATTTCTTATTAGCAGAGAGTGATGGGGGCAGTGATGGCCAGCGCCGACAGTTAGGAAGAAGGGTGCTGACAGTTGGCCACGTGTAAGGGTTGGATATCAGACAGAGAAGAAAAGTGTAAATAATGGTAGTGGGTCTCTTCATCCTTTACCTGCAAGTCCATTCCTCCGACCAAAAAAGCAAATACAGCCCGTGATTACGCCAAACTCGTCAGCGCCCATATATATCTTAACCAACCACGCAAGTGGGTTTGAGACATAAGAATTGTTGGGAGTTTTTCTTTATGACTGTGGACTCAATTCGAAACAAATCACCAGCACTACTAGTAGTGCAGTGGTATTGGGAATTGTTTCTCTCTTTTAGGTCCTTAGTTCGATCCCCCTCCCCTCACCTTGTATCAAAAAAAAAAAAAATCGAAACAAATCCAAATTAGTCAGAATTATGGTTGTGGTGAATTTGGTAGGCAACCAAAAAAAATATCTTCACAAAAATTATTTTAAAAAAAATGATTAAAGTGCAAATTTACTTCAAAAAAAATTCGTTAAAGAATAATATTATCTTTAAAAAATTACCCAGAAGTATTAAAATGGTATTACCCAGAAGTATTAAAATGGAGTATTGTTTCCCTTTTCCATTGAAAAGTGAATCCAATGTCAATTTTTAAACGGTCAACGTTAGTTTTTTAACGGCATAGAGTAGTATTGCTACATTTTGAAACTTTTAAAATGATATTAAATTTAAAAAAACTTCTAAGAAGACGTTGAACTTAAACGGAAACTTTTAAAGTAAATTTGTACCTTAATTCAAAAAATAATTTCATGTAACTCCATGTTATTTTTTTGCCCGAGTAACTCCATGCTATTACTGTTTCTGCTTTTAAGAATTATTTCGATCAGTATGGATGTTCCATTTGCTTTGAAACACGGTAAGAACTTTTTATTTACATAACATTATTGTTTTTGCCAACACATAATAACATTGTTGTCCTTTTATTAAAAAAAGATATATTTAGTTTCATTCCAAATATATCATTGTAAGAAATAATATTATAATTGAATGTGTTCAACTGTTCATCCTAAAATTATAAATACTTAACAACTATATATTGATTTTACATAAAGTTGAGTTTAAAATTAATCCATATTTTTAAGTAAATTTTAAAAAACTGAAATCGTAAAAAGTTTTCGGTCATAAATTTTTTTTTTTTGTATGAGATATTTAAAAAATATATATGTACTATTATTTTTTACCCCCGGGGCCCCAAAAAAAATGATATGAATCTTAATTGCTGTGCTTTTTCTTTAAGCGGGAAAAATATCAATCCTGCTAGAGTGCCAGTTTTGGTTTGCAAATCCTCAATCCAATCTCAATAATCGGCCCAAACCATGATATGAGGAGCCCGGGCCCCAGTAACTGAGGATCTCACCAGTTTTGGTTTGCAAATCCTCAATCCAATCTCAATAATCGGCCCAAACCATGATATGAGGAGCCCGGGCCCAAACCATGTTTTTTTTTTAAATTGAATGTGGACTAAGCCCTATAATGTTTCAATTAACTGGAAAATGGGGAAATTAATCCAATACAATCAATGTGTGAGGGAAAAAGTATTAAAAAAAATGTGTGAGAGAAAAAAAAAATCCAATACAATCATTGTCCATAATTATCCTTACATGGACCAACACCACTGGTAGAAGCAAGTGGAAAAAGACTTATTTTCTTTTAACCACATCCTTAGTTCGAAGTGTGAAAATGGAAAAAATGATGTTGGGAGCTCTTCCCTTATGACCGTAGACTCCAAGGCGAATCCGGATTAATTAAAACCAAAAATTATTTTGGTATGAAACAAAGTATAATGTCCCAAATGTTGTTCTTCATGGTCCGCATATCAAACTGCAAGTCCAAACCGTATTAATTAAAAAGTTTAAATCGCAGTATAGAAAACCAAATTAGTCGCTACTAAAATGCTCAAGCATGGGTTCTGCACAGGTTGTTTGGAAACCTCCCAAACCTAGGTTTTAAAAGTTATTTTCCACGAGTTAAGATAAAATTTCTCTCATACAATTGTCTTATACTCCTTCCGGTCCTAATTATAGGACAACATTTAGAAGTTGGTTTTGGTCCTAATTATAAGACAAAATTCTATTTTTTGTCAATTTCTTTCTAAAGTACCCCTATTTTATTATTTCAATAGTGTGTTTGGTTTTTTGTGAATATATGTATGTGGATACATAGACTCTTCCAATCAGTGAAACTTTTAGATACGTGTGTGTGTATCTATATATGTGTGTCTACACACAAATATATATAGACACACACACACATAATGTGTGTGTGTCTATAAATATATGTATATATGTGTGTGTCTACACATAAATATTTATAGACATATGTGTATGTGTGTATACATATATGTATATATGTATGTGTGTACATATATAAACACACACACATATATATATGTTTTGGTGTAGAACACAGATTGTCTAGCCCTAAGGGGCTAGGATGTTGATGTTGATTGGGACTTGACCTAGGAGCGATTCCTAGGGCCTACGTACCCTGAAGAGGGATCAAAGTCCACGTAGTTCGAGGATTGATGGAGGCATTTAGCCAAAGGGAGTGGGGTGTGTGCTCGTGTGCAGTATATGCAAATAAGAGAGAGCGTAGAAGATAGAAGATGTGTACCTTTAGGGTTTAACTCGTATGTATAGAGTGTACCTGGTGGTCTTGGGCTCATGGGCCATCTATTTGTGATAGAGATTTCCCTTGATTCTCTCATTGATTGTAGTTTGGTTGTAATCTTATCTGATCTGCTGGCGATCACGATAGATCTACCTGTTGTTGGGCCGCATCACTAATGGGCCTTATATAAAATCCGTAACAATATACATATATATCTTTGTGTATGTGTGTTTATATATGTACACACATATATATGAATGTATGTATGCATATACACACATATGTATATATAGGAAGACCATTTTTTCAATTAAATAGCACGTGGAAAGGAAAATTTTAGGTTAGAGAGGTATATGACAAGAGCTATTAATTCCCTTTTACTTATGTCATTTTAAATTTATATAAGGGCATTTTAGGAAAATGAGTAAAATTAACTAATTTAACTTCTTTCCTTAATCTCTACAAAATTGGTTAAATATGTCTTATAATTAGGACCAGAAAGAGTATATCGTAAAAGTTATTCTCTAAAAATTAATTTCAAATGAACACTCACATACAACTACAAACCCTCCCAAGTCCAAAGCTAACTTCTTCTTCTTCTTCTTCTTTTTTTATTTATAAAAAAGGTCAAATATTAGCATTAAGGTAAAACGATTAGTCTATAATACAGAGTTAGTGCGCGGACAACACCGCGATATAGAGTAATAATCAACATTGCAAGTCCTAATAGAAATTAGGGAAAATTATAATAAAGGACCTAAGAAAAATAATATCTATTAAAAAGGACCATAAAAATGGTAATTATGTTAAAGGACCAAAAATTGAAAAATTAAAATAGAAAGACTAAATTGCCCTCGACCAAATTTCCTATCTTCTCTCTAAATTGTCAAAAGCTAGATTTCCTATCCTTTCTCCCTCAGAAGCAGCAAGCGATGGCTCTGCGCGTGGTGCCGATCTCTCAATCATCAACTACTGCCGTGTGGAGGCCTAACAAGACAAACTATACGCCTAGTCCAACAGGCAATTCTATCATGACTCAATAATCTCAGGCATCGTCAACTTCATCTATGGCAACACCACCGTGGTGTTCCAGAAATGCTTCCTAGAGGCCCAAAAGCCCATGAATAACCAGAAAAATATGGTCCTAGCTCAAGGACGCGAAGACCCAAACCAGAACACAAGCACTTCAATCAAACAATGTAACTTAACACCAAGCTCTGATCTCAAGCCAGTCATAGGGTCAATCAAAACCTTTCTGGGTCGTCCATGGAAGGAATATTCTAGAACTGTGGTGATGCAATCTTTCTTGAGTACCCATATTGATCCAGCAGGGTGGGCTCCATGGGACGATAAGCAATCGATTCTGAAGAATTTGTATTATGGAGATTGGAGAGTACAAAAACAGAGGACCTGGTGCTCATTCAAGATGGCACTTGGCTTAAGAACACTGGTGTTGCCTCCATTGAAGGGCTCTTTCAAGGTGGCACTTGGCACTGCCGTGTTCTGGAATCATACGTTTTGGGCTATGAATCCATCCCCAACAGCTAGAGAAAAGATAAGAAATCTTAGTAGCAATTTAGGGAGAAGATAGGAAATCCGGCTAAGGGCAATTTAGTCTTTCTATTTTAATATTTTAATTTCTGGTCCTTCAAAATAATTACTATTTTTATGGTCCTTCTTAATAAATATTATTTTTCTTGGGTCCTTTATTATAATTTCCCCTAGAAATTACAGCACAGCAAGAATATTTTTTTAACATAGAAATCCTGCTTTCAAAAAATATTTTTTGGGTGGTGTAATGAGGTGTAAATAAAGACAACCAAGGTCAAAACTTTACTACCACCACCCACTAAATGCTTGAGCAATTTTTTAGTATATCTTTTAAAGTTGTAATATATGAATATTTCATAAAAACTCCACATTTTTGCTTTCCATTCATTGGTTGGGACTTGGGAGGCACCTATTACCGGTGAACGATTTGTTGGGAAAATATTGAAGAAAGTGAAATTGATGAAACTCATTTAAAATATCACAACTAAAACAAAATTGAATCTTGGTCGTGAAAAATAAACCATGATAAAAAGGGAATTGTTTTATAAAAATTTATAATCAAGCCCCAAATTAAAAAATTATTATTATTCAATCAGTCTTATTATTAGTCAAATTTCAATACTCACAAATTATTATTATTTTTTATCCACAAGTGTCTAAGACCTCTAGAATTTAATTTTCTTATATGCGATTTTTTTCTTGATATAGCCTTTTTTTTATCTTTCCGCCTTGCCGTTGATATATATATAGGGTTTAAACTTCTCATGTTACATAAGAAGAAGAAGATTTCTACACATAATGGTGGGACCCACATATATATATAATGTTAATTATATATATATATGTAGGTCCCACCATTTCATGTGTGTGTGACATGAGAAAACACTTCTCCTACAACATGAGAAGTGTTTTTCCCTATATATATATATATATAAAGAGAAAATTATTATATCCACAGATCCGGCTGGTCACTCTCATTCCAGTTATTGTTCTTTTTTTCTTCTTTTTGACACATTACAAATCAAAATTATAAAGAGAAAATTATTATCCACAGATCCGGCTGGTCACTCTCATTCCAGTTATTGTTCTTTTTTTCTTCTTTTTGACGCATTACAAATCAAAATTCTTGCCATTTCTAGAACATTTGCGAAGAGGGGAAATCAATAAAAAAATAATGGATGGCAAGAAATAAACGTTATCTTCATTTCATTCAACTAAAAGGACAACTAAAATTATGGCATATACAGAAAATAATGAGGCAAGGGAAGAATTTAATAGCAGTTGATCAAAGTGCCAATTCAGGTGTGCGCCAAAGTGTCACACTACTGTTGGTGTTCAAAACGTGTGAATTTTCAATTGCTTAACATACAGTCTTAATTACTTCCATTTTATATTAGAAATAGAAATTAAAAATACACGTGTCCTGTTAATTTGCTCTGACTTGTTGACTCCTTTGACTATTCCAAACTCTGTACAGCAAATATTTTCGGCATTTGGTATACTCGAAGCCAAATATGTCCTAACATTTCGGGTCGTACGTAATTTTTGACGGTGTAACATATCTTAACCTTAAATTCAAACATAAGCATTTTAATTCCATGGACTCTATTGACTCCCGGAAAACAAATTCTACGGACTCTGACTTATACCATTCCACTGCCTTTTATTGCCAAAAAAGCTGGTGTGGATTTTAAACTGCCTTTGATTCTGCCAATTGCAAATGCACAAGATTGACACGGAATTGAAGGACAATGTTCCTTAGCTCTTTCTTCCGGAAAAGAAGATTATAGGAAAACCAAGTTATTTCTAAATCCTTAGTTAATTAAGACGTTAGCCAAACAAGTTAGTAAAATTATCAGATTAAAATTAAAGAAGCATATGCCTGAAAATATTAAATAACACATCAATACATGATCCTTGAGCTGATGAATAAATTTCTTATAAGATTCTTACTTCATAGGAGCGTTTTATATAATATATATATAATCATTATAGTAGCTAGCTTAATTATGAGATAATTGTTTATTTATATTATATGTAGCATACATTTCTAGGAAGGAGCTAATAAAGAAAAAATAAATTAAAAACCGACAGGCCAGCAAAACTAGCGCTTGCTTTTTCCTGGCTTTTTACATAGTCCATTAATATAATTTCACAGCATTGACTGCAAACTTTGTCTGCTATATATATGATGCCAAGAGAAAAGATTGGAAATACTTATATTTGAATGCAGTGTCTTCAATCCTAATTATTATATATATTTTTCATACGTCAAGAATGTGCAGAGCCGACGGACTTGAATAATATTGATTCAATTACCTTATACTAGTTTCTGAACTTTGAAATTTTCAACTGCTTCGTAATTAATTAATTAATACTAAGTTGGTTTTATCTATCATATGTTAGTTGGAGATGACTGTGAAAGCGTTAGTCTGTCATCAAAATCTCATTAACGAATATTCAAAAAGCTAGAGAGAATGAGTACCTTAATTAAAAACCTGAAACTAATGGAATTAATTATGCATGCAACTGGGTTTTTGCATGAGACGAGCAAGATGTAAGTGATAAAAATAAAAATAAAACAAATGTAATAAACATGTACTAAGTCTACAGTGGTGTAAATGCAAAGTTGTGTGGGGAAAGCATTCAAACCGGCATGTTTGAAACTGGAAACTATATTCCAAAAATCAGCTACAACAATAAAATGAACACAAACATGTCGATGACGGTACGGTTCGTGTGCTCAAATAAAGCTATAGCAGTCCTGGGCAGTGTCAATTCTATCTTTAAATTTTCAAAATTGCATTTATGTATATAGGTTAACAATTTGACGGCAAGACTTAAATATGCATCTACCAGGGATGAAAATCTTGAGCAGTTTAATTAATTTGTACATACAAGGAGGCATATATATATTTCCCAACTATAATTAAGAAGGCAAAAGATCGATGAAGATTAATATGCGTTAATCTCGGTTTCACTTTAAAAGTTTATAATTTAGTGGCCTGGCCTATCCTTTTACATGAGCGCATGCATGCATATGTAAAAGGATAAGCCACAGAGATGACTACGCATTAATTAATAGTACAGAATGTGTATGTACATACATAAGCAGATAGATATGATCATTGTTGTCAAACTCACGAGTTGACTCTCCGATTTTACCGTTTTTGTGTTTCTAGTTTACTAAATCGAGTCGAGTCACTGGTAAACTCATGACTATTGTAAACTTGGTTAAACTTACGAGTTTATACACCGAGTTTACCGTTTTTACGTTTCAAACTTATAAAACTGTGTTAACTCACATTTAAATTCATGTTTACTTTTTCTATTTGATCATGCTCAGCAGCTTTATATGTGAGTTTTATAGAAGTTTCTTTGTTAAATATAGTAAATTTTGAATATTATGGATTTAATTTCAATTATTTAGCTTTAAAATATATTTAAATCAAATCGTTGTCATTTTTTTATATTTTAATTATTTATTATACACTATTAATACCTATTTAATAGTGAAAGTAAACTCTTACAGGTTTACGATTCAAGTTTACGATACAAGTTTACTTCATTGTCACGAGTTTACTTAAACTCGTAAGTTTGACAACTTTGGATATGATCACTAATCAGTACAGTGTGTGTGTAGGTCCAAAACTACTGACTTTTGAAACAATATAAAGGAACGAAAAAAGCTATGACACAGAAAAGAGAAGGAGAAAAAGGTGAGTGTTGGAGGTCTATGAATGAATTGAATCGCTTTCATGATCTGATAGTAGCTGCTAGCTTTAATTTTTCAGAAGATAGATATATAAAATTTCAAAAGAAGCGTCTGATTTCCCACTTTCCCACTACACACACCAACTCTTTGGTGTGGATATTTTGATTTTCATGATCTATCCTTTTGCAATGTAGAAGGATCCCGGCCGCTTGACAATATATATTTGATCTATCCTCTCAATTTGTTAATTAGTTTCAAGCACATGGGTTTCCTTCATTTTTTTTTTCTTGCTTTATACTGGTATGAATGACCTCTCAGACAAATTAAACCTCAACCTAATGCCACTAGTGATGTCGATTGATCCATACCCTCCACACAGTACAAGCTCGACAATTGACCTAACCAACACAATTTTAGATATATTTCATTTTCTTTCTCATATTTTTAATACTTATCGTCCACATATAATCAATATTAATCCTAACTAGTGTGTGCGTGTGTATGTGTACTTTAAAATGTCCTGGTAAAAAAAGGCACACTTAAAAAGGAAATTAATATAAAAATACGCCATTTAATTAATGTTTACTTAGTTATAACATAATATTTGAGATCTATTATTTAGGGGAACATTTTATGCCCGCGCGTATGCAGAAACTTGCAATATCTTACTAGCAAGTAGCAACTCTTACTTACTTTTCAATGATTGGTAAAGCACCCCATACGTGTAACAACTAACAACAAAAAAGCATTGTGAAGTAACATTTTTCATTAACGTTCAATGGACAGAAGATTTGATTAAATATTGTTGAAGAATTAGGAATTATTCACTAAAAAAAAACATCGTATTACCTACAGAAAAAATTTCGTAGGAAATTACCCACGGAATTCCGTAGATAATTTCCATGGATAATGAAAATTACCCACGGTAAAGTTTCGTAGCAAAAAAGGACGTGGTAAAATTTCCGTTGAATAAGCTACGACTTTTTTTGGGACGAAAATTTTTCGTGGGTAATTTATGTGTTTAATTTTTACCTACGGAAAGGAATTTTTTCCGTAGGTAATACGATGTTTTTTGTAGTGATTAATCTATTTTCGAAGTCGCGACCAGGAGATTGCAAATAAAAAATAAAAAAAACTCTCCTTTTTTTCCCTCTCACTCTCTTAGAAATCTACAAAGAAAATTATAATAAAAGATCCATAGAATCTCTAGACGTCACTCCCCAACATCTCAAATATATATATGGTACAAGCACAAACAATTTAAATGCATTTTAACGGTGGAGAGCAGCACGTATATATATAATCAAATTATGGTAGGTTTATTTCTGAGAGTAATGACTGATAGTGATGAAGCCAAAAGAGTACTAACAGGAGGGACCTCACACGTGATTAAAAACTAAGCTATTTGCATGGTGTTTTATGAGACCACACAATTATAATGTTGGCAGCTGGCTATGTATAAAATTTAAGGTTTTTTACTATATAGGGCAAATCGCAGTGTACTCGTTTGTTGTTGTAACAAGGAAGAAGAAACTAATCATGTTGTGAGCGGTTGAAGAAGCAACCAAATTAGCTATCACTCTCATAGATTATGTCAGCAGGCACGTACGTGTTGATATCTCTGCCCTCTCACACTCACCCACGATGATATTGTTAAGGCGGACAGCTAACTTTAATCAATCTATTGGCTAAACATCTTTTATAAAGCAAAATAGTTAGATGCCGTATCTTTTACTTATAATAATGTTGTCATTGTCTATTTTAAATTATAAGCATCCTATAGAATACATTTGAGTACCCTTAATATAAGAGTTAGACTAGGTTGGATATTTGCACTAAAATAAAATATTCCAATCCATTTTATCTTGTACTCTTATTCTTTTTTTCTCGAACTAATTTTTTTAACTTATAAATTAATATATAATCCAATGTTAGATAAAGATATTTTAAGGAGATCATACTGCATTTGTTCAAAATTTCAAATTAACCATAATATATTGTTTCCTTAATAGTTTGAACAATGTAGGTTAGGAAGAAAAGTTTGGCCTTTCAATATTAATATATAGATAAATCTCATTTATTATTATTCCACCTAGTCCTAATTAGACAAGATTGACTTTTTTTGGAGAGATTATGGAAGTTAAATTAGTTACTTAATCATATTGTCGTGTATCCTTAGATTATATATCAGTTTATTAGTCAAGCTAATTAGTTTAGAGAAAAAATATATAAATATAAATATTGTAAAGTAATTTAATTAGATTTATTAATATCTTAAAAAAATCAATTTTATCTTATATTTAGGACCAGAGGGAGTATCATGCATTTTGAGTTTTGACCTCTCTCTGGGTAAAAAAGATCTGCTCTCACAAGCAAATTAAAGTTGCTTACCTTTAACTAAATGTAGCCTTTATTCTAAGCAAAATCTTTAAATAACGCGCAAAGGAATTTGTTGGTGCTTTTAAGGAGAAAAGGGAAAAGAGGGGAAGTAATAATATTGTTGAGAAAATTATAAATTAAATAAAGGATCATATATGGTGAATATAGGAAGGAGTTATTATTCAAAAGGTAGATACACTTGGAGTCAATAAAAAGCGAGGAAGTTTCCTTTACTTCATGATTATGAAAGAAGAAAATGGTAAATATATGTTGGGCAAGTGATGAGGAGATATTTTTAATTTTTTGGTCACTTGAGTTGCCGGCAAATGTGACATTTGTGTGGTGTTTTTGGTCTGCCTTTTTTGGCTTTAGGATTGGGATATGATCAGCTCACGTGGGAAACACGTGATTTGAAATTCTTGAGTTTATTATTATTACAGCCGAACAAAACGCGTTTTGGGATACCCGTAATCCATCATTACTATAACGGTGTTTGATTATCCCTTCTTTCAGGCACGTGCTCTGTGAGGTTTGATTTCAGAATGTTTTAGTTGAAATTATATGCCCCCTCTTATCCTTAATTTAGGATATATATTTACTTAATTTAATTATATTAAGAAAGTCAGTTAATATAATATATGTTTTAACAAAAAAGTATATTTCAATGTACAATGTAAATTATCAACGCTTATGAGTGATATAAACAGGTATCTTTTAAGCAATTAAAGGCCTTGTGGTCTAGCAGTACTAGCTATGAATATTTTTTTATAAGTGAGAGGTAGTAAGTTCAATTTTGTTTGTAACTAACTCAGACCGTTACACCTATCATTATAACTGAAAAAAAAAAGCTATATATATCTAAGCAACTAGTCGAGGTTTAATATAGCTATATATCTACTCTTTACATGTAATATATACTTTCAAGATATACCAGTAGTAATCAAACTAGCAACCCCTTAGTGTGTGTATATATACTCCCTCTGGTCCTTATTATAAGGCATCAACTAACTTTTCTCACAAACCAATAAAAGCAGTTAAAATTAATAAAGTTGTCCTAGAATCTAAGTAATTTCCAATATTACCCTTACTAATTGCCCTATATTCTTATTATTACTCTCATCCACTACCTTTATTAATTATGGGCAGACAAGGAAAAAAATAATTAATGCTCATTGGGAATAAGCAAGCGCCTTATAAAAAGGACCAAATAAATTTGTAAGTTGACCAGAGGGAGTACCACTCTGGTCCTATTTATAAGTCAGTTTGACCAAATCTCACATACCAAGGAAAAGTAGTTATCTCAATGATTATGGGGTAAATTTTTAACTTTGCCCTCATTTATGATTGGGTATTTTTTTCACTGTTTCTTCTCTCTCTACCTTTATGAGTATAATTAATATGGACAAAATTGTCACAATCTCATTTATTACATGAAACTGGACTTATAAATAGAACCAGAGTGGTATATATATATATATATATATATATATATATATATATATAGACACACACATATTTGAAAGAGGTCTACCATTTTCCCACCACTTAGTGAATTTTGAGTCTCAAATCAAGAGGGTCAGAATTACCGATACATGTAATATATATATATATATATATATATAAGGTCTACCATTTTCCCACCCCACCCTGATAAGAAAGATTATGGTTTTTTAATTACTGCCAATGAATCACAAACCTCCCATAGTATCACCCAAAAAAAAAAAAAAGATCTTCCAAAATCAATTTCAATAAATAATCGAAGTGTTATTTGGTACTCCAACTTTTTTGACAGAGTGAGAAGTTAATATTTTATATTAATTGATCCGGATAGTGTTATTCCTATAGCTTGAATACATGACGTGGCAGCATGATAAAATATGGCATAAACAGTTCGCTCTTATCATATTGAATTTGACTTTTGGACGTTAAAAGAGGCAAATAGGTGATTAATTATATACTCCATCGTTAATATTTAATCGTCCATCACGATGTAGCCAAGTGTTGGCCTATTGATTGGTACAACATGTACAAATGGAGATTAGAGGCAACCATAACGAATCCAAAGCCAAGCGATCGACGACGAGTCAAAAGCTACTTTGACAAGGAATATAATTAAGCATCATCTTCATCAACCACATCAATTTCTTTGAATTATTGTTTCCATATTAGGTCACCAAAAAGTTGTTCTACATTTATACAATCATATAATCAGATTCCTCCTAATTTAATTACATATATATCCTCATGTTTACGATCCCAAACAGCATAATTAATATTTTAATTGTTAATTAAAATAATTAACCTGAGAGTATTTATTAGAAAATCTAAAGGAGATCATTCTAACATATAAATTATATATTTCTTAAAATAATCAATATGCTAAAATCTTAAATGGATGAGCAGAAATGGACGGAGTACACTTTTTTTCTCCAACATTTCTGAAGAGAGATTACATGGAGGAAAAAGCAAATCTAACATATTTATTGGCGATATGGGAGGTCCACAGACCACACCACCTTACTCCATAAATCCTAGCTAGCTACCAAGGTTCTTTTTATTATTAGTAGTTCTAATTAATTAATTTATTCCCTTCAAACTTGACCTCCTTTGGAGAAAGTTATGGGAATAAATTAAGTTTTCCAATATCTCTCTCTCTATATATATAGTATAAAACTAGTCAATTAATTAACTAATGAATATATATAAATGATGGGTCATGTCCAAAGTGGCTGCTCCCACAAAGAGTTAAGGCCAGTGCTTTCGTCGAAGAAGTTGAGGTTGCTTGAAGTAATGAAGTTTGTGTCTTCGAACGATGAAGATAATGATGGTGGTGAAGAATAATATTCCTGAGGAGGAGGAGTACTTGTAGGAGACGTTTGAGTCTGAGTCTGAGTAGTTTGAGCCATTTCCATGCAGAGACGAGCCACCAGATTGGCTTGCTGCAGCTGCATGTTCACAAGCTCGGCTTGAGCCTTAGCCAGTTGAGCTTGAAGCTCGCTCACTTGCTTCTGAAGCTGACAAATCGCACCGGCACAACCATACACTGGATCTCTTATTCTTGCACCTGCCTCGTACACCATGCTGCTCACTGCATCAGCTCTCTGTGATTCTTGAAGTTCCTGTTGAAAATATCGATTAGAAGTTATTACTATGACCAGTTTTATCTAAAGGACCACAAAAATTGAATAGTTTTGAAAGCAAGCGATGTGATCTAAGAGGCGCTAGGAGGCCCACATTAGATATTCGTTAAAAGTAGGTTTCAGACATTTCGTCCAAATGGGTTTCACTTTTCCAAGTTCGGCTGCTAATATAACTACATATAAATTGACTGTGCGCACACTGTGTCTGTTTCTATCAAAGATTCGAGATCAGGAACATTAAATATTATTGGGCACTCGAAGACTAGTCCAATGGTCTACATTTTGTCCTCACTACATCTGAAACCGGCTAACGAATACGAACCACAAAAGCCTCAAACAGTACGGCTAGATGATGATGACGATGAAGAAGAAGAAAGGTTTAACATTATACCTGCAAGAACTTGATGATGTTGCTGGCACCGAAGACTCTGTGAGCAATGGTGAACTTGGCAGGTTCAGAAGGAGGAAAATAGGGAGCGAGAACGCATTTCTCAGCACATCGCCGCCTTAAAATCTTACAAGCAGCACAAGGGCTTGCCACCACTTGTGGAGGAGGCGAACATGAGGAAGAAGGAGAAGAGTTTGAGAGAGGGAAAGAACAAGTGGGACTTGGAGTGTTTGAGATTGGCTCACTGGATTCCATGTTTCTCTCTCGCACGCTTAGTTTGCTTTGTTTTTTTCTGTTTGGCTCTCTCTGTGTGTGGTGCAGGATAAGAAAGCGAGAAGCAAAGGGTGGGGTGGGGTTTGTTTGGGAGGGAGAAAGAGGGGTTTTATATAGGAGAGGGAGAGAAGAAGGGACGTCATGAGTGGGAAAAGTGACGTCACCGTCGGAAATTCGTTATCTAACGTGGCTGCCTCTGTTTTCCCATTTCTCGACTCCGTTAGGTGTTCTAGATTGTGATACCTTTTGGCTCTTTGTATGACATTCAAAACTCCTTCTCCATTGAAATTTCATCCTCGCTTCTTTTCTTTCCGTTTTTTTTTTTCCTTTCCCCTCCCACATTTATTTCTTTTTGTCCCCCAGTCTCTTATACTACAAATGTTTAGGATTATCATCAACGTAACATAGTCAAATTTAAACCATAACATATGTTGAATCATTTAATTTCTTTATTATTGACCATCCAATTGTTTTAAAACTTGATGTACATATGAAACTCGATCACCTATTTTATTTCACATTGTTAGGTTCTTCCTTCTCTCCCATATTAATCTCCCCTTTCCCTATGCAATTTTTTCAACACTAGTACAAAACCGTTCCTTGATTACGTCTCGATACAGCAGATCTTAAAAGTCTATTATTTTTACGACCAAATTCTCAATCAGTTTTAAAAATAAATTTCTAAACCGATTTTTTACAATATAATGTTTAAAAAGTAAGACTTTTAATATCGGTTATGTAACATAACTGGTCTTAAAAATGAGAATTGAAAGACTTTTAAGACTGGTTGTGTGAAACAACGAATCTTAAAAGCATTTCAAAATAATAATAATAATAATAATAATAATAAAAGAATCCAAATGTTCCTATTATGCTTGAATCACCAAATCCACCGTTAAAATAATAAAAAAAATAGGAGGAAAGGGAAAACCAGATTGTGAATATTGAAATAGATTTTGAAGGGTGGACCCACTACAAAAAAAGTGCCACTTTGTGGCGGTTAATTTGTAGCGGTCAAAATAAACCGCTACAAATATGCGAATTTGTAGCGGTTTATACCGAAACCGCTACAAATTTGTAGCGGTATGACTCGCGCCAAATGCCGCTACTGTTCAGTAACGACATTTGTAGCGGTTATCATAAACTAACCGCTACAAAATATGGCGCGAAGTTGGCACCAAAGTTGTAGCGGTTATTTTGTAACGGTTTATTTATAAAAACCGTCACAAATATGGCGCCAGTTTGGCGCCTTATGGCACGCCATTAGTGGCGGTTTTGAAACCGTTACAAAATGCAAAAAAAACCGCTACAAATGTGAACCGCTACAAAAACTGTTACATCAACCGCTACAAAATGAGTAATATTGAAATTTGAATATTTTGAATCCCGCCAAGTTTATTTTTTTTAAAAAACTATGTTCATATTTGTAGCGGTTGTTAGTATAACCGTTACAAAATGTGATATTTTAATTTTTTTTTTTTAAAAATACCAATAAATTTTTGTAGAGGTTTTGAAACCGATACAAAACGCAAAAAAAAACCGCTACAAATGTGAACCGCTACAAAAACTGTTACATCAACCGCTACAAAGTTCGTAATATTGAAATTTGAATATTTCGAATTCGCCAAGTTTATTTTTTTAAAAAAATATGTTCATATTTGTAGCGGTTGTTAGTATAACCGCTACAAAATGTGATATTTTGATTTTTTTTTAAAATACAAATGAATTTTTGTAGAGGTTTTGAAACCGTTACAAAACGCAAAAAAAAAAACCGCTACAAATGTCAACCGCTACAAAAACTGTTACATCAACCGATACAAAGTGTGTAACATTGAAATTTGAATATTTCAAATCCCGCCAACGTTCATTCATTTGTAGCGGTTGTTAGTGTAACCGCTACAAAATTTGAAAATTATATATATTTTTTAAAATACTAATGAATTTTTGTAACGGTTTTTAACCGCTACAGAATCCGTCACATCAACCGCTACAAATGTTACGTATATCCCTATAAATATCCCCACCACACCTCATCTCACACACTCATTCATTTCTTCCCACTCACTTCTCTCTCGTTTTCTCTCATTTCTTCCCACTCCTTCTAAAATCTTTAATTTCAATGTTTTATTTTTTACTTCTTATAATACTGATACTATTTTTTTTTCCTTATCCGAACTTTAAGTATATTTCCTCAATATTCCTTCTATCATCATCAACTTTCTTTATATAATCAAATATCATCTAATGCACAACATAATTTTTTTCTCGAGAGGTGGACAACACAATAAATCATTATTATCTATATATTCTCAAATTATACCTACATAATATTTATACTTATCTAACTTAAGTTAATCAGTTTTTAAATATTAACTATTATCATTTAATTTGTCACTTAAATAATAAAAATATTCAATATAATATTGTAACAATGGACACAAATTACAATTTTTTTTTTCAATTTTTCAATATTTTGTAGCGGTTGTAAAACCGCTACAACAACCGCTACAAATTTTAATTTAAATTCGGATTAAATATTTGTAGCGGTTTTACAACCGTTACAAAATTTGGGCGCCATTTTTTTTCAATATTTTGTAGCGGTTTATCATAACCGCAATGTATATAGTAGCGGTTTATATGTATGTAGTATCGGTTTTTTCAACCGCTACAAATCACCACACAGTGGATTTTGTCACGGTTTGTCTAACCGCTACAAATGTCATTAGTTGCGCCTAAAACCGTTACAAATAGGTCATTTTAACCGCTACTAATTGTCGTTTTTTTTGTAGTGACGAGTGGCCCTGGATCAGGAATTCGGCATGAAAGGGTTTTTGAACCAAATCTAGCAACGTCTTTGAAGTTGTTTTCCCTCAGTCATCAGTGATAGAGAATGGAGAGGAGAGAGGTAGCAACACCAATAAGAAAAACAAAAAAGATGAATACAAACCCCAAAAATCAGAAACAAAAATCATTCACCATGGAAATTGAATTTGAATGAAAATAAAATCAGAGGTAAAATCGAAGTCTGAATCTACAAAAAAATAAAAATCAAAATCAAAAGCTTCAAGCAATCAAATGAAGATGGGTTGTCGTCGTGGAACACAAAAGCTCTGGTCTGTAATCTGCAACCAAAAGTTGTAAGTTTGCTTATTTTTGTCACTTTCTGCTTCTTTCTTCTTGCCAATGCATCAAATATCCCCACCGCAAATTCCTTGGAATCCTGCATCCCTTTTTCAAAATTTCAAATAAAATCAAGGAATTAATCAATTCCATACTCCATCCAAATTAACTTTTCTCAGTGTCCAAACAAAAATTAAATGATATAAGAATTCATCCTGATGCATTCACAAACTTTTCTCCATAGCTCATTGCTGGTGTCAGCAGTTCTAGCCACCTCACTGATGAATATCTGAGCCCCCTGAGGGGCTGTGCGAGCGCTCAATCTAATCTGTTGAAGTTCAGCCTTCATCCTTCGAGCTCTTCGATGACGACTACAAAAACGAACGACGAGGATCTCAACCAACACAGTATCCTCCAAAAACTGGATGCGGCAAGGAGAATCCGAGCAGGAGCGAGCAAGGGAGGTTCATTGGCAGGGTCCTCCGTCTTCTCCACGACGGTGCTTCCCCTTGAAGCCCCTGATTCCAAAAAGCTAAGGAAGCACAAGGCCACAGACTAATAGGCATTCCAGGAGTAAAAGATCGATTAACAATTACGGACAAGATAAAAGAGAGCGAAATACAATTTTAGGCGTAATAAAAGAAAAAAATCATCTTTTAAACCGGTTACTAGAAGTAAAAGATCTAAAAAGTTTCATCTTTTAAACCGATTATTTATAACAATCGGTCTAAAAGTAATAGACATTTTTTTAACATTTTAGACCAGTTGTTTGTAACAACCGGTCTTAAAAGTAATAGACATATTATTTTATTTTTAACTTTTTAGACCGATTATTTGTAACAATCGGTCTTAAAAATAATAAATTTTTTTTTTAACATTTTAGACTGGTTGTTTAGGAAACCAGTCTAAATAATATTTTTTTTTAAACCTCATCTTAAAGGAACTGACCGATCTAAAAAGTTCTTTATATTTAAGAAATTGCCACCACTCATAGTCTTTAGACCTCATACTCTATAACCGGTCTAAATTAAAATGGCTATTTTGTACTAGTGTAACTCTAGCATTTTTAATGTAAATTCATCAAATTAGTTTCAAATCTATTGTAAGATACCACAATATAACATCCAATTTTTTTTTTTTTAAGTCATTACACATAATAGAAGTTTGGATCCAACGGAGGAAATTATTCAATTCTCTTTATATAAGATTGAAGATTTCGACCTTATTAATAACAAAACAAAATATATGTTGACAGATCGTTAAGCTTAAAACACATGAACCTTTTCTAATAGTATTGTTTGTCATATACTAACTGACGTATTTAATATAAGAGTTAGTTAAGTTAAATTTAATCGTAAATATAGTACTGCCTCTTCACTAGTGCAAAAAAGGGCTTTAAGACCGTCTCATTTAGACCGGATTATAGAGAATCAGGTCTTAAAAGTATGACCGGTGGCAGTTTCGTAAATATAAAGAATTTTTTGGACCGGATTATAAAAGATCCGGTCTTAAAAATATGACCGTGGCACTTTCGTAAATATATAGAACACTTTTAAGACCGGACTATAAAAGATCCGTCTTAAAAGTATGACCTATGGCAATTTTGTAAATATATAGAACACTTTTAAGACCAGGCTAAAAATATCCGGTCTTAAAAGTTTGACCGGTGGCAATTTCGTAAATATTGTGAGAAGACGTTGATCAAGTCCGAGAATGCGATGATTTATTCCTTCGCTTAATTGAAATTATATACAAGATGCTAATAAGTAAATAAACTTAGGCAGTTCCTATAATTTAGGGATTCCAATCAGTAATATATTACGAAATTCATAAAACCATGATCTGCTAACTTAATTCCTAAAATCTCTCTAACATCTTAATTAAGATGATTACAATCAAGAATTTAATTACGAAATTCAAAAAATCATGATCTGCTAACTTAATTCCTAAAATCTCTCTAACAACTTAATTAAGATGATTACAATCAGAATTTAATTACGAAATTCAAAAACCTTGATCTCGCTAACTTAATTCTTAAAATCTCTCTAACAACTTAATTAAGATAATTGCACAATATAATCGTATACGCTAACTAATTAAATAAATAGAACACTTTTAAGACCTACTGCTTCAAACAGACGGTCTTAAAAGTATTTTAAAGACCGTCTGTTTGAAACAGACGGCCTTAAAAGTGTAAAAAAAAATTATATAGAACACTTTTAAGACCATTTGTTTCAAACAGACGATCTTAAAAGTACTTTTAAGACCGTCTGTTTGAAACGGACGGTCTTAAAAGTGTAAAAAAAAAAAATTATATAGAACACTTTTAAGACTGGCTGTTTTCAAATGACGGTCTTAAAAGTGTAAAAAAAAATTATATAGAACACTTTTAAGACCTACTGTTTCAAACAGACGGTCTTAAAAGTATTTTTAAGACCGTCTGTTTGAAACAGACGGTCTTAAAAGTGTAAAAAAAAAAAAATTATATAGAACACTTTTAAGACCGTTTGTTTCAAACAGACGGTCTTAAAAGTGTTCTATATATTTACGAAATTGCCACCGGTCAATTTTTTTTTTTTTTACCGGTTGTTTAAAACAACCTATCCTAAAAATATACTTTTAAGACCGATTGTTTCAAAAACCGGTCTTAAAAGTGTTTAAAAAACTACATTCGCTAAACCCGTTAAGTACGTGAGTTTGCTTTGTCTTCTTGGTGATATAACATTTTCTTAGTTATAGATTCAACGAGTGTCCCAAGAGCCTCACGGCAAATCCTCAAGAAGAATGTCATCCTCTTCCTCTAACCTACTCGCAATCTTCGTAAGTCATCATAAGAGTCGCACAATCAAATCCTTGGCAACGTTGGCGGTGAGATGCTTCGAGGGTTTTGCGATGGCGTCGACTCCAATCCTCGGCAACAAATAAAGCGTACTACTTTGAGGATTCCGGACGACGGCGGCTCCTTCCTCTTCGATCTATGGGTCCTTCCACGCCGCCTTCGTATAGATCCGGTTTGAAATCAAACCCGATATCTTCTTGCTTAAGTTTGTTTATTTCTACATTGACCGCTCCCGCTCGGATCTGGATTTCGATTTTGGTTGCTTGAAGCTTTGCTAGCACCGACAAGAGGATCCCGCTCGATTTGGTTGCTTTAAGCTTGTGATTTTTTTGTAGATCCGGACTTCAAATTCGATTTTCATGGTGAATGATTTCGTTTCTTGTTATTTTTGTTTATTTCTGGACTTTGTAATCATTTTTTTGTTTTTCTTCTTGTTGTTGTTGCTTCCAATCTTCTCTTGGTTCTCCGTCGTTGATGACGGAGGGACATTCAAAATGTTGCCAGATCTGGTGATTTGGGACCGATTGTTTCATTTGAGTTTTTTTTTTTTTTAATTATTTTGAAACACTTTTAAGACCGGATGTTTAAAATGTCCGGTCTTAAAGAAACTCTTTAAGACCGTGTAAAAGTCCGGTCTTAAAGGTCGACTTTTAATACCGCCTGGAACAAGACTGGTCGCGGGTCCGGTCCTAATGTACCTATTTCGTCCGGTCTTAAAAGCCTTTTTTGCACTAGTGCTTGTACTAAATGTAGGACCTAATTTGTAGTACAAATTGCATTTGCATTACAAACTAGGTCCTAAGTTTAGGGTCGGATGAGTATTTTATTTCAATATTCTATTTATCTCATATATTTATCATCTATTCCCAAATTAGGTTACCTAATTTATAAATCGGTATATAGTCTAATGTTACACATAGATATGTTAGGAAAATCATGTCGCACTTATTATAATTTATTTATTTATTTCATTTACCTAATTTACTCCAATTAATTAATTAATTAAATCTTATATTAAATACCAAAAATACCAAAGTAGTACTACCTAGCTCTGATCCTTAATACAAGACTTAGTTGATTAATTAGGAAAAATTATAAAAATTAAATAATCTACTTTAAAATATTTATATTTATCGTTTTTTTTCAAACTAATTTACTTAACTTACAAATTGATATATAATACAACTATACACACAAATATTTTAAAGAAATCATGTAATATTTTTTTTTGGTCAAAGAAATCATGTAATATATACTATAATTAAATACTACTATACCTCGAGTTCTTAATATAAAATTTTATTTGTAATGCAATTTACACTACGTACAAGAGAGATCTTATATTAACATATGAGGTAATAATTTATCTATCTTCTTTAATAGTGTGTATGTGTAACAGTAGACAATGGTTATATCAAGTAATTCCCTCTATGGAGGTAATTAATCTTGCATTTTCACTTGTAGCTAGTTTACCATGAGATGAGGAGGATGTCATTCTCATTCCGAAAATCTTGGACTCAGCCGAAAAAGTCATAATCTTATTGATGACTCATGCTTTGATGTCTGGATATTCAACAACGGACTGCTTAATTATTCCTTGCTTCAATTATTTGATTTTTTATAAGTAGTAGTTCAAGTGTAAATCAAATTTGACTTGATCTTGTCTTCTGTCATACTAGCATTATACTAGTATTAATTAATTAATTAAAGGTTTGATCATCAGCCAAAAGCAAAATAAGGTAAATATGTTCCTTTAACGTACGGGCACGAAGCAAGAACGAAAGTCCCATAATTTAATTTATTTGATTTAAGAGCAAAAGATAAATATGCTATGATCTCCTGTATGGGAAAATCCTTGGTTAATTAAGCTGAGTCATCCATGCAAATTTTTCATTTGCCATAAGGTCAAATCAACAAGTTACGTTACAGACACAAACTTTTCACCCTGTTAATATGAAGCTGACATGGTATCCTTATCCACTATTACTGCGTTAATTAATTAAGTGTTTATATTATAAAAAGGGATTTTTACACTACCACATTTAGACCAAATATAGAGGAATAGATCTGAAAATTATGACTGGTGACAATTTCGTAAATATAAAAAAAAAATAGACTGGTTCCTTTAATATATACTACTACAAAAAACACTTTTAACGTCCGTTTTTAAAACCATTAGATGACTGTTTTCAGGGGTCGTAAATAAAAGTGTCGTTGAAAGTTTATGACTTACAACGACTGTTATTTAAATAATAGTCGTTATATTTCTACAAATCCACAACACACACATGCTAGGTAGTCCATAGAACCATCTAAAACACAATATAGGCGCAATTTGAATAAGCTAAAGCCTCGTGAGGAAAAGAATGGACGATACACAACACCATTCAAGATTCAACACAAGAAATAGAGCGTTTCATGTCCAACCTAGCACAAAAATAAGAAGAAAAATAAATAATAAATAAAACATCTCAAGCCTCAACTGAATGAAATAGAAGACAAATAAAAGAAAGCACCAAGAAATTAGAGATGGGAATCAGGGCTGGTCCTACAGGGCCCGGGGTAAAAAAAACATCAGTTTTTCAAAATCCAGCTCAAGAGCACCAAGGTCAGGGCCTGGGAAGTTACTATTCCAAATTTTAACTATTTTTCCTCCATTTTTTTCCAAAGAAATATACTTAGTAAATTATAACAATTAAAGTTTTAATTTATCAAACAAATGTTATCAACATTAATGTCTACACAACACACTTAATGCAATAAACAAACGCAGTCACTGATTCATAATTAAGAGTAAACTATTGTCCATAAGTAACTCACACAAAGCATAACAATTAAAGTAACAAATATTCAACCAAATCATAAAATTAAAGTATAATTATTATGTATATGTAATTAAATAGATAAATAACTCTATAACAAATAATATATATATATATATATATATATATATATATATATATATAAAGTAACAAATATTAAACCAAATCATAAAATTAAAGTATAATTATTATGTATATGTAATTAAATAGATAAATAACTCTATAACAAATACAATATATATATATATATATATATATTAGTAAATTAAATGGTTAGGTCAAGTTAATGAAACAAACAAATATATATTTAAAGGGCCAAACGGGCCGGCCCTTTTAGGCCCTCGGCCCTATAGGGTCAGCTTCATTTAGAAGTTCCAATCTATAAGCCCGGCCCTTGAAGGGTCAGCCCGATTTCCCATCGATCTCTACAAGAAATAGAGTAGAAAAACACTACAATGAAACTATCCATTCAAAATTTTCAACAAAAGAAAGTACCGGGAAATAGAGCTCCAGTATCCTCATCATCGCCTGGGGGGCTTCCTCCTCTTCAGGGTGCTCGTGATCGTTGCTCAACATATTGTTTAGTGAGGAGAGAGAGAAGCAAATCTGCAACCAAGATATGAAATCAACGGCAAACGACAGATCTGGAGGCAGTGCAACACGCTCATAATTCACTACAGAGGACGAGTCGGAGTCGGAGTCGTTCACACCGCGATAGCAAATCTCCTTGGTGGCAAAGGTGGGGCCGTTGGGTGCGGCGACAGAGATGGGTGTGTCTCGAGACTCTTTTTAAAAGGTTGTGTTGAGAAAGACGTTCTGCACTATTGAGTTTTGAAGAGAAAACATTATATTTTTATGGAAGGGAGGGAACAATAAAATATCGAAGGCGCGAGATTGAAGTTGAAATATCTAAAAAACTCGAGTTTCAACTTCTGGTTTTGAAAAGCCAATCGTTGTAACTCAAAATATAAAAATAAAATAAAATGGCATGAGGGAGGCTTGAACTAAATGACATTGATATATTTTTTATAGATATATATAAAAGAGATATATTTTTAATTTATTAAATTTAATTAGGAATTAACTAAATGAAAATATGATTAGATTTATTCTCTTAACTATCGAAATTCTTGGTTAAATACTAGGAAATAGCTATAAATATAGGATAAAATCATATATATATATATAAAAGAGATATATTGTTTGATTTATTAAATTTAATTATTAGGAACTAACTAAATGAAAATACGGTCAGATTTCTTCTCTTAATTATTGAAATTCTGAGCTACATACTAGGAAATAGCTATAAATATGGGATAAAATCACAGTGGTTATATAATCTTGAAGCTTTTTATTCTAACAGTAAGTAGCACTAATTTTTCGCAAAATAAAACTAAATGGTGTCTCAAAATAAATAATAAATAAAATAAAAGGTATTTAAGATACAACGATTGTTTTTATTAAAACATTTGTTGTATCACAACATTTAACGTCCGTTGTAAAAAAACAGACGTTAAAAGTAAGGAGAATATTATAACAGCAGTATCATCGCCTATGTTTTAACGTCTAAATTTTTTAAAACAGATGTTAATTAGGGGACGTTAAATTCCTATTTTGTAGTCTAAAAAACATTATTTAGACTAGTTTTTCAAACAACCGGTCTAAAAAGTATTAGCAGTGACAATTTTGTATATATAAAAAACTTTTAATATCAAATGTTTAAAAAATCCGGTCTAAAACGTCTACCTTTAAGAGCAGATATTTAAAAAGTCCAAACAACCAATCTAAAAAGTATGATCGGTGACAGTTTTATAAATATAAAAAACTTTTAAGATCAGATATTAAAAACGTTCAATCTAAAAAGTTTACTTTTAAAACTGGATATTTAATAAGTATGGTCTAAAAGATTAATCTTCCGTTTTCCCGCGTCAAAATTGAATGCTCTCTTCTCCCGTCGGATACAAACAAAGGTGCTTGGACTAAAGAAGAAGACCAACGCCTTATCAATTATTCGCCTCTATGGTGAAGGCTCTTGGCGTTCTCTTTTGATTATTTTTTCTCTTTCTTTTGATTCCCTTTGTGTATAGAATTGCTCAGATGCGGAGAGAGTTGCAGATTGAGATGGATTAACTACCTTCGTCTGATAGCAAATTTCAGGCTGAAGGAACCTTTGCAACGAAGGTAACCTGCGAGAAAGGAGGATACAAGTTGGTCGCTATCTTGGAGGCCTTTGAAGAGAAGGGTCTCAATGTGAAGCAAGCTAGAGTTTCGTGCAATGAGGGTTTTTCCATGGAAGCCATTGTTGTAGCAGAAGACCAAGCTGTGGACACCAGAAAAGTTGCTGAAACGCTTCTTAGAGCCATCGGAAAGTAGATCGAAGAAAAAAACTAATCAAAGGTTTCAAAAGAATTGTACTTAGAATCTGCAATTACAATGTACTGTATTTACTCAATATGTTTATACAGTCTAGTTTATATCCAAAAGAATCGTAGTTAGAATCTGCAATTACAATGAAGTAAGCATTGAACTTGTTTAGTTGAGGGATTCTCAATGCCTTTCCACTTCGGAAAATCAGTAAAAGTAATCTGTTTGGGTTGTATATCCAAATGTCGCAGATTATTTTTTGATTCCCTTTCAATTGCATCGATTTCAGAAGCATCAAGGCAATTTGGAAGGTGGTTGTGGTTTTGCTATGAGAAGGGGGAGATTTTTGTTTTTGTTTTTGCCAACTTACTCTTAAGATTGGATTTTTAAAAAATTCGGTCTAAAACGTTTTTCAAAACTGGATGTTTAAAAAGTCTTATTTTAAGGGTTTGGCTTCTGTCCGTTGCTACTACCCTCCGCTGCCTGTCCGCTGCGTTGAAACGACAGTGTTTTAATCTATTTCGGTGAGATGAGACGCAATTCATGCAACACAGGTGAAGGGGAAAAAACAAACGAAAAGGAGCATTGATGAATCGGACAACATGACAAATATAAAATTGGGATTCATTGGCTTTGGATATTTTTGGCTAAAAAATATAAAACTGTATTTATTAGATAAATAATAAATATTTTTTCAGTACCACTTAGTACTCTAAAATATTTTTTTAGTATCATTTAATACCTAAAATATTTTTCAAGATCTTAAAATAATTTTTTAAGATCATGGAGTAGTTTTTTAGTACCAGTCAGTACCTTAAAACATTTTCAAGATCCTAAAATTATTTTTCAAGATCATGAAGTATTTTTTTAGTATCAATCAATACCCTAAAATAATTTTTCAAGATCCTAAAATAATTTTTCAAGATCATGAAGTATTTTTTTCAGTACCAACCAGCACTCTAAAATATTTTTTTAAGATCCTAAAATTATTTTTCAAGATCATGAAGTATTTTTCAGTACTAGTACGTCAATACTTTGAAATATTTTTTTTGAGATCCTAAAGTCATTTTGCAAGAACATAAAGTATTTTTTTCAGTACCAGTCAATAGCAGTCATGATCTTGAAAAATTATTTTAGAATCTTAAAAAATATTTTAGGGTATTGATTGGTACTAAAAAAATACTTCATGATCTTAAAAGTTAATTTTAGGATCTTGAAAAATGTTTTAGGGTACTGACTGGTACTAAAAAACTACTCCATGATCTTAAAAAATTATTTTAAGATCTTGAAAAATATTTTAGGGTATTAAATGATACTAAAAAAATATTTTAGAGTACTAAGTGGTACTGAAAAAATATTTATTATTTATCTAATAAATACAGTTTTATATTTTTTAGCCAAAAATATCCAAAGCCAATGAATCCCAGTTTTATATTTGTTATGTTGTCCGATTCATCAATGCTCCTTTTCATTTGTTTTTTTTTTCCCTTCACCTGTATTGCTTGAATTGCGTCTCATCTCACCGAAATATATTAAAACACTGTCGTTTTAAAGCAGCGGACAGGCAGCGGATGGTAGTAGCAGCGGACAGAAGCCAAACCCTTATTTTAAGACCTCATACTTTTAAAATTTGGTTTTAAAAGTCCAACTTTTAAAATTTCATACTTTAAAAATTCGGTATAAAAAGTATTTTTTAAAACCAATCGCGCATTTGGTCTTAAAAGTAAGAGGCATTTTAGACCACCTGTATCAAGACCGGTTCTGGATCTAGTCTAAGAGGCGTCTTTCATCCAGTCTAAAATACTCCCTCTGGTCCTTATGATAAGGCACCAACTAACAAGTATCACAAATCAATAAAAAACAGTTAAAGTCAATAAAGTTATTTTGCAATTTAAATAACTTTTAATATTACCCATATTAATTGCACTAAACTCTAATATTATATTAACTATTATCATCACCCATTACCCTTATTAATTATGGGCATATATGGAGAAAAATAATTAATGCGCTTTGGAAACAAGTAAGTACCTTATAAAAAAGACAAAATACAATTATTAGTTAGTGTTTTATAATAAGAACTAGAGGCAGTAGTGATGTGGATGTGTGTGTATTTGTGTTATGTGATGCGAGTGTGAACACGTCTAAGCCCACATCGAAGGGTCCACCCTAAAACTAAAATGTTACGACCGTTTTGTGTTTTGTGACAAGTGGCTGATATCAATTGAAGTCGTACGATTAATTTGTTTATAGCATATTGCTAGTTGCTACCACCATTATGACAATGCTAATCTTTCTACTCTCTCTTACCCACCACCTAATATGTCAGTACTTATTTGGCTTTATTTATTTCCATTTGAGTTAAAGATGATAGTTCATTTAAAAAATGAATTAAGTGAAGGAATCTTGAGGGATCATCACTTAATTATATATCAGCTCCATTATTGATAAAGAACAGAGGCCTATACGATGTTGACATTGAAGTAGTCTTGAATTTTCTTGCATCACTTTGGTGTCATTTTTGCAACAAAATAATGGTATTAGGCCATTCACAGAGAGAAAGGAGCTTGATGAAAACCAAAGAGTTGTGTCTGTTTGAATTAGCGGTGAAAGCTACTTTTCCGACATAATTTATGATATATGAGCTAAGTATATAATAAGAGTTTTGTCTCGACTTATGTAAATGTGCTTTTTAAACGTCAACTCAAATATGTCAGTACATATATATGAAGTATCCTACAACAGAAAAGTAAACGATAGTGCAATTTCTGAGAAAGAACCAATATGTCTGTTTGTAGAATGGAGGTATCTGTGCGAGGTAGAGTGAGACAGGCAATAGTAGGATACAAATTAAGTGGGGGAAAGGTTGGTGAAGAACTGGTCAGCTCGTTGGACACATGAAGTGACAAATTAGGGAAGTTGCCATTAGCGAGGATATTTATATAACACAATAATGCTATATATTTTAATACTATAAAATTAAATTGAAAGGCATATATAGAATTAAAATATATATTGTTAGTTTGATTTTGATGAGTCGTAGCTAGAAGCTTATCTCTAAAAGTAACAAAGCTTTCTACGGCTGAAGAAAAGGGGGGAATTTCAACTAAGCGGTGGAAGTAGTTGGACCTTTGTTATTTTGTGGCAATATTTTTCTTTCCCATTATCAAATTAGCACTCTCAAAGAGTCTTTAGCGCGTGGACCTTAACAAAAGCAAAGAAATTAGACAAGCATTATTAGCTAACTCCACTTTACTGTTTATTCCCACTAAAACCCCCTCTTGCTATAATTTTTTTCTCCCCTCTAAAATACACGTTCATATTGATATGCTCCTCGATCTGCTACTTTTTATAGGGCAGATATAGAAGTTTTCATTGTGTATACTTATATATGTCACATCATTAAAATTTTTATATAAATATTTGATTGTATCCTTCATTTATTATTGTGTAAACTTTATACTTTTAGGCTAGACTATAAAGTGTATATTAAACAAGGATAAAATTGAAAAGTTATAAAATTATAAGACAAAATTAATAAGATTTTTCTTGGTTTGGGTGAATATATTCATTGGAGTGACTTGTAAATAGAAAGTAGAGTAGCACATGCTGATCAAGCAATAATGTGACCTATAAAATTAAAGATACAATATACTCCCTTTGGTTTATAATACAAGTTACTTCTATAAGAATTGTTTTACATTTTGTCCACAATGTAAATTATTTAGAGAATAATCAATGCTTAAATGTGGCTCAATTACAAAAGTAATTAGGGCACCCCAAAGACTCAAAGTCCACACACGTGTGATATGTGGACTTGAGGAAAATTATATATTAATGAACAAAAAAATGCTTAAATGTGGCTATTTGTATTTTTCTTTCTTTTTCAAAACCTCATTTAATATGGTTAAAGCTGACTAAAATTTTCAATTTAAAATATATTTAATGGGTTAACTACCTTTTTTTTTATTATAATAAATTAAGTTTGTTGAAGTTGCTTATATATCCTGGACCGGATGGATGGAGTATACAAAAGAACTTGCATGTGGATAATCCCATTCCCTCTTTTGCTCCACTAGCTACTTTGCAAGTTCATTGATGGTATGAAAAGACTTCGCCTTGAAGAGACGGCCTTGGTTAGTGTGGGAGCGTGTGTATTGTGTATAGTTATAAAAGATGATGTCCATGATATTTTCACTCCAAAAAAAAAAAAAAAGATGTCCCTGATCTTTAGATTAGACAGAGTCATTTTGAACAAACAAAATGATTGTCCAAGGTGTGTTTAGAAGTCTAAAGATATGAACTTTAGCGTGTGGATCGAGGGGTCAACACTGAGATAATTATAAGCTGTTCAAGGAAAATAGAAACAATATTGTGGAATGGTTGTACTGCTATTATCATAACATGTGTCGTTGTAAGTGCATAATTATTAACGAACTAGGGTCATTGTCCCACTTGCATTACCGTTTAGCAAAGTCGAACAGATATGAAAAAGCTGTATTTTGTGTACTTAGTATACACGTAATGAATGCAAATTCCACATCCACGTAGAAGTCATTTCTGAGGCTAGCTGGTCCCTGATGGATATGGGACATAATTTTAAATCCCCCGATTCACAGGGAACTTTGAGCTGTGTAACATGTGGAGGTTGTGAAAGAGAAGAAGACGACCGCAGGAAGGAAAATTCTCTAGACACGCACATGTTTATTTGATAGGGCTTGTTGAGCTTCTGAGAGAGTTTAGCTTTTGGTCTTACAGATATTCGTTCATGACCCTTTAAGTAACATTATATTAAATAGGGTCCACACGAGCAAGGAGAGGTCCTCTAATCTAACCAGTTCCCTAGTCAGACCGCTTAGACTTAGCTTTGTTTCACTCTTCTATGACGCCGGTCAACGTAACCCATCAATTAATTAATCTGATAAATAATGCTGCAAATTGTAACTAATATATATAGTAGAATATAATACGAGTAATTTTTTTTTTTTGATAATAAATGGTGGCAAAATGTGCAACCACTCCGAGATTCTATCAGGCATTAAAGCAGGGACCTTTTCCAGAAAAGTTTTTTACATTCACAAGGGTTCGAAACCGAGACATGGCCTCTTACTTAAGCGAACAGAACCCCTTCCACTAAGGCCAACTTTAACTATAGAATATAGATGGATGGATGGATAGAGATGGATAAGTTTGACGTGGCCTTCATGGGGAAGAGTCAAAACTAAAAATGAGCCTCGCCCTGCCCTTGATCCCTATCCACAAAAGTTTCTTGGAAGCAATTAATATCTAATTATGATTTAAGAATCCAGATTTTTCAAGAGTTCTGTTGATGATGCCCAACGAGATCAAACTTGTTTAGATTAATTAATGAGTATTTAAGTTCAGGGCAGGGTTCACTAAATATCATTTTTTATATGCTAGACACTTTAACACCGTTGATTGACAGGTTACTAGAATTTGGATTAAGATCAACTACCACAACCCTTGATTTTGAGGGTGATATATAGAGGCAAGCATATCACAATTTCACAACACATATACGTAGTAGATAATTCTTTAGAGCTTTCAGGTTCATCAGCAGCATGTGCTTTTACTGATTCCCATCACCAGTAATTGAAACAAACATGCAGGATCCTGATCCTATTTGATCATTCACAATCATGACCTGTTTTATTTTAATAAAAAGTTATTGTTTATATGAAGTGTTTTCTATGAAAAGCCAAGTAAATGGATGAGGTTTTCTGCAAACAGCTTAAGTATTCAGACTTTTCTAGTATTAAATATCTCTTTTACCAAATAATCAATTCACCTTTTTCTGATCGATGTGAACAGAAGGAGGATAAGAAGAAAAAGAATCTGAAGCTATATATGAACATAGTACTCCCTCCAATCTTAATTATAAGCATTTTGTAGAAATTAAGGAAAGAAGTTAAATTAGGTAATTTTACTCATTTTCCTAAAATGCCCTTATATAAATTTAAAATGACATAAGTAAAAGTGAATTAATAGCTCTTACCACATACCTCTCCAACCTAAAATTTTACTTTCCACGCGCTATCTAATTAAAATAATGGTCTTACTATATATACATATACATGTGTATATATATGTATACATAATACATACATTCATATATATATGTGGGTGTGTACATATATCTACACACATACATATGCATACACACACATAGAAAGATATATATGTATATGCGTGTGTTTATATATGTACACACACGCATATTGATAGACACACACACAGATATCGATATATGTACAACACACACACATGTGTGTGTGTGATGTGTCTATAAATATTTATGTGTAGACACACGCATATATACATACATTTATAGACACACACACATATATATACATTTATAGACACACACATGTGTGTGTGTCAATATATATTTGTCTGTAGACACACATATATAAACATATATAGATACACACACATATATCTAAAAATTTTACTGATTGGAAGAGTCTACGCATCCATATACATATATTCACCAAAAACCAAACACACTTGAGAAAATAAAATAGGGGTATTTTAGGAAGAAATTGACAAAAATTAGAATGTTATCTTATAATTAGGACCAAAACCAACTCCTAAATGTTATCCTATAATTAAGACCGGAGGGAGTATTACTTTATCTCATCATTCTGAGTTGCATCAGTACAGAAATCAGGATGTCTACTTGACGATCATATCAAAAAAAAAAAAAAAGGATGTCTACTTGACGAGGACATGCATGCATGAACATTGGACCTGACTAGGAACCAAAACATGAAGTACAGGCCCATGTCCTTGGACCATATACACTAACAGGATTCGAGTAAAAAGGTAATTCATAACACTGATTTTATACATCCACAACGAACAGGTGGACCCATAAAAGAAGTACATACTCTTGTTACAAAGCTATAGACTCATTCTGTCATTCATATTTCGACGCTATAAAATGAATAAATGATCACTACTTTCCAAAACCTGTAAGTTCATACTTCATAACACTGATTTTTCCTGCACGGTACGCGAACTTTCCTAATTCCTTGTGTAATTAATGTGATACAACAAATTAAACACATCCAGCCTGTTTTTTTTTTTTAAAAAAAAAAAAAACCAAAAATATATAGATTCAGAATGTTACAAGCAAGAAGGAAATACGAAACAAAACAAGAATAATTATACAAGCATGTAATTAATAAACATATGGCCTTGAAAATCTTGGCTTGCGATCGATATTATATTGCAAAGCTAAAAATGGATTCTGCTGGGTTGTGCCTTAGTCATCCTGGCTTCACCAGAGGGTTCATCGTTGTCGATCTTACGGTTGTTCCTAAAAGCAGCATAAGCAACTATGTAGAAGATAACGAGAATAATCATAACGACGATGTTGATCACAGACACTTTTCTCCAGCTCTTCTTTATGCTAGCAAGTACACCTGCTTTACATGAATCACATTCATAGCATAGTTGCTCTTGATCATTGCTCCACCTGGTGCAATCTGGGTCGGGCCCCACCATTCCTCCTCCTGGGTTCCAAAACGTTTCGTTTTGGTACACATATCCACACTCTGTTGGGGGCTTGCAGCATCCAGACTTTAATCATTAAAAAACAAAAAAAGAAGAGAATATGTTTGTCACTTCAATAAACTTGTGGATTCAGAACATAAGACTATAGTTTAATTTCCCCGAATATTTTGTGTCTCATATAAGTAAATAAAAATTATGAACTTGTTTATTTATTATTTATTTTATTTTAGTGTTAGAGTGATGAGGTGCACGCTTCGGATTAATTATTTTGTAGCATTTAATATAATTAATTTTCATACTACTGTAAGTAGGAGGAAAAGGTAGACTATTCATGTAAGCAAAACAAGATATTATCGATCACATATATTGGTCCTGTTATTTTAATCAGTATGACATACCAAATATATTTATATACAGCATGATGCCATATAATTGATTTAAATAAATTCACAGTACATATAAGTCTTAGGTCAGACTGCTTTTTAATTAGCTGCTAATTCTCATAAAACATCATTTGTGTCATTTTCATGGCATCTTTCATCTCCAACATGGTCAAAAACTTAAATATTAAGGCATGGCATATTCTATATCATTATCATGCTTTCATCTTCCAGCTAGCTAGAAAAGATAAGATCAGATGGTGCGCAACCACAAGTTAAAAATAGAAAAAGAAAAGAACAAGAGGCAGTTATGTTCTAGTAGAAAATAGCTAGGAACTAAGGGACAAATGAGTTGCTATTATTTTCATCTAGCTACCAATTGAAGCAAGACACAGTACTGTTTCTCTTGTCCTTTCTAAAATACGAATTGAAAGCTGAGTGAGACACAACACCAACCTTATGCGCCACCAAATAAAAACAAATCATGGCGATGTGCTTCTTCAATCAAAAACTCATTGATAATTTGAAAACTTGTTATCAATCTCAATCACCACGCGTTTTTAATATCAAATTATTCCAAATCAGTACGCAGTATGATATGTTCTGTAATATAATTTAAGAAAGCAGAAAAATCAACTGGAAAGCAAAATGGACATGAAGTACTATTCTTTTTATTCATCTGTTTTTCTGATAAATATATCTGTCCATAGTGGCGGAATCAGAGAATATTTTTAGTCGGGCTAAAAAATAAATATGTTGAACTATATATTTACTAAATAATATCGCATAACATTAAAAATACAAATAAATAATAACCGACAATTATAAATCAAAACAAGATATAAGATGATAATATTTTCAATAGGTATCTCAAATAAGAATTTTACTTTCCTCTTACAGCTCAATGAGTAATGAACCAAATATTGTCCTAAAGATATCACAAACACAATCATAATAATAATATGTATAATGAAATTTAATAAAATTAACACTTAAATATGTATTCCACCTACCTCAAAACAAAATAATTGGAGAAAATAAAAGAAATTTAATATGAACCCCAAAAAATATTTAAAAAAACATAAAGATCTGATTCAATTTCAGTTTAGCAGATAACCTATTATAATCTATTTTTTTTTAAGAGAAATTCATTATAAAATCATAAGACAATCAAATAATAAATTCAAACTAATTAAAATTAGTCATTAATCATCCTTTACATATATATAGTCATCTATTCTCAAAACTCAAGACTCTCCCAAAATCATAATCCCAAAATTTTCACTAACCAACACAATATTACCCTCATTAGAAAGAGTAAAATATGTAGAATAAAATGCTTAGCTGGGACCAAATTATTAGCCAAAATAAAAATAATACATATATATAAATACATAAGATAAGATAAGGTCAGCCGGGTACAACGTGGTTCCACCATTGTCTGTCCATGTTCATAAATCATAACAAACAAAGGAGAAAAAGGCGTCCCGCCTAACCAAGAAGATAATCAAGCGATGATGAGGAAAAAGGAGACCCATATTTTTTATGTTCAAAACGTATCATAATTGAAATCATTCTTATAAAAATTAAAAAGTAGAGAGAGCGTCACCTACTAGTTTTCATATATTGTGTTAGTTCATGCAAAAATGAGACATACGAATGAAACTAATCTGTAGGGTTTATATTTAATTTACAGAGTTTAAGACAACTTGCACGTTATAATTTATAAATAATAATTTTTTATGGAATTTTATATTATATATTGATGATGACCCAAGGGCGGCAAACAAAATAATAAAAGTGAAAGTTCACAGAAACTGCGGGTTCCCCCAAATTTATGTTTTTTTATTTAATTTGATACTCGTAGAAGTTTTTATTTCTTCTAACAATGTCGATGCCCCAGCCATGTCGATGCGAGCCTACCCAATCAAGTTCCCATACTATTTTAATACTGTTTCGTTTTCTACATCAGTTAACGTGGCTCGCATTTGATTGGCTGCCTAACCCATAACTTTCGGAGCTTTATCTTAAACCCATCACACCCACCACATGTCGGAACACGTTTCCCGCTCATCTAAAGGATGATGAGTAGGAAGAGTTCGGTCTCTATTGAGGTTATTAAGATAAAATTTCAACAGTCTATATTTATTTATATTTCACTTGTCATTTTCAAATGAAAAAATCATTTAAAAAAATAGTTAGAGAATTATTTTTATTTTAACTTCTCTACTCATTACAACTTTTTTTTGAAAATAAAAATTTAAATCGTCCAAATCCCTTCTAAACAGGTTGAGCTCTTCATGCTCATCCTATAGATGAGCCGAGCCGGGAGACGGGTCCCCCACATGGCACCGACCATAAGGTTCCTTAATTACCTACAGATCTCCAACCCACCTCCCCCATTCCTGTAATACGCCCCATACTTTAAAACAAATAAATATTCATAGTAGTATTATTTTATTTAATTTAAAAAATCTCCAAATTTTAAAGCTTCAACTAAATACACACATTATCTCAAGTCGCTTTCACCACTACCAACTACCATACAAATCTGTACAAATATCTTTTGAGGTGATTTTCTATTAATGTCCCATACATACTGCAGGACAAAAGTGAGAGCCCCAGAGTTGAAACTCAGAACACAAGTTACCTCCATGTTTCAAATTCAAGTTCCTTTCATGAGCATAACTACCAGGCAAAATTTTTAACCAAAACATAACCCATAATTAACCCCAAGAGCTCGATGAACTACTGAGGCCAAATAATAAAACACAAATTTTAATAGATATAAGAACAAAATAGCAAGGCAAACCAACACATAATTCCTCTGGGTCTCTGCAGGTTTGAGACCAGGGGATAGTATTTTAAAAAAAAATAGCATGGCAAAGGCGTACCTGAATCGGAGAGAGTCGTCGGAGGTAGAACATATCAGCAGATTCAGGTAGACCACCGACGGTTCTGCCCATCTTAGCACACGCCTTGGAGTCCCTAATACAAGAGCTTATCTTCCCCCAGTAACTATCACTCGCCACTCTCTCCTCCAGCCAACCCGAGTAGTCCCCCAGATAATACTCCAGGTACGCCCGGTTCGGCTCGACCCGACCCGAGCCCTTGTCCGTCACCACGTACGCGAATATTATGAACCCGATCAGCGCCGCTATCACGAAGAACATCACCACCAGGTACACCCACATCAGGAACGTGTTCCGGTAGCACGCGCCGGCGAATCCCGCCAGCGACACCACCATTATGCAGATTCCGATTATGATCAACGGCCACTGCAGGAACTTGAGGCAGTCCGTGTTGTTGGCTCTGCCGCTCAGCCATATTCCGCCTCCTAAGATTGGAATCGACAGCAAGAACGTCAAGAAGTTTACTAGACCAATCAAGTGGTTGCTTGTTCTCATCTTTTTCTTTTTTGAATATTCTTGTGTTTTGGTCAGACTAGTGAGTTCTATGAGAATATTTATCTCTGTACTGAGAGGTATCAATCTGAAGCAACAATAATGAAAGGAGGGACTTTGTTAGCTGTGGATGGATGGTGATCTTCAGAGTGTCAATTTATTATGGTCCATGTGGGCTATGGCGCGCGCGGAGTTAAAGGACCCGTACTGTGAGTTACAGACAGGTGTGCATTTGACTCAGACCACCTCAAATGACGATAATGCCCTAATCTATATGGAAACTTTTTTTTTTGGTAGAGCCTCATCTATTTGGAAACTGGAAACATTCTTCGACATTCTACAGTAAAAAAAATGATTCGTTTGTTGCCTGAAACGGAAATCACACGATGAAATGAGAAGGGGGAAATGGAAAAAATTATTCTGAATTTTTCTACTCCTCTTATCCTAAATATAGGACATAGTTGGTAGTAATTGTAAACTATTATCTCTCTGATCCTTATTATAAGATACTAACTAACTATTCTCACAGACCAATAAAAACGGTTAAAGTCAATAAAGTTGTTCTATAATTTAAATAACTTTCAATATTACCCCTACTAATTGCAATAAAGTCTAATATAATATTAATTATTACTCTCACCCACTACCTTTATTAATTATGGGCATATAAGGGAAAAACTAATTAATACTCCTCAGGAACAAGCAAGTGCCTTATAAAAAAAAATCAAATAAACTTATAAGTTAGTGCCTTATAATAAGGATAAGAGGGAGTACAAACTATATTCTATATTTAATATAAGAGGTGGTATTAAAAATAACCTCAACACATCTTTCCCGACCAACAAGAGTTTAATTAATATAGTGAAAGGGGCTATCCTTTGGTTATGTGGTGAATCAAAGTTTAAGGCTGTGCATGGCAACCATTCTGTTCTCCAGCACAGTTTCTGAGATGGAACAGTTTTTTCTGATTCTGTGCCTGGGAAGAGTTCTGAGAATCAGAATTACGTTTATTAACTCATTTTATTTTTACTCCGAGAATCAGAATTACGTTTGTTAACACATTTTATTTTTATTTATGTAATTTTTATATTCAAAAATTATTTATGTGGTGGTGGTGGCGATGAGGTGGGGGTGGGGGTGGCGGCGGCGGCGGCGAGGTGGTGGTGGCGGTGAGGTGGGGGTGGCGGTGGCGATGGCGGCGGCGGTGATGGTCGTGGTGGTGGTGGTGGCGGCGATGAGGTGGGGGTGGTGGTGGCGGTGGCGGCGGCGGTGACGGTCATGGTGGTGGCGGTGGTGGCGATGAGGTGGGGGCGCGGCGAGGGTGGTGGTAGTGGTGGCGGTGGGGTGGTGGTGGTGGCGGTGGTGGGGCGGCGGCGGCGAGGGTGGTGGTGGGGGTGGGGGTGGTGGTGGTGGTGGTGGCGGCGGCGGCGGTGACGGTCATGGTGGTGGTAGTGGTGGCGTTGAGGTGGGGCGGCGGCGAGGGTGGTGGTGGTGGCGGTGGGGGTGGTAGTGGTGGCGGTGAGGTGGGGCGGCGGCGAGGGGTGGTGGTGGTGGCGGTGGGGGTGGGGCGGCGGCGGCGGGGTGGTGGTGGTGGTGGCGCGGCGCAGCGGCGGTGACTGGCCATGGTGGTGGTAGTGGTGGCGATGAGGTGGGGCGGCGGCGGGGTGGTGGTGGTGGCGGTGAGGTGGGGGTGGCGGCGGTGAGGGTGGTGGTGGTGGCGTCGGTGGGAGTGGTGGTGGCGGTGGCGGTGAGGTGGGGGTGGTGGTGGTGGTGGTGGTGGCGGCGGCGGTGGCGGTGGCGGCGACGGTGACGGTCATTGTGGTGGCAGTGGTGGCGATGAGGTGGGGGCGGCGGCGAGGGTGGTGGTGGCGGTGAGGTGGGGGTGGCAGCGGTTGGGGTGGCGGCGGCGGTGGCGGTGGGGAGGGTAGTTGACACTGCGAAAGGTTTTCAAGAGAAATAAGAGAGGTTGTACGTTGAGGAATAAATTCTGATTTTGTGCCCAGAAATAGAAAAGCATGAATTTTCTGCTTTTTTTTTTCTATTCCCCACCCTAAATCTATTTTTAAAAGATGTACCACATTTAGTTTTTCACAGTGCTTCCAACAAAATTATACTCCATATGGTATTAATTATGAGACATATTTACCTAATTTTGAAGAGATTAAAGATAATAGTTAATTATATTTGTTTTTCCAAATGCTCTTATTTAAAATTTAAAATTATATCCAATTACTCTGATTCTCTATTATTTGTCGGATCTCTCTTGCCTCACACACGACTTCTCAGAGCTCTCACGTAGTCCGGCGTCGTTGTTATTCCTCAACAACTTCTGGTCTACTTTTAAAAGTTGAAAGTGTAATTTAATAGTGATGTCATTATTAAATATAACAAAAATTGTTCAAATATATTTTATTAAAAAAAACAGTATAATTGATGTGTATGTGATATTAATGAGTTGTAAGTATTATTCACTTTATAGAATATATAGGTACATTATTAAATGATCATTATGTTTAATTATTACTGAGAAAGTATCAATAGGTATTTTGGAAAGAAATTGACAAATATTAAAAATTTATCCTATAATTGAGACTAATATCAACTCTCAAATGTTATCCTATAATTAAGATCGGAGGGAGCATGTAGCAAGAGGAAACGTGTGCCAATAAAAAGGGACTTGATCCTTTAGTTGGATGTTCAGATTCACACTGGGTCAGGCAAATTTTGGCGTGGCGATGAGATTAGTAAAGATTACGGAACAAGTCACCGACTTAAAACGAGTAATCTTTGGTTTATGCGTTACTTAGGGCCTTTTGAGATGTGTGCGCAACTCGTAAGCCTAGCTGCCCCATCAAAAGCAATTTTTTCTAACCGCCTGAAAGAAATATTCCATGGATTGTGTAAAAAGTTTCCAACTTCCATGCAAACAAGTCAAGTAGTCCCAATTTTTTAGACTTTATATTTCCCTTTTTTCTTCACTATTTCCAACACGATAACTGAGTTTCGGGTCACATTAAATCTTAACCAACTTAATTATATTTAGATTAAGCCACTAAGTATAAAATTTTCCTCCTTATTATCAATTTTTCATTGTTGAGATTTGATGCCAAAATGTTACTCTATTGATCTCATAAGTAAGAACTAGATTAAAAGAGGGTTAATATCGGGCTCCTTTGTTGGAAACTATGGAATGCAAGACACGGTAGGATCTTTTGTCAAGAGGAAGCGCACGCTCACGGGCTTGTTAATGAGGTTCTTGCGCTAGATTTTTGTTGATCTCTGATGTTGTAAATATTCCTTTAGGCTTCAGCTGTACATATTTGAGTAATTAATATTACATCCTTTTCTACTTATTAAAAAAAAAAGAGGGTTAATATCATTTTGATTCTTAAAGTTTCATCCAATTTTAATTTTCGTCTCTTAAGTTTTATAATAGTTGGTCCTTGAAGTTTAAAAATAACTTATTATATCCCATTTAACGGTGTTGATTCATCCTATGTAGCACTAACTCTGTTAAATCAGCTTATATGACATGTTTATTAGATAACAGGGATGACAAATAATATTATTTTGGTTAATTATGAGCTGGACATTTAATTTAAAAGGAAAATAAGTAGGATCCAACCAAAAAGAAACACACGAAGTCTGGACCAAGGCAGCTGTGACCTGATAGAATAATTAAGAATTCTGGTTCTAAGATTACAAGCACTGATGGAATCTAAGCTCAATATATATCGAAAATGAAATATAAGACCTTCATATGCTATCTCCAATCTTAAATATTAAATATAAGATGAAGTTTATAGTATAATTTTTATACTACAAACTCTTAATTTATTCTATATTTACAACGGAGTGAGTAATATATTTAACCAGAGCTGCCACTCCAAAATCACAATCTATTTCTTAATGTGTTTTGGTTCCTGTATGTAGGTAACTCTTGTCCCCCAAACACTCCAAAATGAATGTTGTATCTGGCTTATTATGTTGACCATTTCGAGTCGATCCTGAAACTGGGGATGAAGGTTGCTGTATTTCGAGTTTTCTGCTGTTATTATGTATTCTTGTTTTGTTTATTTGAGGCTGTGATTTGGGAGTGGCAGCTCTATTTAAATCTGTTGCTATGAAGTTCGTTTTCATTTTCGAGATATGTTGAGTTTAGATTCCATGCTTGTAATCTGGGAACCAGATTTCTCATTATATCATGTCACACTGCCTTTCTCGTGCGTTTCTTTTGTTGGATCCTGTTTATTTTCTTTTTAAATTAAATGTCCAGCTCATAATTAACCAAAATAATATCATTTGCCATGTGTGTTTCCTAAGAAACATGCCAAATAAGTTGATTTAACAGAGTTAGTGCCACATATGATGAATTAACAATGTTAAAAGCCACACCAAATCCATTTCAAACTTCAGAATCAACGGTTATAAATAGAGCAAATTTAAGAGACTAAAACATGGAACTTGGAGGATTAAAACCAAAATTAGCTAAAACTTCAAGAACAAAAAATGATGTTAACCTGATAAAAGAACAAGAAGCTCATCGCTAGTAATCTACTAAACCACTCAATGTGTGCTTAGATTAATTTTTGGAAAATAATTTGTACGACTTATAAGATAAGTATGTGAAAATAATTTTATCTTAACTTAAAAAAAAAAAAAACTTCTGATTTGGGTGTTACCCAAATACTTACTCAACTGAAGCTGTTGGACTTTCGTGACCAAATATTAGATTGCGTTTTCCAGTAAAAAATAGGAAAATGGCACTTTGGTCCATTTGAAAACGGACTCTGTAATAAGACGGGCTAAAAAATGGGCCCCTGTTTAGTCCATTGGGCCTAGCATTTAAGCGCACTCATCAGTCAATAAGAAATTAAGGATGGTTCTTATCAAAAAAAGAAAACGAAATTAAGGATGGTCCTTATATTCAGAATAGAAATTGAGTTGTTAATGAGGATTGACATAGTTGACTAATGCGTCGGTCTTCACTCCAAAAGAGAGGAAGTTCGATACACGTTGGTCGATGTGAGGGCCTCATTGATTGACGATCTGTAATGACATTTGTAAATGTTCTCTGAGCCTAGAGGCATGTCTGACTCTGGTAGAGTACCAGTGTTTACCCCACCTAAACTTTTATATATATAAAAAAAATATAGAAATTGAGTTTTTCATTTTTATAAATAAAAGTCCGCGCACCAGGTAACATTATATAAAAAATATTTCTTACTCTAATTTGTATTCTTTTATCACCATATCGTGATGTGTAGTAATTGGAGTTGTTTTTGGATCTTGATAACTCGTCTCTTTGTCGTATTCAAAGGTTCTTGGCACGTTGGAGTAAAACGGTTTAGTATAGGCTAGTGTTAGTCTTAGATGTTGTTTAATTTTCACACCGAGATTGATGCCTTTTCAGAATTATCAAACTCCACGACAGCAACCACAAACAGTAGTTATATCCTGGTATCTTCTTTTTATACTTCGATGAAAAATCTTATCCCTTACTAATGTTGGCATAATACCATATCTGTGGATTTTCTATTTTTCTTGAGGGCAACCAAAGAACGCACTGCTGAATTTGAGTTTGTGTATTGTATTTAAAAAATGTTTCCGTAACACATTTTTATATGAGTGTCTAAATGACTAAGAGCTAGCCCATTTGGTTCAATCGCAATTCATGTCTCTAATAATAATTATGATTGCATCATCAAGATAATTAAGAGTGTTTTGATTGTTTTTTAGTATGGTAATAGGATTTACCATGGTGATTACTAAAAATTTGGTAATCCTCATTCATACTTTCCCCATATAAATACTTATTAATATCTCATTGTATGGATAAAAAACTCTAATTTACTCTTTAAACTTATTTGTTTTTGTTTCACTTGTTTCGTTTCACATGTCACGCCATGCTATGATTGCCGCCGCCGCCACTACCACCTCCTCCGCTTCCCCTCACCGTCGTCACCTCTTCTATTGTGGTCGCCACCACTACCTCTTACCCCCACTACCGTTGTCGCCTCCACCACACGCTGCCACCTCTGTTACTGTTGCCATCGCCGCTACTATCTCCTCCTCCATGGTTGTAGCTATCACCACATGCCATCAATATTGCCACGTCATTGTCGTCACTATCGCTTCCACTACCACAACCATCAACATCAAACGATCCTCGACAAGATATAGTGATGATTATTATGAGGCAATACAATGACTCTTAATTAATTAGTTTTGTTATAAAGATTATATTAAGGATAAAATAGATTTTATGTGATATATTAATTCTAAATAATCGTTAAAAAAAATAACCTATTGCAAATTGTTTAAAACTCAAACCAAACAATAATCTGGTAATTAATATTGTATCGCACTACACTGCAGAGTGTAATGAGATCAAACCAAACACACGCCTAAAGCACTACACTGCAGAGTGTAATGAGATCAAACCAAACACACGCCTAAAGCATCGTGCTTCATCATATTCATGGTTGTCGTCGTATATTCAGTTTTATTCAGAGAAAATATTCTTTTCTGAAAAAGTAGTAATCTGATAACACTTTACTTGCTAGAGATGTCGAAAGCTTAGAGCCAAGGAGAACTTTCTCCAAGTTAAGTTTACAACTTGTGAACTTACTTACTTACCCTTCACACCACACTTTTCGATTCTTTTCCATCTAATCTTAAAATTAGCCATTGGATTAATGGCCCTTCTATATTTACGTAATTCGAGATAAAACTCATCTTACAAATCTATCTCGTATACCATAAATCACGTTGTAAAAACAACTTTTATAGCAAATTCAAACATGCAGACGTTTCATTTCTCAAATTACTATCTAACCCTTTTTATTTTATATACTCCCTCCGATCCTTATTATATTTTTTGGTTATCAATACTGGTCCTCATTATAAGGGATTAATTAACAAATGTATTTGATTGTTTTTATAAAAATCTTGCTTGTTTACAAAGAGTATTAAATATTTTTTTTCATGTATGCTCATAATTAATAAGGGTATTATGTGAGAGTAATAATTAATATGATATTAGATTTTAGTACAATTAGTAGGGGTAATATTGAAAATTATTTAAATTTTAGGATAAATTTAATGACTTTAACTGTTTTTATTGGTTTATGAGAATTGTTGGTTGATGTCTTATAATAAGGACAAGATAATATAATAGGATATAGGGTACTACTCTGGTCCTATTTATAAGTCCCTTTTGACCAAAAAATTTTGTCCTAAATATAAGTCCATTTTGATCAAATAAATGAGATTGTGACAATTTTGCCCATATTATTGTACCAATGAAAATAGAGAGAAAAGAAAAAGTTAAAAGGTACCCATTCATAAATGAGGGTAAAATTGAAAATTTACCCCATAATTATTGAGTTAACTACCTTTCTTTGCTATGTGTGATTTGGTCAAAATGGACTTATAAATAGGATCTGGGTGGTATTCACTATTCACTGGTCCGTTTACATGTTCACTGGTCCGTTTACATGTTTTGGCGCCAATCCCCAAATGTACCAAGGTGGGAAAAGAAAAGGTTAAAAAAGGCAGAACAGGGATAAAATGTTAACCCGAATAGCGAAGATAGATATGATATTCTAACCCCATGCGAGGATACGGACGCAAGCTCATTCTTAAAACCAATTTAATCGCAGCGACTACGCAACGACAAATCGGTACGCTCTCCCTAGTCACTTCTCACTACTACCTGCTTCTTGGCTTTCCCTCTTTCCCTGCATTAGCCCGTACTCTATTCCTTCCCGCTCCCCCTTCCCCCAACTAAAGCCATAAGCCCGTAAATCACGCACACAACAGCTTTCACCATCTTCTCCTTCAACTCCATTCATTGGCAGTGACGGTGAGTTAGTTTCTATCGATTTTTATGCTTTACATTGTTACTCTTGCTTGGCTTCTGGAAAAATGCAGGAAAATGTGGAGTGGCTCTGATATGAGCACAACCATTTTGCCCTCTAAACAATCTGTTTTCTTCTTCTTCTTTTTTCCCTTTTTCTTGTTTTTTTTGGGGTGTTTGAGCTGTTGTTTAGTACCAGTATTTTCATGAAAACTCACAGGTCTGCTTCATTAAGGTCTGTTACTTAGTTGTAGGCTTGTTAGTTTTGGATTTCGTCCTTTCCATTTTTACATTTTTCATGGAAGATCAAGTTCTTCCTCCTCCTCCTCTACCCTCCGCTCTCTGTTTTTCTTTAATTTAGAATTTCTTGTTATTTGGATATGTTTCTATGTATTGAACGTAATGATGCATCTTTTTCAATCACTTTTTTTGTGATTCCATGGGTTGGAGCTGAGGATTAGCCGGTAGGCTTTGCAACTTTTTTTAATGCTTTTCAGACCTTTTTTTGAAAGCAAATCGAATAATAGAATTTGTTTTTTTTTTTTTTGAAGAATGGATTCATAATGTACTTCTTTTGTTTGTTTGTTTCTGTTTCTTCCTCTTCTTTTTATGCTTTATATAATATTTCCCTAATGCTAGCAGTGACTAGCACCTTCTCTCTCGTTAATTTTTTTTTTAAATTAAAAAATGGTCGTCCACTGTTTATTTTGGTTGCAGATTTCATTGTCGTTAACGTCTTAATGATGCTCTCTGGTCTGCTGTAGATCTGATTCCCTTTGTTCCTCAGGAAAATCCTTACCAGTAATAATCATCTGATGTGATTTTTCGCGGGCTTTATCTTTTTCCAGTTTGTCATTTTCTTCTTCAGAGAACAATGCTTAACCATAACCTGCGCTTATGGAGCATGTCTTGTTACAATCATTTTGTCTAGGGAATGATAATTTTTTATGTCTGCCCGTTGAAAAATCTTGGGAAAATGTCAAATAAGTGAAAGCAAAGGTTTGAGCAGTTTTTTGGGTAAAGATAAGTTTCTGTGTTCGTACATTATCAACGCTTGGCACTCATTTGTTGAGTCGTGCCCTTGTTTCACGGCAAAATTGGAGGTTTGTGACTTTGTATTTACAATTACGAAATTGACAACTGCTCATTAATGGAGTCCAACTAGCACACATGGGTAAATTGGTAATATTCATCGTTTCATCTGTAGATCATGAGTGTCTCTGTTATTTTCATATTATGTTTGTAGTTGTAGGCCCCCCTGGCCTTGACCATAATGGTGGGGTCTGTTTGCTCTGAAATAGCTCATGAGTTATCATAACAACAGTTGGTATAAAGTTAATTTTTTCCCCATGAGTGGTTGACCTAGTGCTATATTTTCACTTCACTTTCTTTTTCCTCCATTTTTTGCGGTGCTCATGTCTCTCTCCATCTTCATATCTTCAAGCGAGACTTACTTTCCTGGTAACAAAAGGGATATTTTAAGTATTTACGCTGAGAAATGGGAAGGAACTTGAATTCTTGAGTGTATTCGTTCAGTGTCTGACAGTGAAGTGTGAGAAAACGTGCAAACTAAACTAATTATGTAAAAACGTTTAGCATATTAGATATGCTTTTTAGTGAATTTAGTTTTGTCAAGTGTACATATTTCTTCATATTTAGTTGAGACTATTTCATTTTTTTATGCTGGAAGGGAAAGATAGTATAAATCGCAGTTAGAAAATCTAGTGCATTTATGGTTTTGCGGTTTCTGATGTGGCAGTGTATCCTTCTGCATGAACTCATTTATTTGGTCATAACTTCATTTACCTTCTCATTGGATTCTCTTGTGATATTTCGCTGAACTGGTACAGTCCTTGTGGGTCAGGGAACATTCAAGATACAGACCAAAGTTATTAACCCTCTTCACTTTCCTTCATACAAGGCAATTCAACATGCAGACCCCCAAGACAAGGTAATTTTCAAATGCTCTGCCTTTTAATGGGCATTTTTCACCTTTTCATTTTGCTTTGTTACTTTCAGAAGTATCCAAAAAGTTAAATCAGCAACATTACCTTGATAGTGGTGATAATTTTTCTATAAATGGACTGTTTAAATTCGAGGACATACTGGCTCTAGGCTCCGCTAGTTCATCCTTTTACAGTTTTTCTGTTTTGGTTTGACTTGTTCCTGAGGAACTGGGAACTTAACAGTCAAATTTTCCATTGAGTTATTGTCATTTTCCTCGTCAAGCTATGGGAGAGAGCCATTTTTGGATGGTAAGAATTATAGACATTGATGGTTGGGCTGCTTTTTGCATCTCATTATTTACAGGGAACATTCACGTGCTAGCTGTTGTCTATTTCCTTCTTTTGTTTGTTTATAAACTTATTTTTTAATTTCCTTTTCATATTTCATTGAAGGCAAACCCTTTATATACAGATTGGGATTCGCTGAAGCTATTCCCATTGCTATTCGAATTCAAAATGGTAGTCAATGGTGTAAAAAGAATTGGCTATAAATGACATGTATGCAGCTCCATTACCATTAAATGAGATGAGAGATTACTAAAGAGACTTCATCATACAAATATAATGTAGAACTGAGAATTCATGAAGGTGACAATATATTTGAAATTTGCTAATAACGATGATTATAAAAAAAACTTCAAATATTTGCTCTAACTGAGATACTACTCATTCCGGCAAATATTGATTTGAAACTTCAAATTTCAGTTTCAAATATAAAGTTAGCATTTTTAAATTTGTCTGCTCAAATGGTTCAACCACTCTCTGTGCTCTGCCAACTAAAATGAAGGTAGTAATGAGTTGGCAAAATCCAAAGATTTGAAGATATTGCCTTATATGGTGAATAATACATTAATTGCAAGATTGGAGGCTTTTTGAAATACCTACTCATATTCACTTTCCTTAAGAAGTTTTTTCCCTCTTGCCTCATAATGCTCAGCTTTTTTTTATTTCAGAAGCGGATCCTCTGAAGTGCCTCAAAAGGTCTCTCCTCGCGCTGTTCGCCGACTCAGGCCTAGTCCTCTAGAGACTAACTCTGCTTCTTCGTTTAGTCAAGCTAATAGAGCATCGAAAGAAAGAAGCCCCAAAGTCACTGACCGCAGATCACCCAGAAGCCCAGTTCCGGAGGTAATTATTTTGTTTCTTAAAGTTTTGGAAACAGCTTTTTTTAATGTTAATTTGGGTCTGATTAAGATTTGAAGTCGAATCTTAAGCTCAGGATCTCTTCCAATATAGCCCATCCTAGTATACGTCAAACGTTATATTTTGAGGCCAGCGTTCTTTTCGGTTTTCTTTTAAAATTAATTTCTCGAGTCGTGCTTTAAGTTAGTCGCCTGAGGTTTGCTTTTTATTTTATTCTATTCCTTTTATTTTTGTTTAGTCTAACTACACCTTTATTAAATACTGCACAACTCTTCATATAACACATCAGTTGTACCTCTGGTCCAAAATGTAAAAGTTAGATTACTGATTTATAGTGATTAAAAAATAAGTTATATTAGTTATTTGTTAAAAAAATATTTGTTGGTTTTTCTAAAATGCCCAATTTAATTATCTACTTTGATGGAAACATTTTTTTAACATGTGCAATCAATATAAATGGTTTAAGAAAAAAATATAAGTTTTGAGGTCTAATTACATCAAAGACTTGAAGTCTTACATATAGGATAAAAACAAACCTCTCAACTAGCTTCCACACTTATAATCGAAAAAACTATTGCATAAAGAGACCTTTGCTTTATATTGAAAATCTACACTGGTCTCCCATGAAAATAAAAATTTATGTTACATTTTGTCCAATTTAATTTAATTTTACTTTTTTTTTTTTGGGGGCTCTCCATTGACCTGAATGAATTTTTAGATTAAAATATCCTCTTACATATTTTTTATGAGGGTGTTTCAGTGAAAAGATATAAAAAATAAATTGAAGTCTGTTTTAAAAATAGAAAGTTCTTACAAGCCATAAACTACTTAACTCATGCACTGTGAGAAGGACGGAGTCCATTTCCTAATTTCAATGAAACTCTAGCTTTAGAGAAGTTAGCGCAATTTGCTTTAGGTTATTCATGGCTAATGAACAATTTAGCTTCATGTAAATTTTACTAGTATATTTTTTATTAATGCTGACACTTTCATTTAGGAATAGAAGAGTCATTTTCAAAGATCCGTTTTCAAGCATTTAAGTGTATCTACATTATCAGGGAGAGTAGGTGAGCATGGCATATTAGAATACCGCCATAATAACTTCTGATCGGCTTTAGGAGTATAGATGTCATTGCACACGCAACACTTGTGAGTTATGACAGCTAATGCTTGTCTGATTCTGAGCCTCAGCATTATTGTTATTATTATTATCATCCTTTGTCTCTTCTCATTTTTAGATTCTATTCTACCTGGGTTTGTGTAAGTCCCTGAGGAACTACCATTATTGATATTTTTTTTCTTCGACTTATCATTACATTTTCCCATGTTTTGGTTCTTGTCTACGGTTCTAATATCACTATGTTTTTTGCTGTTGCTTAAGAGGAAGCGTCCTAGCAGAATCTCTGAATTGGAATCTCAGGTTTCCCAACTTCAGGAGGATTTAGAGAAAGTGAGGAATCAGCTCAGTCTATCAGAATCAGGCAAAAGACAAGCCGAGCAAGAAGTTGAAGAATCCAAGGAGCAACTTCTGTCCCTGTCGGAAAAACTCAGAGATTCTCAAAGGCAGCTTGAAGAACTCTCAGCCTCTAAAGAAGTTCATGTAATTGAGCCTCAGAAGAACCCAGAAGAACATGATGAAGCTTGGCAATACGAGGTCAAGGCTGCCATGACTGAAATTCAGCAGCTCAAGGTCCAACTTGAATTGATTACTGCTTGTGAGAATGCTCAAAACCAGCATACAGAATCAGCCAATTTGGAACTACTGAATCTGAAAGAAAGTTTGGCAAAAACCCTTTCTTTTATAGAGGACATGGAGAACCAGCTTAGAGAATGCAAGGAATCAGAAGCCCAAGCCCAAGCTTTGGTCAATGAAACTCTGCATCAACTTGAAGCTGCAAAAAGAACTGTAGAGTTGTTAAGGGCTGATTCTGCTAGAGCTTTAGAAGGCTACAACTCCATTGCGTTAGAGCTAGAGCAATCTAGAGCAAGAGTAAATTCACTAGAAGCACTTGTAAGCAAGCTTGAAAATTTGAAGGCAGAGGATCCAAATAAGATTGAAGGGGATATTTATTCTCTAAAGTCTGAGATAACAGAGCTGAGATCTGCACTAGAAATTGCTGAGACTAAGTACCAAGAAGAACAGATTCAGAATACGGTGGAGGTCAGGAATGCCTATGAGTTGATAGAGAAAATAAAATCAGAATCAACCCACTATCAAACTGAGCTTGAGGCTGAGCTGAATAAAAAGAAAGCTGAGATTGAAGAGTTGAAAGCAAACCTAATGGACAAGGAAACCGAATTGCAAGGTATAGTTGAAGAGAATGAGGATTTGAACTTGAAGCTTGAGAAGAGCCTATCAGCCCAAAAGGAAAACGAGCTCAAAAAGGAAGTTAAACGATTAGAGGAATGTGTGGCTGAACTGAAGGCTGATTTAATGGACAAGGAGACAACATTACAAAGCATATCAGAAGAGAATGAGACGCTGAAGATAGAAATCAAGAAAAGGTTCAGTGATGGTGGGAGAGTTAAAGAGGAGGTAGAGGCAGCGAAGGAAGCCAAAAAAGAGGCTCTTATGAAACTAGGGATTGCGATGGAAGAAGCAGATAGGAGCAAGAGAAAAGCAGAGAGGGTAGGAGAGCAATTAGAAGCAGCACAAGTGGCAAACTCAGAAATGGAAGCTGAATTGAGAAGATTGAAGGTTCAGTCTGATCAGTGGAGAAAAGCAGCAGAAGCAGCTGCTGCTATGCTTTCAGCAGGAGGAGGAGGAAACAAGAACAATGGGAAGCTTGCAGAGAGAAGTGTGTCTTTGGACAGCAACTATAACAATAATCCTCTTATGGGCAAGTGTTCATCTTATGTTGATGATATTGATGAGGATTTTCACCAAAAGAAAAATGGCAACATGTTGAAGAAGATCGGGGTCTTATGGAAGAAGCCTCAGAAATAATCAATATTGTCTACTATTTTATTACTCCGACTTGTACGGTTGCTATGGTGTTTTTGTTTTGCTCTGTAAATTATGCGTCTGCATCTATATTTCTGAACTTAATTGTGGAAAGCTTGCGATTTCTTGTTTAGTGAGTTAAGCTCTACATAATTCTCTGTTTCTTCAGAACCTAGAATATCAGATGCTAAACTATGATAGAAGTTTTTATTTGCCCCTCATGCTTTTTCCTATTTTGTGCGTGACGGTGATTCTCATAATGCCTGTTTGTTTAGGTGGATTGGTGTTAGAAAAATTTATTTATATAAGTTTAGATAAAACTCATCGTTTATACTTACTTTTTAAATTGTAAATCATGTTAAAAAAACAATTTTTACTGCTAACCTAAGCGGATATATAGTCAAGCTAGAACACCAAGCTCTTGATGCATTTGTCCTCTATATTTTCCCTTTTTTATCTAAAAGATGCATAATTATTTTTTCGGTCAACAAAAAATGCCTAATTTTCAACTAATAGTTTTCGTCAATTTTTTTTAGAAGATTCTCTCCAGTTTATAACCAAATACCGACATTCGAATGACTCAAATCTGTCAAAATGTCAAATTATAAGAATTAAAAATAATTAATTAAATTCAGATTGTTAAATTTTGATATGAATAGTTTAATCCTAAAATAATGAAAATAAGAAGGTATTTTGTCATTGGCTTTTAGGGATGTAACTTCCACATGAAAAAACTCTTATATGTATGACGTAAGATTTCCAAGAACTTTGATAAGCGATTAAGCGCATCAAAGTTGGCTTGGAGGCCACGCAGGGAGAAACCTCTTTTCGACTCTCACTTCTCTGTTCGACTTCGATCCTCCAGAGCAGTTCGTTAACTCGTACTCTTCACCATGGGGTGAGTTTCACCTTCCAGCGTTTTTGCCTGCTCTACATGTTTGTTTACGTTGAGAATCTTCGCGACAAAATTGCTTAAGCGAATGCTGCAATTGCTGTTAATTACATTTTATTTCATCGTTGGGCTGAGTTGATGTTACTGATACCATCTGCTTGATTCGAATTTTTCAACATTGTGAAACTGCGTTATATGTTAACTGAGGCAACTCTTCTATTATCAAGTAATCATTGCATCGAGTTACATATTTTTTTTGTTTACAACTGGGATTAATCAAGACAGGCCAGAGAAACCAGCGCAAGTCCTCAACCGTCCAAACCCGCTCGCGTCCTCACGAAGCACAGCTACCAGACCTTCCGGGATCTCCTCAAGGCGATGGTTGCCTGCTGCCAACACCAGGGCATGCGTAGCCAGAAAATCAGCACAACGATTGGCCTCACGATAGACATGGTTAATCGTTACTCTCCTGTCTTGAGCCATCATCCGTTTTATACTTCGTACCAGACTCATATTTGCACTAGTACACTCATCATATTTCAGCACAAGTGATAATGCAACCAAGCAATCAGTCTGTACAATAACGTCTCTGTAACCGAGAGACCAAGCTAGTTCAAGGCCATCCAGTAGCGCCCAAAGTTCCGCATGGAGGGAGGAGCAAATACCAATGTTACGACAGCAACCCGCTAACCACCTTCCCTCAGAATCACGTATCAAACCACCAGCACCAGCTCGCAAGGTGTCTCCCTTCTTTGCCCCATCACAGTTAAGCGCAACCTTGGAGAAAGGGGGTTTCACCCAGTTAATTAATCTCTCCTGTCGCATAGGTGTTTCCCCCTGTAATACAGCAGCTGGAACGATGGCTTGAGCAGTGAACTCCGTAAACAGCCTACATATTTGACTGTCCTATCAAATTCTAAATATAATATCTATAGTCACTTAATTATATTATATGTTGTGTATGATTAAATTATATTTCATTATAAATTAGAAAAATAGTTTTGAGAAAAAACAATAAATATAAATACTTTAAAGTAATTTAATTAGCTTCCTTAATTTCCTAAACAAAATCAATCTTATATTTAAGACCAAAGCTTACCAGAGGCACTATATAATAAAGATATTTCAAGATTGTTCTTAGAAGTTGTTGTCATAACTCTCCAATGTCCTGCATCTTGTCCATTTGATGTGCTGGGAATAAGTCGGAAACAGTTTTGCATATATTAACTCATTATATGGCTGTTCTAAGAGAAGTCGGTAACCTTATTGTTTGCATTTAAATTTTCTCTTTTGAACCAAAAAGAGAAAGTTATTAAAGATAACAATACTAGTATTTCATAAGGACATGGATATCTTCTAGGAAGTTTTTTTTTTTTTGTGTGGTTACCTTGCAACTAAATATAGCAAGCTGCGTTATTCAGCTGAGCACTCACCTACTATTGTTGGCTTCAGTGTCCAAGATTATTTCGTGGTTATTTTATTTCTCATTACTGCGGTCTCTTTTGCTTTTGAACTGATCATTCAGTATTAAGTTATGAAATGGGAGATGTTTGATGTCTGGTCTTTTGGGTTCTTGTCATGTTTAAGGATATTATGAGTTACTAAGGTTGCAGCTTTTGTAGAGTGTCTGAATGATGGCATAAATAACATACAGTTGTCTTGGAATTTTGTCTTTGCTTTACCCTTTTCCTCAAGCGACCTAGTCTTGCATAATTTCTCGATAAAATGAAGTGTCTACCAAGTTTCATAAATTTGATTGTTAGTTGTATCTCAAGCATGCTGCTAGCATTGTATCTGGTTGAAGATTTGACTAAATTCATATCCGCTGACATTTTTCTCATGGTCAGGAAAACACGTGGAATGGGAGCTGCTCGCAAATTGAGGTCCCACCGGAAAAGGCAGAGGTGGGCTGACAAGGCATACAAGAAATCCCATCAGGGTAATGAATGGAAGAAGCCATTTGCTGGATCCTCTCATGCTAAAGGCATTGTTCTTGAAAAAATGTGAGCCTAATCCTGTAGACGTTTTTTTAAAAGAAAATTACTTGAAAGGCATTTGTACTCAGAAATTTGATATAATTTCTTACATAATGTTCAACTCATGATCGCAACCTTTTTTTAGTGGAATTGAGGCTAAGCAGCCAAACTCTGCCATTAGAAAGTGTGCTCGAGTGCAGTTGATCAAGAATGGGAAGAAGATTGCAGCCTTTGTGCCCAATGATGGTTGCTTGAACTACATTGAAGAAAATGTAAGAATTCAAAAACTTCGATGAACATTGAGAAGAGAGGACTTGTTTTCGCTTTCAGCTCAAAAATGCATGTTCACTTGTATGCAGGACGAGGTGCTGATTGCTGGATTTGGTCGAAAAGGGCATGCTGTTGGAGATATTCCCGGAGTTCGATTCAAGATTGTAAAGGTATCAGGGGTGTCCCTTTGGGCTCTCTTCAAAGAGAAGAAGGAGAAGCCCAGGTCTTAAGCAATTTCATTTAGAAATCCTATCTTTGCCTTGGTAGGATCAAAATTATAGAATTTAGAAGTCGAAAATGATGTTGTTGTTGTTTTGTTCCCCTTGTTTGTTACATTCAAGTGCCTGATGCATGTAGAGCCTGGTACTGTATTTCGCAACACTCCCGTTTGGACAATAAAGGATCATACTTTATATGTTACTCGTAGTTTATATGTTTATTGCTACACTTAAGAGTAATTCTCATGAAAATTACTCACTGTTCAACCGAGCAATATAACTTGAGCAGTCTCAGACAGAATTCAGAAAGATCTGGAGTTTTCATCAAAAGTATTTGTGATGTAAAAGATTTTGACGTTCCTGACGCTAAGTAAAGCATGTCTGGAGGAATTTTTTGTTTTCCTTGGGAAGGGGGAATTCTATAGGCGAATCAAATGAGGATGATATATACTGGTAATTCTGTATCTCTGGATTTTGCTGCTTCAGTACTCTCTTTACTGGCAGCTTTCAATCAAGTATTTTTGGGTACCCACTTGCAAGCTTCATCATGAGATTCCTAATGTTTCACTTCTCACTCTGCATATTCCATCTTGTATCTCAGATCTCAAGGTTTATACTTGCCTTTTGTTTTACCATGAAGAAATATTTTTTTCACCTTTAGAAAACCTGTGCCTCGATCTAAATATTTCCCCCAAAAAATATGTACTTGTATCTAGTTCCCCCATCTGGTACCTTGGTCTACATTTTTTTAGCTAGGAGGATTTATAGGGCCGGACAAATCCAAATTCACTCCTGATCGGTCTCTTTGGTAGGAGGGAAGAGCTTTCAATGTAGAGCCACGAAATTAGGCTAAACCCGTCAGGCCGACTCTTTTAAGCTCTGGCCCTTTAAGGGTCGGGCTTGTAAATTAGAGCTTCTAAATGAAGTTGGCCTTATAGGGCCGAAGGCCTAAAAGGGCCAGTCCTGCAGGGCCAAGGGCCGGCCCGTTAGGCCCTTTAAAAATATATATTTTTGTTTAATTAACCTGACTTGACAATTTAATTTACTAATTTCTATGTATTTTATATTTGTTATAAAGTTATTTATCCATTTAATTACAAATACATAATAATTATACTTTAATTTTATGATTTGGTTTAATATTTTTTATAAATAAAGATTATGAATGTATTCATGATTTGAGAAAAGATATTCTTGATATTTTTACTTATGAAGCAGAGCTACTACTCAAAATGAAACACAATCAAATGTCTTTGAAATTGATAATAGTAGTGAGAAGATGAAAATGATAGTTATCGTACTTATGTTGCTTAGTGGTAAGCTTGTTATACTTTGTGTGAGTTACTTGTGGACAAAAGTTTACTCTTGATTATGAATTAGTAACTGCGTTTATTTATTGCATTAAGTGTGTTGGGTAGACATTAATGTTGACAACATTTATTTGATAAATTAGAACTTTAATTGTTGTAATTTACTAATTATATTTCTCTGAGGAAAAAATGGGGTAAAAATAATTAAAATTTGGAATAGTAACTTCTGGGCCCTGTAAGGCTTGGCCCTGTCTCTGATGCTCTCGGCTCGAACTTTGAAAAACAGATGTTTTTCTTACCTCGAGCCCTGTAGAGCCAGCTCTAATTCTCAACTCTATTCCAATGCCATGCTTCGTTTACAGCCTTGAACTAAGGACTTTTTTAAAAGAAGAACGAGTATCTTACCACTCGATTCTAGTGAGTGTTGGTTTGCATCTAGTTTCATATGTATTTGGTTGTGATGAAGCTAAGGAACAGTTTTTACTCATTTTATTTTATTATATTTTCTCTTTTTCAATCCTTTTTTTCAATTATTATTAATGCTACCTCCTATTTTATCCACTTGAAAAAAACACACACACACATTTTATACATTTGTAAGGCCAGAAACAACTTCAGTTTACCAACATAATTGGTTCTGTTCCCCCAATATTTGTCCTGCTTCTACTTCATGTTATGAATCCTTAAAATAACACATTTTACTTTTAAATGAAAAATAATAATTATTGTTCAGGCCAATAAAATAAATACTCTTTTTTTTTCCGATGGCGTATAAAATAATTACTCTAAATTAACAACAACGATAATACCATTGTGTATATACATTTTTTCTTTTGTATGAGTGCAAATATATTTTTACACTGTAGAAGATAATTCTTTCGGAATGCTCTTCCGAAACAGCTTTAGTTTGCAGAAGTTGATGATGGGTAGTTAGTTTCTAATCCCTTTTGAAATCTTATTAAGAGTAGTTTCTAATTTACTCTTTCTTTTGCGATGACCGCATGAAAACAATCCAAAATTCAAATGGTTACTATATTTAATTAGAGGGACATTTTTTACCAATTATATTATTTTTTATTTCAGTAATGCACTAGGATCTTCTAATGGTATTTTCAAAAAATTGAAATCCTTAAATATCAAGTTTTTTGTTACAAACCTTGAATATAGGGGAAAAAACCCAAAGGAAAAAAGTCTAGTGTTGGAAGTGTTTGGGTAAACTTCTCTCCCACTGAACTTCTCCCAGAAAAGCTCATTTTTCACTGAGCTTCTTTGAAGCTGTTTTGTTTTACGAGTGGTTGGGCGTTGGGTAATAATTCTCATCCTTGTCCGCCAATTGTCCTTTCCTTCTTCTCGATCTTCTTCAAATCGTCGTTGAACTTCTCTAGTGAAGCATTTATTTTGCTAGGATCTTGCTTCGTGGGGAAACACCTTGCCCATCCTCCCTAGGCCCTAGCAGGGTGGATCCAGAAAATTATAGAAGTGGCATAATTGGTGGGGGATTCGGGGGCAGTGCCCCTAAATATTCTTTTTAAGGAAAGTTTTAAATGCATTAAAAAAATATATATAAACAAGAAAAGAAAATAATATCAAAAAAATATTCATGAAATCAAGTGAATACTGATGATGTAATAAGAGAGACGGTTATTTTACAACCTATCATTTAGAGAAAAGTAAGGCTAAGTGCGGTTAGAAATGCAGCTACATAAATTATAATGAAGGGTGAGCACTCAATAAGTTCAAGTATATATATTTTAATAACAAAAATATCTTACAATAAAAATAGTTACAATGTCATCTTTTTAGGCCTTATTTTTTGAAATTCTATCATAATTATCTTATTATCAATGTCATAAAATACATCATAATTTTAATTCCCTTATTTTTATTTTTTAAAAAAATCATCATACTTTAAGGGGGGCACTTGTATCCGCCTTTGGTCCCTAGGTTTTTTAAATCTAATTTTTTTATCTTCGATTATTATATACAACTAAATAATATATGTACTATTCAATAAGATTCATGTTTTTTCAGTCATTTTTCATTTCAACTGACTTTTCAAATAATAACCTAAACATGTTTCAATTTGAAAAAAATCATTTCTCTCACCATCAATTCAAACACAAATCACATTTAACTTTTATCTTATTTTACTTTTAAAAAGCCAGATACAAAATTATTTCTCTCACCACTAAGCCAAACGGGCACATGATCAATTCAAACATAAATCACATTGAACTTTTATCCTATTTTACTTCTATAAAAGTCATATAGAAAATAAGTCACTCCTCTCACTACTAAGCCAAACATTACGGTCTATAAATGTCATTAGCCCCTCTCTAATTCAAATCTTTGTTTAAGAAAATAACCTTAATGCAGCCGTCGTTGATGGCGGATGTAATTATTTGAATTAAATAAATTTTGATCAAATTCAGCATTGAAAAAAATGGCGGGACGTCCTGTGAATCACTGAATTGCCAAAACCATCGCGATGAAAAAGAATTTCAAAATGGGACCCAGCCAATACGGATAATTTGTCATTGATTAGAGAGGCAAATTCAAATAATTTTCAAACTGATTACTGACATTTTCCCACGCCCAAATCCTAACACAGATTTTGTCTGCCAAGAGGGACAAAAATCCTTACCGAAGTTGCTGCACATGCGTCACTGAAATTTCTAATACTTAGGGACACGAGAAATTCCCCATTACATACTTTAGTTTACTAAGATTATATAGTACTTCGTTCGTTCGATTCTAAATATAAAATACGATTTATATTATATTAGAAACTTTATTTTATATTAAAAATCAGAAATAATTGTATATAGTATGTTGTTAACCCAAAAAATAGAATTCATAGTGTATTTTTTCTTTCATAGTTACTATAGTTACTTAATTTGTAGATATTAGCCCCTTACATTAAACCGACCTCCATTGGTATATTTTGTCCTTTGCTAAAATTAATGACTACACGAATTGTAAAAATAAAAATTAAAAACATGCCAAAAAATTAATTTAGCTAAACAAAGACAACATTAAAAAAAAAATTAATTATCACATCTTTATTTCAAACAAAACTTCAAAATTTTGTCCTTTAAGCCGGAATGAGACTAATTTATATAGGGTCACATAATTGCAGTTACCTATATATTGAGGATCGTAATTTGATAATGTAAAATCGTACAACATGTTATCAGATTATGCCTGATCAGACCAAGACGCAATCATGGCAGAATATCTCGAAAACACCACTATATTCAAAACTCAAAGGAGCTAAAAATATGGATTCCAAGTGATCAGAGAGTTCAGACTCATCAGACTGCAATAACCAATGAAACATCACTCTCATTCTTTCTCCATCGCTCTTCTTTTTGTCAAATAGGGAAATAATGATTCTTCATCTACTTCTCTCCAACTTCCTTGACTATCATTGAAAAACAAAACAGATTTGACATTTTCCCTAATCTAGCCTATCAAACAAAAAAAATCAAAATAATAATAATAACAGGGAAAATTAGAAACAAACAAGAAGACATGATGGGAATATTATATTGAAAGTTTAAGACTGATAAAATTCTAGTCAAACATGAGGGAAATCATCACCGCCCTCTGATTTGTTCTCTCTTTTGGAGTTTTTACATTAGGGGACTATTAAGTAGCCCGTGCCAAGATGGCGACGTGAGACTGTTCCAATTTGCTCTTCCTGAATCTATTTCACTTATGTTTGTGTCTCCGTTATTAAGCTGCCATGGAAGACCCCACAAAACCTTATTGGTATCACCTTGTTCTCTGCCATTATTGCAGATTTCTTGCTTCATGGTAGTGACAGTGACAGCTTGAGTAGTTGGATTACTCGTTTCTTGATCAAATGGAAGCATCATCTCTCCACTAACCCCAGTAATCCCACAAGCATTATTACTGTTACTTCCATTGTCCACCTCTCCCAAGTCCCCATTTCCATATCCATAGTACAGATTCTGAAGATTACTACTACTCTGTGTTTCAAGGAATCCACAACGAAGTGCATCTAGAAATCCAGTGTTTGTGGAAGAGATATTTCCAAGAGAATTTCCCAGGACAGAAAAATCATGGTTGTCAAAGCCAAATTGTCCACAAGATTGTTTCTGGAGTCTAGCTAGCGCAAGAGTGAGGTCATTGGGGTCATATGATAATGGAGGTAGGGTAGTGATGAGTGGATTGGAATTAGGTGTGAGTGATTGATCCTGAGCTCGTTTTGATGAAGAGGAAGACGATGAGGACCTTTTGTTTTTCCTGCAGCCTCCACCCACTGGAACATTTCTCAGAGTTCCTCCTTTGGTCCAATATCTCCTGCAAGATTTGCAGAAATATCTTGGCTGAGAGAGACTGTAATTGTTGTAGTAACAGAATTTGGTGTTTGAAGAGTCGCATCTTGGACATTTCAGGGCTTGTTCAGGCTGAGATCTTGGCTTTCTTTCCTGATTATTCTGTGCCTTTGAAGAAGCCATCATATTCTCCAGTGACGACTGGCTAGGCATTTGCTGCGAGATTAATCGAAAAAGGGGGAAAAAACGCGTTGAAATCAGAAACGCATCTTTAAAATTCAAATCTCATCAGTTAGATCTGAGTGATATATACGTACGTACACACATGTAATCACAAAGGTAAAGTTAAGGTCACCGGCCTGCCTATTTTTGGCCCAAAAAAAAAAAGGAGATGGAGATCGGGGATGTGCAGATTCATCCTTAAATTATTCCAAGTTTTTAAAAAACTGAAAAGCATAAATTCCTCCAAAAGAAGTTCAAAAAATCTTGGTTCCTAGCTAATTTCTGTTAACTTTGTTCGAACATCACAAAGAGCCCGATGGAAAAGTTTGCCCTAACTTCCCAGGCCAGCTCAAAAAATGAGATATATTATCATGTATAACATATACTATAAATTAACTACCAGAAGTTTCTCATGCTTATTCCAAAATCTTGCTAGAAGAGGGGTGAGAAAAATGAAATCGGTGAGAATTAAGTTCGGTGGTTCGTTCGTTTCTTCTTCAAATTTCAAAGAATAAAGAGAATAATGTAATTAATTAACATGACTAGATGAAAGGGAAAAGAAAAGAAGAGGCGTGTATGTGTAAGTAATTGCACGCTAGAGAACAGCCACACGCAGATATCTTACCTGGTGTTGTGCACTAGAAGGATCCATCCATACAATCAAATGAGGTGGCCTCAGTAATCACAGGGAAATACGAGCTTGCTGTAGAAGTAGAAATCTGCGTTTCAGGGATGAAGAAGAGAGAGAGAGAGTGGGAGAGGGAAATTGGAGGGAGATGTGTTGGTTTGGGTGTGTAGAGTCATGCAAAGTGGGAAGTGAGGGAATGGAAGGGAAAGGAGAGAAGATATATAAAGGGAGGGAGGAGAGAGAGTAATGATGGAGAATTGGCCGTACGAGATGAAGGATGAGGTTGGCTTGCACGCAGAGAAAGCATTTAAAAGAAAATTCCAAGTCCTTCTTCTAATAATCCTAAAAATCCCAACATCTCTCTTCTGCTTCTGCACCCCTTTCATTTTCATTTCATACCACCAAGCAGCAACATTACAAATTCCTCACCCTCTCTCTCTATCTGTGGGTGGCTGGCGGGTCCCACTCTCGCGTGGATTCAACTATTAGTGGGCTCCACCTAACATCGCTCCACTAGCGTCTGCTCTCCTTGTCCCCTCCCTCACAATTCATCCACCCCACACCCATGAGGCTCTCTCAGCCTCCACACGCCGTAAACCTCATGTGATCCAGTCCCCATATGTTCACTTCACCATAGCTTTTTTTTTTCCTTCTTCCTTTTTTTTTTTTTGAGTAAAGCTTTTAATAAATTAGGTCTAAACCAAGATTATTAAAACCAAACTAGTGAAAAAGTGAAGATTTCAGATTTGTTAATATAAAATTAGAAAAAAAATTTAAAAAAATCGATTGTGTGTGTGTATATATATCAAGTTAATTAATGTCTGAATTGGATTAGTTTATCAACTGATTCGCTGGTTTCCAATTCGAACCGGACCGATTTATGGATTGATTCACAGGTTTATAGTCTAAACTAGTCGATTTGGTTTGGGTTTAATACCTAGTCCAAACACTCACATAATCAAGACACATCTTACATTTTAAATAATACTCCAACCAATAAATTGTCGGTTGAGGTGGTAAACGGCTTCGTTCCCATATGGTGAAGAACACAGGTTTAAATTCTAAGAAATGTAGTTGTAGGGGGAGATGAAAATCATTTGTGCTCTAAGCCTCAAAAGAAATTATCTCCTTAACCAAATAAAAATAGTAATACCAGTTCCCAAAAAAAAAAAAGCAATATTCTGTCCTTTTGCTAAATAAAAATCTGGAAAAATTCCTTTCAGGTCTCAAAGGATTAAGAAAATATTAAAAAAGTCTCAAAGGAAATTCACATATTAGAAAAGTTTCAAAGAGTTGTTAATCTCATGGATGGAATTGTTAATCCCATAAATGAGAGTTGTTAATCCCACAAAAGGAGTTGTTAACGGAACTTTTTTGTTAACGGAACTTTTCTGACATCTGAATTTCCCTTGTAACTTTTTGACATTTTCTTAGTCCCTTGGGACTTGAAAGGAATTTTTCTTAAAAATTTCAGATATAAGTTACAATAATTTTTCGGTTAGTAGCACAAGTCACTTGGAGGATTAGTGTTTAATTATCCATCTTTTATTAATCAACACATAATTAGTCTAGTGGCATAATATCTTACTATATCTTTTTTGATCTTGAGTTCGTCTCCAATAGGCCGGATACATCCCTGCGTGGAGGGCAACCACCCACGAGGCCCTGGACTTCGAAGTCCTTATCTAGTAAAAAATTAAGGGTTAAGGTGTAAAAATAAACATGTGCTTTGGTCAAAGGAACGCCCAGTAGCAAGTGTTTTTTTGATGTGCAAAAGTGACTATGTGGTTACACATTAGGTGCAAAAATACAGTTTGACCGTTAAGTTTGACTTTGACTTTGACTACTGACTAGACGATAACGTGGCTTTCAAGGTGTAAAAATATACATGTGGTTTGACCAAAAAAGCACCTAACACTAAGTGTTTTTTTTTTTCGTTTTTATTATTATTTCGATTTCTTATTAACTTATTAATATTAATTAAATAAAAAATTTAAATATTAGTTGAATAAAAAATTCATTATTTTTTATTTTAATAATAATAATAATAATAGTAATAATATAAACTTAAAATATAAATTGAATCTTAATACTTAATAATATTAACTTAATTTGAATTTTTTTAATTGAATTTACAAAAATAAAAAATAAAATTATTTTGAGGAACAAAATGTTCGTTGTGCTTAATATCTTTAGTTTGGTTTGTATTAGAAATCAATATTCATATTCTATTTTCAATATTTCAAAAATGAAAAAGAAATAAAAATAAAAATAAAATAGTTATATTATATTATAATAATAATAAATATTGTTAATAAAAAAATTCAAACAAAGAAAAGAAACAAAAGAGAGCTTCAACGTCGTTCAGCTAGCAAAAAAAGTCAAACTAATAGTCATACAATATTTTTGCATCTAAAAAATTCACTTGGTCTTGGACACTCTTTTAGACAAACCACATGTGCATTTTTACACCTTTGAAAGTCACGTCATCATCCAGTAAGCAAAAAAAAGTCAAACTTAACGATCAAACGGTATTTTTGCACCTAATTGTAACTACGTAGTCATTTTTGCACCTCAAAAAAACACTTTCTACTGGGCACTCTTTTGACCAAAACACATGTATATTTTTACACCTTAACCAAAAAATTAATTAAAAACAAGTTTGGAAAGAAACAGTACAGGATAGCTAAAACGGAGTTTTTTGGAGGAAAAAAAAGCTTGATGTTATGGATAAAATATAGGGTTAAGTACCAATTTTGCCCCTGAAGTACGCGCCCAGGAGCAATTTTGCCCCTTAAATTTTAGGCGGAGCAATGTTGCCCCTGAAGTATTAAAACGGAGCAATGTTGCCCCTCTGTTACAAACCCTAACGGTCAACTAACGTTGATTGTTAGGGTTTCTAACGGAGGGCAACATTGCTCCGTTTGATACTCGAACATTGTTCATCAAACGCAGCAATATTGCCCGAAGTATCAAAAGCGGAGCAATGTTGCCCTCGTTAGAAACCTAACGGTCAACGTTAGGTCAACTAACGTTGATTGTTAGGGTTTCTAGCGGAGGGCAACATTGCTCCGTTTAATCTTCGAGGTAACATCTTCCGCCTAAAACTTAAGGGGCAAAATTGCTCTTGGACGCGTACTTCAAGGGAAAAATTGGTACTTAACCCTAAAATATTTGTTTGAATGAATAGATAAAAAAAATTAGTTTGATTATTTATTTGGGAGGGAATAATTAGGTGGAATGGAATAAAAGAACAGGGATATGGTATGGTGTGAGAGGAGGGGATGAGGATTGAGGACTAAGGAGGATGTGGGGTGGCTGATTCAGACAAGAAGGGGTGGGACCCCGGGGGAGAAATAGAGAGGCCGTTGACGGGACATTAATTGAGGAGGAAAGAATTGTCGTGCTTTGTTTGTTGAGTGTTTTGGTTGATGTGAACTCGTCATCATTCCACACGACAATCACCGGGCCCACCTTTTTTAACGTTTTATTTTATTCCCATATTCCTTCGTTTCCCTCTTTTTATTTATTTACCTTCCATTAAAAATTGAATCATTCGAGTCTCCATATTTCACCACCTATCTCAAATAATATTTTAATAGAATACATTTCCTGTTTTTTTCTTTAAAAAATAATAATTGAGTGGCCTTTATTATATTATAAGTTATTTGGTAGAGTATTAATTAATTTTTAAATCAATTACCCTTATTTGAAATTTGACAAAATTTGATCTAATATATCTTCCCCTCCTTAAATGAAATTCATAATCTTAAATATAATTAAATTTGAAAATTTGCTCCATTTTCAAACAAAGTTAATATATAACTCACCCACATTTTTGTTATTTGATAAAGGTTTCCCTTTCAGGTTTAGAGCGCATATTTTTTCTAATAAATACGCTTCCCAGCATTTAAATTTGTTTGACGGAGAAAATAAAACTAGCAAATTAAGCAATCAAAACTATACTAGTTCCTCCGTCCTAAATATATATAGTTTATGGATTTGGTTTGACAATAAATATAAGAGCTCTACTTCTCTGTCTCGCTCATTTAATATTTTTTCCCATATATATATGTTCCCCTAAATTTAACAATTTTTTTCCATTTTCTTTGCCTCTCACACTTAATACTCTTGTTAAGGGAGGAGTATTTTACGAAAAGTGCCATACCCCTTTGACCCTAATTATATGAGCTAATTAGGATATTAGCCTTAATTATGAATATAAAATTTCAATTCATTTTATTTATAATATTTATAATTTTTCTTTCCCAAATTAATTGAATAGACTTATAAATTAATATATATCTATATATGTGTATATGTATAGGTATATATATGTATACATATACATATACATATACATATACATATACATATATGTGCATGTGTGTGTGTAAGAGTGAAAGAGAATAAGGTCAGAAAAGTCTTACAGCTTGTTAATAATAAGTGAAAGAGCAACAATTGACAAGTAAAAGAGTTATAATTAACGAGTTATGAGACTTTTTTTTATATTATTTTTTCTTAATTGTGACCTTAATTAGTGCCATTTTCCTTAAATTCAATTATCATAAATTAACTAATTAGATGCCATATTTGAACGGATGAAGAAATTGATATTAATATAAAGAACATAAGTTGTCAATAATTGAATGAGAGGAAGACCTTGATTGGCTTGATGGCAAGGGTTGAGCCGGGGTCCACTCACCCTCTTTGATTAGCGTCAATCACATAGGCCTTCCTATTCACAAATCACACTGTAAGGACACTTCAACTGTACCACGGGAAATAAAAAATGAGAGTTAAGTCATATAATATAGAGAAAAATACTTCTCATGTTGTAGGAGAAGTGCTTTCTCATGTCTTACACACACACACACACATGAAATGGTGGGACCCACACATATATATAATGCTCATTATACATATATGTGGGTCCCACCCATTTCATGTGGTGTAGGAATCTTATTCTTCTCATACAACGTAAGAAGTTTAAACCCTTATAATATATCATAAAATGTAAATTTGTTTCACTTTTAGCTTTCTCAAAAAATGGGTTTAATTGTATTGGGAATCTTATTTTATGAGATATAATGAATGAGCAAAGTTGGAAAATGAGTATTAATTATGAGGAAAAACAGGGAAAAAACATTAATTAAAGTGAAAGTGACTTACCTATTCTGAACTATGTTTTATTTCTAAATGTGTGTTCATTTCTACGGATAAGCCTCTCCCACCAAGACTCACACTCCATACGCATGGCCCGCCCTTCTCGTCCTTTCCCCTTACCCTCCTTTCCTCACTTTACCAATAAGAGAAGCAAGCTTTCGTATGTGTGCGTGTAGTTTTTATATTACTCTGATTTCTCTCTGAATATCCCTAATATATATGGATATATATTATATACAATCCCAATCCAGCTATACTACCTATAGGCTGGTAGCTTCAGAATATATAAGTGGGAATTAATTAAAAAGATACTACCTCCAGTCCTTAATACCACTCTGGTCCTATTTATAAGTCCCTTTTGGTCAAAAAATCTGGTTCTATTTATAAGTCCTCTTTTAGGTAATAAATGAGATTGTGACAATTTTGCCCATATTAATTATACCAATGAAAATAGAGAGAGAAGAAAAAGTTGAAAGATAGCCAATGAAAATAGAGAGATAAGAAAAAGATGAAAGATACTCATTCATAAATGAGGGCAAAGTTGAAAATTTACCCCACAATCATTGAGCTAACTAACTCTCATTGGTATGTGTGTTTTGGTCAAAATGGACTTATAAATAGGACCAGAGTGGTATAAGACATGAGTTGATTTTGATCCTAAATATAAGACATAGTTTTTATATTTGTTATTTTTTTTAAAATTTTCTCATGTTGATGCTTCGTCAGCAATAATCAAAGAGGAAAGAGAATGAGAGAATTAAGGAAAAAGATAAAAGTATTTTAAAAAATACATGTCATATATATTAATTAGTTTAATTATTTTTATAATATAATCAAATAAAATAAATATGTCTTATAATAAAGACCGACCTTATTAATTAAAAACTTCCAATGAACCGGGACGATTGGGGTGCAAGACTATATCGTTGAAGAATAATGATAGCATCCACAGAGGGAATGATTGTGTGACAGTTCCCATCATTCGCCAAATACAGAATGATTAATTTCGTCCCATTTGTTTTGATCGATCTTCCAGCTTCATCTATCTATCTGATTATTCTCGCACATCCTATCCTATCCTATACCTCTTTTGTCGTTTTGCTGTCATTTAAAAAGCACTTCCCTTTTTGACTCATCATTTTATATATTGAAACTTAATTCAAAAGCTATCCTCGCATTATTGCAACATCAAATTCATTCTGGGTTGTTCATTTTTAATTATCCCATCCATCCCATCACACCCATCCTCTCTCAATATATACTTTTTTTCATCTCTAAACGTGTTTGGTGTATTATTGCCTTGTATAAGGATGCATGATAATTGATTGGCAATACTTATGATGCTTTTATACGAACGATGACATGCAGAATAATATTTGAAACACCAAGGACGTTAATTAATATCAGGTCTTAAACCAGAATACGTACATCTTATAGCAATAATACGGTATACAAATTTTGTTATCACGTTCAACCTTTTTGAAAATCATGTTCTTACACGAAACCCAGAAACTGAAATAGAATAAACCTACAGGTAACAGAATTTCATTACATTGTCCCTTCACCAAAAGAGCTAGACAAAGACTAGCTAGCTAGGAGAACTGACTCACACATATAAATTAATTATACGACCAACGAAGAGTATCATGAACTTCTTCATTAGAGTCACACCAGTGGCGGACCCACGTTAGTGCAGGTGTCTGCAAGTGCAGACAGAAAATTTAAGATATGTATATTTTTTAGTTGAAATCTATTAGCATTAATAGATCTGTAGCTCAATGGTAAAACAAATGACCACCATTAAGAGGTCATCAGTTCGAACCCCCCTGTTTCCCCAGCGCCCATTCCTTTCTATTTCTTTTTCCCAGCGCTCATTCCTTTCTATTTTTTTTCCCAGCACTCATTCATTTCCTTCCTTTTTTTTTTTTCCAGCGCTCATTCATTTCCTTTTTTTTTTCCAGCTCATTTCTTTTCTCTTTTTTTCATGCAGCAGTATTTTTATCTATGATTTCAAAACCATATTAAAAGAACTATTGATCATACAAAACAATAGTGAAGAAATGCTATATAATACAGAAAATATTTAAAAGTCTTTATTTTTTTTATAACCAACCACTATTTCCATTTTCTATATATTTTTTAAAATTATAAATTAAATACATTTGTTTGATTCGAACTCCTAAGAAGAAATTTAATTCTCCTATCGTAGACATTTTAAACTCACCTTGCATGATCTTAGAGAACTCTTGACATACTTATGTTGAGCGTGTACGTTTGATAAGATTGATGATGGAGATATAATGCAATATTTTCAAGGAATGAAGAATCGAAGAATGTTTTATAATCATTTTGTTGTAATAGCTTAATTGACTCTTGATTATTATTTTTACATGTTAAATTGAAGTTTTCTTTTCTTTTCTTGTCCATATTCTTTTGTTTTAAATGCATTTAAAACTTTCCTTAAAAAAAAAAATTCGGGGGCAGCAATTGTGCACCCATAAATATTAAAAGCTGGGTCCGCCACTGAGTCACACACACATATGATTATTGAAATATGTTTGTCATGCGAAATCGAAGAGTAAACAAGATCATCAACCATTATTATTCAATTCACCGTTTGAAAATTGTCCAAAAAAATCTGTCTTTGAAATGTAAGAATGCCGTCATTGATTTTGCTTTAATCCAAACATTAAGGGGGATAATGAAGCTGAAGAAAAAGATGATTGGAGGAAGCAAGAATATGTGGTGGGCCATGGATTGTAGGGTGGGGCATAGAACATATACATCATAGAGCTCAGTCATGTTTGGTTGACTGGTCAAACAGAGGTCATAGTCAAAGAAACACAGTGAAACGAAGGGGAAAAAGCAGTAAAAGAAAGGAAAATATAAAAAAAAATAATAATACTTGGGTATAAAGTAAGTAATGGGAACTGTGCCCAACATGACCAATACAATATTTACGGTGATGTTCTTCGTATTGGCATTTCTGTGAAGAAAAGAATCTGATGTTCCCACTTCCCACTTACTGCTTTCTTTGTCTTCCACATCGAATCTTTGTCTCTTTGCTTGAAGTTGATATATCTTCTCACTCGATTTCCTCTCTCTCTCTTTTGGTCTAATTTGGAAACATTTCTGATTTCTTAATTCCCAAGTTGGATGCGACGGCATTCACGTTTTACTATAAATAATTTTCTTTTTGTCAGAAAAATATCATGGCTATTATTCATCCGTGATCCATCATGAAAGAATTAATATGAAAATCCACAAATTACACGTGTTAACGTTCATAATTCAATGCAATTATAAATTATAGAGATGTTTATTCAAGCAGAGCCGCGCCCACACGTATAGCTGGGAATTGGGGAGTAAATTCGATGAGATATGATTCTAAGATCTTTGGATATGAATTGAAGTTTAATTCTTCAAGTTTGAAGAGCTCCCTCTGATAGAGATTTTTTTTTGCTCAAACCCTCTGATAGAGATGGCATGATAGTATCAATAGTCTTATAGTTTAGTGGTATAAATGCTTTTCTGTAAGTGAAAAGTCGTGAATTTGATCCTGTTTGTAATTCAAGCTACTAGTATCTTCCATTGTAATTAAAAAAAAAAAAAAAAAATTGGCATGGCAGTTTTAAACTTGTAGATTGAAAGGAATCCAAAACTGAAACGGAATACCACATTATGCATGAATGAATGTGAATTGGGAAAAAGGAGAGTACGGGGGAAGATCAGGGGGAAGGGATATGGTCGGTGATAGTGGGGCCCATGTAACATACGGAGGGGACACGTGGCAGCTGAAATGCGGCTATGAGGCTTAGGACGAATATTTCAGTTTCCGAGGAAAGAACAAATGAGCAGTAATAAGTTATTATACGCCCTCTAGTCTCTATTATAAAATAGCAATTGTTGATAATTTTTTACCCTTGTAAGATAATAATGGCCTCTAATTGACTGATTTATTGAGTTTTTTCTATTATGTCCTTATTTATTGGACCAATATTTTTTATTGACTATTGCATTATATTCAGTATGTTTCTCTCTCCCCCATTAAATTTATATTTCCAATCCAATCAACATGTTTCTCTCCTCTCCCAATAAAGTAGGGGTAAATGTGTAAATATTTATCAACTGAATACTAATTTAATGACTAAACTGTCTTTTCTTGATATAAGAGAAATTGCAATTGGTGCCTTATACAGTTATACTACCTCCGGTCATAATTATAAGAGTTAGTTGACTTTTTTGGAGATGTTAATGAAGCTAAATAAGTTACTTAATCATTTCATATGTTGTGTATCCTTAGATTATATATTAGTTTATTAGTCAAATTAATTAGTTTGAAGAAAAAAATAAAATAAAAATACTCTAAAGTAATTTAATTAGCGTCCTTAATCTTTCCAAAAAAGTCAACTAGCTCTTATAATTAGGACCGGAAGGAGTAATAAGGATCAGAGGGAGTACTCCTTTCGGTCTTAAATATAAGACAAAATTGATTTTTGTTAGAAAGATTAAGAAATCTAAATAAGTTATTTAATCATATCATATGTTGTGTAATTTTAGATTATATATCAATTTATAAGTTATGGCAAAATAATTTGAAAAAAATGACAAATATAAATATTTTAAACTAATTTAATTAGTTTCCTTAATATCTCTACAAAAGTCAGTTTTACCTTATTTTTTGGGAGAGGAGAGAGTACTTGATAATTATAATAATCGAATAAAATTTCTATTTATTTCTTAGCTGGAGCCTGGCCCATTTTAGTGGCCAATCACTGGCCCCCACTTCTACCTCCAGTGTCAATAATTCTTGCCGTGTTCCTCCCATAGTCCCACCCCTGTCAGGAGATAAATAACGATATTTAGGGCATCAACCACAATATATATATCGTTTCGGGCAACCAAAGAAAAAAAGAAAAAAACCGCAATTATCGTTGGTGGGAAATATCTTTGTTTGTTTAAGGATTAGACTGTGTAATTGGCCGAAGAAGATAGTAGTCATTAGAACGTGTAATGGGGTTTACATCACATGCACAACAGGAAATGTAAAAAAAAGAAAGAAAAAGGAATCTAGCAATAATATAATACCACCGGTGAACTCACTCATGAATCATGATAGGCAATTACTTGAGATAGAAGATGGGGTAGGGTGATATGTCACGTGGGCACGTGATGAATGGAAGGTTACGCTGAGTCACGCACCGAGCGACACGTCATGGTTCGAGTATTGGCCGGGGAAAACACGGAACGGTGGTTGTGCGATTCTCGATGGATGCGTTAACGTCATATAAACGGAACGGAGTTATATATATGATTATTATATCCGTTATTATTTCAGGCTCTGAACTTCAGGTTAATTCCCACATTACCAACTTCAGGTTCTCATCAGCTGGCAAAGTCATTTTTCAACGTGATCAATGCAAAACTCCTGGGGCCCGCGTCGCCATCATATCGTCGTTTCAAGAAACATAAACGTTGATCATCAGTTCTTGAAATATTTTTAAATAGAGATAAATATCACACTTTGGAAGAAAATTGATTGCATATCTCAACAACCAAATAAGCAGATGATAGAGAGAGAGAGAGAGAGAGTTAAGGAAGGGGACAAAAGAGGAACTATTTTTCATCATTAAGATTTCCTAACCCACACAAGTTCGTGATTAGTGCCGCAAATCCAATCAGTTATACGCACCAGTAGCTAGATTCACTCTCTCTCACTATCGCATTTACCAGCCACCACAACATTACAACATGATTGTGGCCGGTTTGTGAATGCCAATAAAATAAATTAATAATGTATATCTATGTGCGTCATCGGTCCCACCTGTCCACCACTGTCGTTTATTCTAGTTGCGGCACAGTTCAAGGTTTGTGAGCTACGCATGCGTGTATTGTCCACTTGCCGGTATAAAACATAGTACTTTCTTCTTCTGTTCTAAATATAAATATAAGAGAAGGATAATTTTTTTAGAGAGATTAAGAAAGCTAATTAAATTATTTTAGAATTTTTTTAAACTAATTAATTTGATTAATAAACTAATATATAATCTAAGGGGTTTAATCCTCTCATGTTGCAGAAGAAGAAGAAGATTCCTACACACATGAAATTATGGGACCCACATATATATAATGTTAATTGGGAAAAACACTTTTTATGTTGTAGGATAAGTGTTTTCTCATGTCACACACATATGAAATGGTGTGACCCACATATATATATAATGTTCATTATATATGTTCTGGTGTAGAACACAGATGTCCAGCCGCGTGTATGGGCTGGTGATTTGATATAGGATCTAGGGTCTCGGTCTGGGTACCAATGTGATAGCACACAGACAGAGAGGATCACCGAACACAACCTGCGCTTGGCCGATGGAGTGGGGTGTGTGCTCAGGTGTGACATATGTAGATTAGTCTAGGTTTAGAGCGTGTGTACCTTAGGCATTGCTTGGGTATTTATAGGACCTACCTGGAGCGGCTTTGGCGTGATTCCAGGCCTATTATCCGAACTGCCTATCCTTATGCGGATGTGTTCCTAGATACCCAGGGTAGTTGAGATATTCGGGGTTACGGATATGACGGATCGATGTGCCTACCCTTGGTTGGGCCTTCATGTGATTGGGCCTTATCTAGGTCCGTAATGATTGCCCCCGGCACGGTAGTTCAAGGTTTTGGACTGCAGGGGTATATCTTGTTTTTATAAATGTCATCCGAGGTGTTACCCATTTCCTGACGTCTGCGTCGGGCTAGGATTTGTTGAGTTCATTTCCCTGGTGCGTGGTAGCGGTTCGAGGGTCGATGGCCGGGTGTCCCTCAATCTCTCATGCGATGTCGTCTTTGGCGCCTTGTGGTTTGCGGGCGGTTGGCCATGGCCGGCATCCGAGGAGCAGTGCCGTGGTTTGGACCGCCGAGCTACAAGCGTGAGATGGTGCGAATCAAACCTGGCACTCAATCGGACCGAGGCAAGATCTGGCACCAAGGCTCGTCATTGAAGCTCCGGGCCGTTGTTACTTCCACGGTGCGACTCTTGGGAAACCTCCTCTCGATCTCGCCATGATTGCCTATGACACTGTCTTCCCGAGATTGGGGAGGTGCTTTGATCCTCGTGTCCGCCACCCCGAATTTCGTGCGCATTTAATGCTCGGTGGTACGTTACACGCCTTCTCGGCCTTTTGGGGTGAAAAGTCGTGGTTACCCTCGTCGGTTGGGTTTCTTTTGTTTTGAATTTCCCTCCTTCTTTCCTCTCGATATAACTTGCTGGCATTTCTCTTTTGCCCACTTTTTCAATTCGCTCACTCTCCCCACACACGGAATTCTTACGCGCAAAGTCGAGTTCATTCTTTCCTTCCGGTGTCTCGAATACTCAAAGAATCAAAGCTTCTTTCTTGTTCGGAATTTTTCATCTACTTTATTTGTGTCGATTTTCTCGCCATCTTCGCGTATTCGGTATTTTATCTTTTTATATTGTTCTAGCATTTTAGTTCTCCCTCTTCCCTTTTCTTTGCCGGTGTGCCCCTGTGTTCTGGGTTTTCTGGGTGGAGTGTTTGTGAGTTGAGCTATCGAACCCATAGGTCTTGTCCTTTTGAGTGTCTGTTCTTAGTTGTTTCCCCCTCCTTCTTACCCTTATGTTGGTTGTATAGGTTTGAGCTCTTGATGGATAGGGGAAACATTCTTCGTCTTCACATCGGCCTTTAGATCCTAACGACGATGAGGTGCTTCGCGAGCGTTATCCCTTTTTAGTTATTGGTGCTAGGGACCTCCTTAACCGAGGAGGAGAAACGGTCTTTAGCCCTCCGTGGTCGGGCCGGGTGCGCGAGCGCTGGGAGGCCTGCACTCGTGGTTCCTGGACCTGGTCGGTCGTAACTCGGCCTTATTAGGCCAGATTTTCATAGTTGATCGCATTCGAGCCTCTTTTAGCCGAGCCGATGGCGCTACCAAACGCATCATCCGTCCGAGTCGGGGTCATTACCAGCTGGCTATCACGGTCCCTGTTGGGATTGTGTTGCCGAGAGCTCTTCCCTTATTGCGAGTGGGCAAGACCGTATGGCCGAAGTCATCCTGGGCTCATGTCGGCATAATTCGTTAGGCGAGCTCATGCCGACTTCAAGGGTCTTCCTTTCGCGGATTTGTCGTCATCGTATTCTCGCCTAGTTCTCGACTTTAGTTTTATTTCATTTTGTTGTAGGTAAATGGAGTCTACGTCTTCCCCTCGTCTTTCGCCTTCCGAACCGGAGGCGGACTCGATAGTCCTTCACTGCCCTGCGTTCCAAGTATCCCCGGTGACTAGCGAAATGCTAACCATACGTTCGCTGATGACCAAGGCCGATATGGATAAAGTAGGGTCTCAGGGTCATCGGATGTCGTCTTTCCCCGAGGAGGATGAGCCGATCTGCGCCATTCTAGGAACCAGGCTCTCCTAATTTCTTTCTTTTCTATCGGGATTATATGACCCGCTCGGTATTCGCTCCGTTCACGGGTTCCAAATGTCCGTCCTACACTACCTTCATCTCGGCTCCTCTCGCCTTCACCCGAACGGGTGGGCTTATCCGGCGGCGTCGCCTATCTATGCGGGACAATGAAACCCGCTATTCCGTGTACCGCCGCCTTATTCCTTCATTTTTCTCCCCTTTCACCCCTCGGTCGGGTAGGAATCGCCCTCTCGAAAGGGCTAACTTCTCTTCGTGCGAGGCGGACCGGAAACTCATGAATTCTTTCTCAGACTCCTTCAAGCATTTCAAAACAGCTTTCTTTAAAGTTGTTGCAATCCCTGGGGAAGTGCCCCTGGTTTCTGAAAGCCGCTGAGGGTCCGGGCGTTGAATGGCGCTTCCCCCTTTATTGGTCCTCCGAGCACCATCACTTCTCCTCTTCCACCTACCAATTCTCGTTAAAAGACCTCTCTGAAGACGAGAGAGAGTATGCCGCTCGGCTGGCGTCTTACGTTGCCGAACATGGTGTCAAAAGAGCGGCCTTCTATATTAAGAAGGCCGGTGAGTCATCCTACGGCCTCCGTATGGCTTTATTGCTTTGTGAATTCTGTTTTTCGCCGCCTTTTGTTATCTAACTAGCTTCGACTTTAGATTTATGCTTCGTAACAGTCAAGTTGCTATGAATCTGAACCCAGATTATCTTGAGTATACCTTGCCGACTGTTGGGAAGCCGAGAGAGAAAGCTCCCAGGAAACGTCCACCGCCGAGCCTTCTAAGAAGCGAGCTCCCGCAGCTTCTACGGCCCCAAAGCCTTCGTGTCGAAGAGGGCCAAGGTCGGGATTCGACCGCTACCGCTTCGATCGCTCCCGAAGTGTTACCTTCTTCTTCTCCGTCATTGATAGCCGCGGCGGAGGTAGTGCCTTCTTCTACGCCGGTCTCTCACGCGCCGAACATCTCCACGTTCCGACACATCTCCTCCATCCTTGGAAAGGCGAAACGTGTTCTCGTCTCGATTCATTTCTCCTTTGCGCCCATCGGCTACCGTTCCTCGACCAAGTGGCTTCAAGCGGAGCCGGCCTCGGAGTGGGGACGTTTCGAGGATCGGCATGGCCTTCTTTCCTCCACGTCGGCTTTTGTCTCCTCAACCTCTTTCGACGAGGACCTTCATGAACTCCGAATGTGTCCCATCATCTTGGCAGGCTCTTGGATTATCTCGAGCCCGGCCGCATCTCCATGTTTATTATGCTCGAGCTTCGCGAATCCCGAGCTCAAGCAAAATTTAGAGTCGGCCGAGGAAAAAGTGAAACAATGGCGGAAGAGAAAGAGAAGGTTGAGGCCGAAAGGGAGAAAGCCGAAGACGGAACTTAAAAGTTCCCAAGCCGCCGCGGACAAAGCCGGCGAGGATCTTCGTCGAAGAAGAGGCTGCATCCGGGGCCGGACCTAATGGCGCCGAGGCCGCTGCGGGCGAGGGGGCCCCTTAGCTTTTGTTGTCTTTTTCTTTTTTGCTTTCTTTGTTTTCGGCTTTTGATGCCGATTGTATATTGTACCTCCGAACTTTTAACTTTATGAATGAATATTCAATTAAATAGCTCGTTACATACTTTTACCTTCATGCGTACAGGGCCGTAAACCGTGCATGAGTAGGGGTGTCTATATATACCGCGCTACGAGGTTCGGAGTCGTATTCGGGATTTTTAACCGGGGTAAGGGTGAATGGTCACATGCTCATCCGTGGTCGTCGCTGGGACACACTTTGACCATGTGGACCTGATCGTGTCCGTTATGACTATTCACCTTCTTACTTAGGTGTCAATTTCGATGCATCAAAATATTTTACCGGGTGTATAGACCTGCGGTGCCGTCGCTTATTTAACGAATCATTTTGACCTCTTAAAATTGAACATTTGGTCAACAAACCATTTATTTATTCAAGAGATGATTAGCTTTATAAAGCCGACAATGAAAGGAAAGTTTGCGTAAGGGAAATGACCGAAACCAAAATAAGCTTGAAATAATAAATCAAAAACTTAACTCGGACACCGGTGTCCGTTGTGGCATCCTCGCCGTGGATCGGGCCCTAACTATAGTAGGCCCTTAATTTGTCGCCATTCCATGTCCTCTTGACGGATTTTCTTGTCGGTGTTTCGAGAACATACGCTCCTTTTTCCAACTTCTCCTTGACTCGGCACGGTCCTTCCCAATTTGCGGCGAGCTTGCCGTCCCGGGCGTTCTTGTTACCGATGTCGGCCCTTCTTAGGACTGTAGTCGCCCTGGCCAAATGCCCCGGTTTGACCTTTCTATTGTGTTTCGCCGCCATCGCTTGCTTGGCTACTATGTCTCGGCAATGGGCCGTGGTTCGACTTCATCTACCAGCCTCCATCTCGGTTGCCAACGCCCTTGAATTCGACGGTTCTCCTTCCTCCGTGGTTCGAGCCTTCTCCAAGATGGGCGACCAACTTCGACGGGATCATGGCTTCGCATCCATATGTCATGCGGAAAGGCGTCTCTTGGGTAGCTGATTGGATAGTTGTGCGAACTCCCCATAAGACGTTATAAAGCCGTTCGACCCAACAAAGTGCCGCTCTCTTGCATCTTTTTCCGAAGTCCATCCAGATTACCTTGTTTGCTTTGCTTCGCTCGTCCGTTTGATTGTGGGTGTTCGACCGATGCAAAATGATGTGTGATGCCGAGGTCCACCATCATATCTGGAAGTTCTGCCTCGTGAACCGAGTGCCATTGTCTGTCACTATCTCGGCCGGATTCCGAAGCGGGAGAAAATACTCTGTTGGATGAAGCGCCGGACCCTAGCCGATGTGATGGTGGCGAGCGGTTCGGCCTCAATCCACTTGGTAAAGTAGTCCACCGCCACAATTAGCCATCGAAGTTGTCCGGGGGCCGGCTTAAACGGTCCGAGTAGATCCATTCCCCATTTAAAGAAGGGCCATGGGCGAGATATATTCCATGTCCGATGGAGGGGACCAAATGATTTTGGCGTGTTTCGGCAACTATCACATGCCTTCACAAATTCGCTTGCGTCCGCTGCATGGTGGGCCGGTAGTACCCGCCCTAAGTGCCTTTCTTGCTAATGCTTTTGCACCCATGTGTTGCCCGTTAATTCCTCCATGGGTCTCGGCGAGGACATATCTACTTTCGTGAGTGCCTGTGCACCTTAACATCGGTGTATGCAAGCCTTTTCGGTAAAGGCGATCGTCTATCATTGTGTATACCGCGGCTTCCCGTATCGGTTTTGAGCATTCGCCGTTCCAAGGGGAATAATTCCCCTCTCAATGTAGTCCTCGGCGGCTTCCTCCAATCGGTGGCATCGGATATGACCATTACGCAGGTCGGCTCTTCCACCTTTTGTTGTATGACGGTTCTGTGGTTGGTCGTCCCTTTAGTGCTAGCCAGTTTGGAGAGTATGTCTGCTCGGACATTTTCCCCTCTTGGTATATAGGTAACCTTTACTTCTTCAAACTCAGCCTGGATATTCTTGACTTTGCTAAGATACTTAGCCATTAGAGGCCCTTTAGCCTGATATGTCCCATCTATCTGGGCGGCGGCGAGTTGTGAGTCGGTGAAGACCGAGACTCTTTGTGCGCCGAGCTCCTTGACCTGTTGGAGTCCGGCCAGGAGCGCCTCATATTCGGCCTGATTGTTTGACGTCGGGAAATCTAGTTGTAGGGAGTGTTCGATCGTCACTCCTTCGGGGCTCTCTATGATTATTCCGGCTCCGCTTCCTTCGAGTGGGACGAACCATCGACATATACTTTCCGGAGGTCGATGTTGCCGGGTCTTCATTAATTGGAGTTAGTTCTCTCGAGGAAATCCGCGAGAGCTTGTGACTTAATAGCATGTCGTGCTTCGTATGTGATGTCGAATTCGGATAACTCAATAGCCCAACCGATCATTCGGCTGCCAGTCCTGGCTATGGAGTACCTGTCGAATGGGTTGGGCCGGTTCGAACCGATTATCTTGTGAGCTTGGAAGTACGGGCGCGATCCTCGCGTGCGGTCATTATTATGGCGAAAGCCAATTTCTCCAACTTCCGATATCTTAGCTCCGAAGCTTTGCAAAGCTTTGCGACGAAGTATATTGGTTCTTGGCCATTCTTTCCTTCGCGAACCGTAACCGAGCTCACCGCTTCTTTCCCAACCGATAAGTAGAGGAAGAGGGTTTCGCCAGCCGTGGTTTCGATAAGATCGGCGGAGTGGCCAAGCATTGCTTAATCTTTGAGAATGCGCGTCACACTCCGGGTCCAATTTCTGTCGTGTCCTTTTTAAGTAATTTGAAGAAAGGCAAGGCGCTTCTACGATTTGGGCGTAAATCGGTTACGCGACCAAACGGCCTCACAACTGCTGGACCTCCTTCTTGTTCTGGGGCCTGCATGTCTAATACGGCCTTACACTTATCAGGGTTCGCCTCGATTCCTCGGCTGGTAAGCAAGAAACCGAGGAATTTTCCTGCCGGTACTCCGAACGCACATTTTGCAGGGTTCAGCCGAATCTGATGCGCCCTTAACTTGCTAAAACCCTACTTATGATTGGTTCTCCGAGGCCTCTACACATCATGATCATCTGAAAGTCGTCCACATGAGTTGTTGGATCCTGCGAACCGTCGTACTTACTGAACTCGGTGAGGTTCAGCTTCCCTGGGAACCGTGCTCGAGGATCTTGGGTGAAAAGGGGCATTCGCTTTAGCCTCGGCATATCTTCCTTGACGAGAATCGTGTGGGGATGTCGGGTCAACCCTTCGCTCAGGGAGGACTTCCCCTTTGTGATTCTTTGGTAGAGGAGCGCCCTTTTAGTATTGTCTATTGTCTTACGCCGACGGGGAACTATGACCTTCTGGTCGGGTTCCCACGTTTTGTCATCCTGATCATAGCTGGTGCTCTTAGGTTCCCTTCTCCGGTTCCGCTCGTCGATGCGATGAAATTGAAGAGTATAACGTTTGTCCATATTCTCGATGCGTTTCATCATGGCGAGCTGTCCGTTATGGAGTGTAAGGAAGTCCGGATTCTGGACCGGGGTCTCCTGACTTACAACTGGATTGGATCTCTGTGGCTCACGGCGATGTCCCCGCGGCTGGTGATTTGATATAGGATCTAGGGTCTCTGCCTGGTACCAATGTGATAGTACACAGACAGAGAGAGGATCACTGAACACAACCTGGCGCTTGGCCGATGGAGTGGGGTGTGTGCTCAGTGTGACAGTATGTAGATTAGTCTAGGTTTAGAGCGTGTGTACCTTAGGCTGTTGCTTGGGTATTTATAGGACCTACCTGGAGCGGCTTTGGCGTGATTCCAGGCCTATTATCCGAACTGCCTATCCTTATGCGGATGTGTTCCTAGTAGGGCAGAGCAATGGGCGGGTTGGGTAGCCCAGGCATAAACCCATAGCCCGCCCATTTAACTTTAAACGGGTATGGGCTAGCCCATACCCGTACCTCAACCCATTTAAACCCATGTAAATGGGCTAGCATATAAATGGGCTGGGTTGACTGGGTTTTGGGTAACCCATTTATATTTGACCTGTTTATTTTTGTAAAAAAAACATATATAAGCACTAAGCATCCATCCAAATTCATCATTTTAAAATCTAAAATCTGAATCTTCAAAATTCAAAATCACAATTCCCACAAAAGAACCTAAATTTAGACAAGTACCATCATAAAATAATTTTGATGTCCAAATTACAACTTTTAAATTAAAACATTACAACTAAACTTCAAAGATTAACAAAATGGAAAGCTTCCATTGAATCTGCATGCTTCAGTCTTCACCATCATCTTCATATTCACTTGAGGAAGGGGCTGTAACTCCATATGCTAAATCCTCCTCTGCAAAATAAATGAAGAGAAAACATATCCATTAATAATCTAATATGAAATTAAAAAAAATACAAATTGAGAATGTTATTGAAAATACCAGTAACAACACTTGCACTCTCATCAAAATTATCAATATCAAGGTCCTTAAATTTAGGAGGTGTCTTGAATAGCCAATTTTGAGCACATACGAGTGCCTCAACCATCTTTGAAGACAAGGAGCTCTGAAAGAATCTAGTATCCGACCCCCGCACTAAAAGCGATTCAAGATACCTAGAGACGGTATAGCTAACAAATCACGTGCCAACAAATTTAGAACTTGATACTTGGAAGCATTCACTCTCCACCATGCCAAAACATCAAATTTTGAATTACGAAAGCCAACTAATTCAGTTTGAAGATATTCATCAACTTCTGAAATTTTCTCTACATTACATGTAGAGTCTGCAGTGGCTAAGAATTTCTGGAATGTAGCATCAAAAGATGACAAGTTCATTTCAAGTTCAACTTCTGGAGTCAACACATTACTCCCACCACCATTGATATCCCCTTGCTCCATTCTTGGCTGAGATCTAGAAGCTTCATTAGTATTAATGACATTTGGTGAATAATGATCATACAAACAATACAAGACATCCATAATCCTCTTCAACATAAATTCACGCTTTGTAGGTTCAGGAAAAATGCTTTCAAAAGCAATTTTGACATATGTCATCTTGTATCTAGGGTCCAATATCACTGCAACCACCAATAATGGATTCATTTTCTCAGCTTTTCCCCAATACTTATCGTACTTTGTTTGCATTCGTCTTGCCAAGTCACCCAAGAGAGAGTGGGAACTAGCTGCACTTGAATTAAGATGTGTTTGAATTGCAACAATATGTTGAAAACATGTGTTTGTTGTCACAAAATTTGAGCCAGAAAATTTCAAAGTCATGGTGTAGAACACCTTCAAAAATACAAGGAACTCCTTTACAACAGTCCAATCATATGCACTTGGAGGCTCAACTATAGTCATTGTAGTTGTGTCAATTATATCATCATGATCCAATATGCCACCATCAAAGCGAGTTGAATTTGAATCTAGCTTAACTTTCTTTTTGAAATAATCTATGTAATCTTGATCTTCTTCTTCCATCCTTGTGAAAACTTTAATGAACTTAACAGCACTATCCAACATAAGGTAAGTTGAATTCCACCTAACAAGTATTTAAACAAGTATTGTCAACTATTATTTTGTCAGCAACATTGTGAAATCTGATTAAACAAGCATAAGTAATTAAACAAGAAATTTGATTCACAACTTGTTAACAACATTTTGTTTTTAATTAAACAAGTATTGTCAACAACACTGTCCAACATAACATAATAGAAATCTAATTAAACAAGAATAAGTAATTAAAGGCATGAACAAGCATTTCGAGTAGAAATATGATTAAATTACCTTGTGGGACAATCTAAGCAAAGCAAGCTTTTTGATTCAACTCTGACTTTTTCAGCAAGCTCTTTGAATTTGGTCTCCCTTGTTGGAGAAGATCTAACATATTTAACCGCATGTCGGATGAGCTCGATGGACCTATTTATTTCCTTAAGACCTTCAGAGACAATCAAATTCAATATATGTGCAGCACACCGCATCTGCAAAAACTCTCCATCACATACTAGACCATTCCAACCTCTCAAACATCTTTTTAGATGTGCAATTGCAGAATCATTTGAGGAAGCATTGTCAACTGTTATAGTGAAGACTGTCTATGCCCCACTTAAATAAGCAATCCTCAATTTTCTTGCCAATTGTTTCCCCTTTATGATTTTCAATCACACAAAAATTCAAAATTCTTTTTTGCAAATTCCATTTCTCATCAACCCAATGAGCAGTCAAACACATGTAGTTTGAATTTTGAATTGAAGTCCAACAATCTGTAGTAAGAGACACACGGACTTTAGATCGCTTGAAATATTTTCTCAAACATTTTGCTTCTTCTAAATAAATTTTGTAGCAATCCCTAGCAATTTTCCAACGTGAGGGCATTTGAAATCTAGGTTCAACCTCTTGCAATAATTCTTTGAAACCCTCCCCTTCTACAGTTCGGAAAGGCAACTCATCCTTTATGAGGAATTTTGCAATAGCCTTTCTGCTTCTCTCTTGACTAAATAAGTGATGAGTCAAAGTTTTACTAGAAGAAATCGAAAACAAACTCTGTGAGTTACTAGCTTTGTTGGGATTCTTTGGACACTTTCCCAAATGCCGTAACAATTGTGTAGTGCCACAATCTGTAGGATGACTTGCATAATCTTTGCCACAATGGTTACACTGTGCCCGATGTTTACCTTTGGTTTGGGTTAGTGGCAACCTTTTGAAATGCTCCCAGGCATCAGATGTTGTCCTATTTTTTCTCTTAGCAGGTTGTGTTTCAGCTCCTTGTCCCTCTCCATTATTATTATTATTTTCATCACGTGCAGGTGGTAGTGCTAATGATACGGCTGTAATTATATTTTCTGTGGCCTCTCCAGTAGTGGTAGCTTTAGTATTTTCCGGTTGAGATTGTGCCATGCTCATTTGCCTACTCAAAATTTGAACTGTGAGAAGATCATACTCATCAAAACTAATGATTATTGCAGAGTAAACAGTATCTAGTGCACTCACCTATAAGGTAGTCTTCAATAGTGAGACCAAACTCTCAACTGTTCACTGCAAATTTGTTTAGAAACAGACATCTTTAAATCTCATGACTCTGAATAAGAAGTAGAGCATTTAGTTGAAATTTTTGACAAACAGGAAAGCTTAAATTAGAAGAATATGATAAACAAAAAATCAATACCGTCAAAAAATAATTTCGTTGATAGTGGATATTATAATTTATAATAATAATAAGAAACGTATCCAAACTAAAACGATGTGATCTCAAGGCTGGATTGAATCTTTGTCCCTATCCATGGAAAAAATGGCTGCGACTTCACTTATCAGACAGACAGATTTCGAGCAAAAAATCAGACAAACATACGCTGACAAAGACCTTGCTCTGAAAGTCAACGAGTATGCAACAAGGGCTTTAGTTTGCATGGCACATATATTATGATCATTATGCTCATATCACCAAGTAGAGATATTAACAGACTATTCGGTGATTTAATAAATTCCAAAAACTTGTGATATTGAGAAACCCCATATACCTTTGAAGTGAGTATTTTATCATGTTTTAGTTTCTAACAGGTTTGATCCCTAGAGTTTCTCTAAAATTTGTAGTCATTTAATCACATTCTTCAAAAACGATTCATATATGGAGAGTTGAGAAAGATAATATTTTTATCAAAGTGATAGATAGTTCCTTAACAGCTTTATATTAAAAAAGGATAAGGGCTCATCACTTCCATTCCTTCCCAATGTGATCCCCTGAATCCCCCAACCCCTTTTTTTTCGTGGGAAGATGAGTTCCACACCCAGAGGCTACCAATATGTCTTAACAAGTGTAACACATAATATACATTTCTCAAGGAAGCAAAAAAGTTTTAATTCCACTTTTATAATGTATAATTTAATCATGGATTCCTTTTCTTCCCCAATAAAATCAATATAAAAATAAGTCTACTGAGATATGCATAGTAGAGAAAGTAAACAATAATTGTGAAAACCAAAAACACCGGCTGGTTCCTATCACATTGCCAGTAAGAAATAAAATAAGCATGAAGATAAAGGAATTATGCTCAAATGTTTCTTTCCTTTTTTCCCTATTTTTGGGATCAACTCTCGTGTATATCATTTTCATCACAAGAAAGGATCAATATAAGTTAGATATGATCAGAAACATTGAGACAGAAAGTACCGCGTATTTTTTGCTCAGTTCAAGCAAGGCAGAATCAACATCCAGTTTAAGTGTGTTTACACGAACGTAACGAGGTACGAAATATCTGGATCAAAACATTTAAGAAGCTTCAACCGAGAATACATTAATTTGCCAAACATCAACTGTAAATAAAAAGTAATCCGCAAATAACTATAACCTTAAAAATATAAAAACTCAAATAAATGTTTTGCGAAAAGGAAAGATGAGAAACTGACAGTACTTCATACAACGCAACCAATTGTTTAACACTCGTCACTTTTCTCTGTAACAGAAGCTGTTTAAGAGTTGACTGTAGGACGTCTTTGTGACGGGAGAGAAACTTCTCTACATCACCAATCAATGAAACTGCCTTGATGTGCTGCTGAGTTGCTCTGCTATGAAAGGTCGAATGGCAAATACTGGAAAAGGGAGGGAGTCAGGTAGTGCGAGAATGGAGAAACTGAAAAAAGGGAGGGAGTTAGGTAGTGCAGGAATGGTGAAAGTGGAAATGAGAGGCAGTCAGGTAGTGCAAGAATGGTGAAACTGGAAATGGGAGGGAGGGAGAAGGTAGTGCGGTAGTGGGATGTATATTGTTGTTTATATATTTAATAAAAATATTTAACTAAATGGGCGGGTATGGGCAACCCGAAGGTGTGCCCATAGCCCGCCCATTTAAGTTTTTAATGGGCGGGTTTTAGCCCGCCCCATTATGGGCTTCTTTTGGGCGGGCTCAAACTGGGCAAATTACACCGGGTTGTGGGCGGGCTCACCGGGTTGCGGGTTCCATGCTCAGCCCTAGTTCCTAGATACCCGGGGTAGTTGAGATATTCCAGGGTTACGGATATGACGGATCTGATGTGCCTACCCTTGGTTGGGCCTTCATGTGATTGGGCCTTATCTAGGTCCGTAACAATATATATGTATGGGTCCTACCATTTCATGTGTGTGTAGGAATCTTCTTCATCTCATGCAACATGAGAAATTTAAATCCCATGTTAATTATATATATATGTGAGTCCCACCATTTCATGTGTGTAACATGATAATACACTTCTCCTACAACATAATTTTTTTTCCATAATCTAATGATACACAGTACATAATATGATTAAGTAACTTATTTAATTTTCTTAATTTTTTTTAAAAAATTTGTCACCGAAAAGAATACCGAGTATACTTTGTGAGTATTCAAGGACAAGAGAATTTCGGGGAGTTTTTTTATGGAAATGATGTCAAGACTGGAGTGAGACGCGTACAAACCTCACACGCATCTTTGTCATTTCGTTTTCAAAATCTTTATTCTGATTTCCTATGTTTCACACTCTCGTCTTTCACACGTAGCTTCGGCCGCCTCTCATTACATACCGTTCCCATTATTTACTAATATTATTATTTTGTCTTCTTGACGCTTGCTGCTTTCGAGTCCCATATACTAAGCTATTTTCCTTATATATTAATTATATCGGGAATACGAACGCACTGTCTTTTCATTAATCATTTACGCTTAAACACGAGTTGAAGTCAGATGCTTAGTACACTCTAAACCAGTAGATGATGCGTGTATGTGAACATATATCCGTACATCTTTAATCTTTTTGTTAGGGACCACGAAATGGTTTTGTGTCTTTTTTTTTTCTTTTCCGTCGAGCAATGTTGATTTCAATATTTGTTTTTCTGGCCCACCGAGTATAGGCCTAGTTGGGCCGATATTGATTATGGCCCTTACATGACTGAAACACACGAGAAGGAGCATCGAGAGGGGAATTTTCAATATTACTCAGATAATTTTAAGACTAATTCTGAATCAACCAGATCAGAATCTCCATTATACATGTGAAGAAGGGCTTTTTTACCTATCTAATTTTTAAAAAAAAAAAATTTACCAAAATAAATCAAAATTGAAACTATTTACTAAACTAATGCAGTTGGTGGCGGCATCTGACAGAACGATATAAGAGCGTAGAAGGGAGACGCGATTTGGCCAACGAGTCTGACCTGCAAAATGGCGTGGGAAAGCCCCACGCCATTTGGGTCAAATGGCGTGGGAAAGCCCCACGCCATCGAGTACAAATGGCGTGGGGATTTCCCCGCCATTTGAAGTCAAATGGCGTGGGAAATCCCCACGCCATTTGTGCACGATTCCCTCCCGTTCGACTTTTTCGAACGTACCACGGCGTCTGTGGCTTTTTTCCGTTAATATTCAAAAATTCTACCGTGTAGCCTCCTCACTATAAGATTATCGGTTAAAAAAACTTTGCTTCCATCTCTTCTTTTCAACTCCTTCACTCTTTTGCTCTTCCACTTTCCTCTAAAATTTTGCTTCCCAGACCTCTTTTTCATTCCTTCCAACTCTTTTCATTCCTAACTCTTCTTCACTTTGCTTCTTTAGCCCTCATCCCCCTCTTTAAAAATTCTCTCCATCCACCATTCTTTGTCACTTGGAACCACCATTTGTCCTCCATAAGAACAAGGAACG